>VYXC01003415.1:768502-849179 GCA_013397175.1 Platysteira castanea
TGTCGTTTGCACCTCGCTCACGTGCGTGGCGAGCACCGCCGCCGGTGTACCGGGCCCGCGCGGCGCGTGGGTGCCCGTGGCGAGGCGACATGTGGGACGGAGCCGAGCGGGGCCCAGCTGCTTCTGTTTAGCAGCAGGGAGGCACACACAGCGCGGCTGCGGCTTGCCGGGAGTCAGCCGTGGGCTGCTGTCCGTGGGGAGGCCGGCAGGAACCGGGGGCGGTCCGGAGCCTTCGGGCCGGGCCCGCTCGCTCTCTCCGCGGCGTGGTTAGGCCGTGGTGCTGGGCCGGGGGGTTGTGTGGCTTGGGGCTCGCCGCTCCTCCTCAGCAGTGCGGCCGTCATCCGGCCGTGCTCTGCTCAGAGGCCCTGGCAGAGTTCAGATTCGCTTTTTTCTCTTTTCCATCTTGAAAACAATAGTGAAATTCCTGAAAAGGGGTGAGCATGTACCTGCATGCAGGTGTGTTTAGGGAGGGAGGCAACTATAGCTGAGAAGCAAGTGCTGAAGGGAGGCAGCCCAGGGTCTGCAGGGATGGTCTCCTCCTTGCACCAGTGGTTTTTGTGAGGCCATCAAGGCTTTGTGGAATTGCATCGCAAAACCCAATTCCACTGCATATCTGTTTTTGAGCCATGCTCCATGTCCCTAAGGACCATAAACTTTTAACCCCTCCCCACCACAAAAAAATCTATCATACATAGTCAGTGGTTGTGGGAGCTGTGGTGAAGATGGTGTCGGTGGTGTCATGGTGGAAGAGCAGTGTACCTGGAACAGACGTGCAAGGAAAGGGGAAGAGACCTGGTCTCTCTCAGTTCCGTCTCTCCGTCTCAATTTGAACAGGACACGTGGCTCCTGACACATGTTGTCTAACCAGCTTGGTTTTATGTGCTACTTCAGTCAGGAAATTAATCGGGCAAAAAAGATAAGGAAGCATTATGCTATTCAGAGTAAATCGCCGCATTACACAATGCTGCTCCCATTGCCTAGGTAAAGCTGTTTAAGAAAATGGGCTGGCTTGAGGGCTTCCTTCTGATTGTCTAATTAAACTTCCAACCTTTGCAATTATGAAAATAACCATGTGGTTAGAAGTGCTCGTATATGCTATAGGTAGCTGTTGAATTAGCTAGAAAGAGGCTAAGATGTTTGCATTGAGATCTTATTCCAAGATGCCTTTTTTTAAATGCACTTTGGGTTTTTTTCCAAAAATACTATTTCAGTGTAGAGTAGCACAAACTTATAAATGCAACTGGTATGATGACTAAAACTGTAGGTCCACTCGTTGCAGCTTCCCATTTGGAGCAAGACCCAGTTAAAAAAGGCCTTTGAGGAGACAACAGACTCAAACCAGTTGGGTCTTTGTATCCCCAACAATTAGTTTCCATTTAAAAATCTTTTGTCCAATGACAGCCAAGCAATTGGAAGATAATGTCTTGTAGCAGAGTGTTCCACTGGATAACTATGTGCTGCATTAATGCAGAAAGCATTAACTACTTTCCTGTTTTCTGGCTTGCAGATGTGCTTCGCATGCTATTACAGGAGAAGGTAAAGTTGCAGCTTTTTTTTTTTGCATCTGGGAGCATTAGGGCTATTTTTAAAATTATCTGCAGTTTTGAATACAGGTAATTAATGTATAATTCTCAAATACTGTTTGATTCATCTCACTTTAGTCAGTCAGAGTCAACAAACTCCCTTATGATGGGTATGTGCCCTAGCCTCATACAATTTGCTATCTTTCCAAGACCGATACATCAACACTGGAAACAGCTGTCTGCCTGATCTCCTGGGGTACAGTACTTTTTGGGTGAAGGTGACTCCATTTTTCACAGTACACCTGTGCATGGTGCAAGCAGTGTGCTCTGCCTGCCACAGCCGTCAAGGTTTTCATTAGAGCAAAGCTACAGATGCAGATATTAAAAATCTGGTCTTCAAAAGAATTGTCACTTCTCTCTTAAGCCCCATCACTGTGGATAACTGCATCAGATGAAGAACTGGTAGCAGAGGCTGTGTTGTTCTCCTGTGCGTTGGAAATGGACTTAAATCCACTCAAAGGCTTTGCTGTTAGGTTCTGTTAGCAGCCTATGCTCAGCTTTTGCTGATATGAGTGAGCACATCCGTTTGCTAGTTTGCATTGTGCTCTAATGCCACAACCCTGAGATTAGCTCAGTTTGTTAGAGCATGGTGCTAATATCACCAAGGTTGTGGGTTCAATCCCTGCATGGACCACTAACTCAAGAGCTGGACTTGATGATCCTTGTGGGTTCCTTCCAACAAAGATTATTCTATGCATCTTTTTTTCTCCTGTTTTATCTGATCCTCCTTATAAAAACAGAGCTATGTCATGCACAGCTGGATGCGCTTTGAGAAATCTGCTGCTGCCTGAGTGCTACCTGTTTGTGTGATCAGAGGGGAGCATTGAGCTGAAGAATAGAATATGTCTTTTGTGATTGATCTGCCAGGCAGGTTTGATAGCACGGAGGAAGGTAGGTGTTGTACATACAGGAGCGTTAGGGCTTGGACTCTGTTTTCAGTATGAAAGATGAAGTGTTGAAATTGGAAGAGAGAGAGAGCCTTTGCATAACCACGTGGTAAGTGCAGCTGAGTGACTTATCTGGTGTGTTCGAGTGATTTTTTGGTTTCTAATGGCGCTGGTTGCAGTGGGGACTGCAGCGTGGTAGCCCGTGGAGGTACTGACAGAAGCAAGGATCTGGTGGTGAAGGTGCGATACATGTGGTATTCAGCCATCACTCAATGCTTCACATTCTTGTGAGAAATCTGCTTTAATCTGGGTCTGGTTCCAACTGGCAGTGCATAACAACAAGGCTTTCCAGCCTTCTCCTCCCCCGGGGTTTCAGTCCTTAAAGATGCAGGTTCTGATAGCATGTTTTTCTTTCTAATCCAAAATTTAGTTAAAAAATTGACAAGCACTTACACACAGAAAAATATTTAACCTTACTGCCAAGCTGGAATTAGCCTGTGAGTTACTTTCTGCTATTTCATGGTTAGCAGCACTATTGCAATGAGGAAGCAGCATAGCTACTTCACTGCTCTTCTCTTTGCATCCAAGAGCTCCATGAGGTCACCCTGTTGTCACCATGGCTTTTCTGAGATCTTTCTCTAGTAAGATTGTCAGCTATTGCTTTTCCGTGTAATTTAATGATCCCCTTCTCACAAGGTCCCAGGAAACAATAGGTAAGTGATCACAGCCCCTTGGAACACAGATGTGATCCTTCTTTTTCACTCTCAACATGCAGAACTTCTATGCAGTGGTAGTGACTGCCAGGATCTGTTCCGTGACTGAGCAGGGTTACATATGGGTAGAATATGCTTTCCCTGATTTATTTCAGGGTGACCTTTAGTATTTTGACACCATTTTTCATATATTTAGCAGAGTGAAGATAACGTAGACTAGAGATTACGTGTGTAGATGAGCATTCCATTGCCAGCTGTTTATGCCCCTAGCCACTGAAATGGACTGTTGTCAGACGTCGTTATGTAAAGTGTATGATATTCGGTAAAAATAGGTTTTATATGCAAAGTCAGTGCCCCAGTACTAACTCAGGGAAAACCACCTACTTTCTAGCTATGGCAAGCAAACCAGGCTTATTTTGCTCCAAAAGGCCAGTTTTTCATGTCCTTTTGCAGTTGATGTGGTCTGTGGTTTGTTTGTGCTACAAAGAAGCCTCAGTTCTTCTCTCACAGGGGTCGTTTTGGGTTTTGGGTTTTTTTTTGTGATCAGTATAAAACAGCCCTTGTCCTTCCCTGGAGACTTTTGAATTGCCACTGACTTTCATAAGTCCCTCTTAAGATGTTCATTTGTAACACTGTAAGAATTGCAGCCTCAGTGTCTTTAAAAGTCTAGGTAGCTTCTTGGTAAGCTGACTGTAGTAGCAAGACTGTCCTGTCCTGGTAGCTCCAAGTAGATCTGGTGGCAGTAACACTGACTGTCTCAGCCCAGTCCATCCCAAGGGGAAGGGATCAGGTTTTAGAAGGTTTTACAGGACCCCTTTGTGCAGCATCTTGCATTGCAGAGCCACAGTGAGCATCATAGTGCTCCACCCAAAAAGACCTTGTGAGCACCAGTGCTGAATATGGCTCCTGATACCAGGCATCAACCTTGGCACAGCTGGGCTCTGTGAGCACAAGGATTTGGGTCTTCTGCAGTTTGCAAATTACATTGATGCTCAATTCTTTGCTGGTCTGGGACCTAAAAATCCCACTTGTAGAAGTTGTAGTGGACAGAGTTTCTAGGCAGAGAGACTCCAGCTGACCTCTGTACAGTTCTCTTGAGTCTCTAGATACATTATTTTTGCACACACTGCTTAGCTTTCTCCAAAGAGAAACCATAGACATTGGCTCTCTAAAGCACACTATGTAGGTTATTTTCCATTTGCTTTAATCATATTCTCAACCCATTTAACGAACAGGCAAATGTGTAATGCTTGGGGCAGACCCAGTTCGCCTGTGGGAGAAATAGTTATTTTAAATAAAAACAGTCTGATTTTTCTGGAGGTGATGAAGACCCGCAATTCTGATTGACTAGTTCACCAATAGATAAAAATCAAAATATCATCAAACTTATCTATTTACAAATTGTCCAGGAGCAGATTGTGAAATTGTCAGGTTTGTCATGTAAAGTTATTCACTAATTTCTTCAGGGAATAATTAGATCATTAGACAAATATGCCATAGGCAATCTGTGTGGGAACTTGTGTAATTAACCAATCCAAAATGAGTGATAAATTGTATATCGGTAATTTTCACACTTAGCAATTTAAGACGTGTTAAGTAGTTTTGTCATCAAGTTAAGGAACAGAAACAATACATTATGACTTATATAACTAATTAGCATTCCCGATTTTACAAACACAAACAATTTGGAATTTACCTTGGGCGACAGTTTGCTCATGTGATGTAGGAGAATATTCATGAGCGCAGAACTTTGCACTCACTTTTTGCAAATGCTTGAACGTTAAAGAGGTCATAAATCTGGTTAATCAGAAATTTGCCTTTCAATTTTAACAAATGTTCATGGTATGTTACTAAGAAAAAAAAAATCTCTTTTCTTTCCTTGGTATTGGCTCAGCTTCTTGTAAAATCCTCTTGACAGCACTTACTGAATCAGAATTTTGTTGTACTAAGGAATGGGCCTGTGCATGTTTTCTAAAGTACTGGGTGATTCCTTTGTTCACCGAATTGCTGAATTTATGGTGCAATGTCAAATTATGATTTTAATTGTAAATTAATTTGGGGGGGGGAAGGAGGAGGTTGAAAACAGGAAGATAGAGTAATTTGAACAGGTTAAATTCAGAATGGATGGAAGTTATCACGAGAGGTTAAGACTGTGGCCACAAGTAAACAAGAGTGGCACAAACCCAGTGACCAGTGTGGTTTAGGAGGAGTGTAGCAAGGAGAGGTGTTGCACCATAAAGTGGTGGAGGTTTGGGGTGTAGATCAGAAAAGAAAAAAACTCCAGGTGCTGCATTTCTTTTAAGACCCCACTACAACCACCTAAGAAGGTGGGATATGTGGTGGTAAACTGGGGAAGACAAAGGATCTTGCTGAAGGTTAATTGTCTATATGCATGCATTTATGTCTATACCTATCTATATATATGCACACATACCATGTGAAGAAGGATGGAGCAGGTGACCTCCTGGTCCTCTTCCATACCTGAATTTGAGGTCCACAAAGCACACAACCCTGCAAGCATGTGAGGCACAAAACCCAAAGTCTCCTCTCATCCTCTCCTTCTCTACAGCATCTTTTAGATACAAAGTGAGCTCATCAGTATAATATTAGGTCAAGCACTGTGCAACACCATGTATATATAACAAGGCTGTGGTGTGTGCAATCCAGGGCTACTGATGATATCAAGGTCTCTGGGAAGAACAAGCAGCTGTCTGCTTTTATACATTATGCTGATACTACAGGAACTGTGAATGGTCTCTGGTTTGCTCAGAATGCGTAATTAAACACAGAGACAAATCAGTGACACTGTCCAGTTGCATCAAGTCACTAAAAAAATCCACATACCTACCTGACTGGACACTCCTAAAGATCAGTGTGTTGTATTCTCATTTTCAGCTTGAAAAATGTGTGAGTGTGCCAGGATGCTTTTAGAATGAAGAGTGCTGCTTAGAGACCATTAAAAATAAAAATAAAAAAATTAGAAATTAAACAAGAAAAAAAAAGAAAAAAAAATACACTGCACCACTGGAGAGTCAGCAGAGGGAGTGCGAGTTAGGAAGCCCCTCTTTTAATATCTGAATGGCTGCAGTGCTGTAGGAGGGAAGTAAACGAAAAGATGTGTGAGCTAGAATTGTGGGAAAGAAATAGATCTAAACCAAAATCTTGATGATTAGGTGACAGCAACAACCCTTGATGAAAATTGTGATACCCTTGCCCTTGAAGATATGTGAGTTTGATTCAATACATTCTAGCAAATGCAGTAAATTTCTCAAGGTTGCCTAAGCACTTTCAGCTCCTGTGATTTTAAATTATTATCTACAGTATATTGTGTTCACACCTCCTGGTCCATCAAATCATAGTTACATTAAAATCCTTTGCTTTTCTGTATTTTTGACTCTTAAGTTTCTGCTGAAATGATACTGAGTCTCAATATTACTGAGATGGTTATGGAATCATGCTTAAATTGTGATCTGATTGCATTTAATGTGTGAAAAAGCCATAAGGCAAATAACAAGATTCTCAGGGCTTGAAAAGTCATGATGGTGCTTAAACGCTTTGAGCTGGCAGAGCTAGCACTACTTAAAATGACATTTAATGAGGGTGCATTTCTGGGCAACTCCACAGAATCTATTTTACCTCTGCATCTTGTAGGGTTTTTCTTTTCAGTTACAGAGAAAATATGTAATAAAAAAAGCCTGAAATGGCATTTTTACATTTGTGTTTAATTTGTCTATTCCAAGAATACACAGTTATTCCCTAGAGACATACTCTATTTTTTTGGTTGGTTCAGGACTTTTCCTTCAGCCATGCCTGTACTCAGTCATGTCTGAGACCAACCCTTTACATGAATATGTTTTAGAAGGATGTCCAGGAGTGACCCTGGAAATTAAACCAAGCTACAGTTCTAATTAGGGAAAAAATTCTGTTTCTCAGTCCTAGAGGTAAAAAGCAATGCCATAATAGATGGATAATGTATTAAATAATTGAACATTGTTTTGTCTGGAGCTTCAGCAATACATAACATATCCTTTTTTTACTTCCAAACAAATCTGCATCAATGTAGATGACCAAAATGAAGATAAGCAGTTGTATAGGAGATACTTGTGGGCTACTTAAATTTTTACTCAGCTTTGAATATAGTTCTTTATCTGTGAAGTAATGTACTTAGAAGTATATGCTCAGACAGAAATGCTCCTTGAGATTCAGGGGGCAATGATGCTGAAAATATTGGTGGTTGGACTTTTTTTGTTTGTTTTTATTTTAGGCACACAAAAAGCCTCAATAAAAATATCCAATGTCCACTCTACTTTTGACTACTGAAGATTGCTCTTAGTAGGCTGCAGAACTGTGGCTTCTAACTTTGTCTGTCTGGTATGGGCTATTATGCTAGTAACTCCTCATGCATTTTCAGTTTGTTTCTTTCCAGTATTATGTTACCCAGTTTATTTTCAGTGGTGTTTTTTTTCTTCTCCTCTCCCCTTCCTAAACTTCTGTCAATGTGTTATGGTAATGCAGCTCGGCTTTCCACTCATGAGGTGCCTGCATTCATTGGTGGGTGATACGAATAAGTAAAACCTGTCTCGTAGTGCGCATTCACAAGAGTGTTGAACTGAGATTACACTGACATCTGAAATTCTGGCAGTTTGTAACTCCAAGTGCTTACACTTTGTAAATCTCAATCGCGTCCTTAATGTAGATTTTGTTTCGTTTCCTGCTAAAGAGTAAAAAATGTAAATTTAGAAAGACTGTCACTCTCCCCCTTGGTCTTTGAGTGATTTAAGTCATTCCTTTGTCAACCGATCTAATGTGTTTTTGCAGCGATAATGTCTGCTTAGTCTCCAACATCTGTGTGCTGGACAGAAACTGAGATTCCTTGATGTGCCTTGGGTGCAGCTGTATCTGCACCATAGCACAGTGACATGTAGGTAAAATACTTGGCTTTATGCAGCAAGTACAAATGAGACTGTTTTGAACTGAGTATTGTTTGAAAGCTATGATGAAAGAAACTAGTGTCAGGTGAAGGCTTATTTGATTTTATCGAAACTGTCCTCTTACTTGAAGAAACTGGAAGTAGAGTGAGCCTGCAGTGCCATAACTGGCTCTGGAACTGTTGACTCCTGGGGGAGGTCAGGTGTGGGTGAGAGTGGCATGACTCAGGGCTCTTGCTGGCATGGGCTGAGTCACAGCACCAAGTTCATGTGCCGTTCTGTTGCCTGCAAAATCAGAGATCTGTAACTATGGGTTCTCTTAAGAAGAGCCTGAACCATGTCCTGGGTGAATAGAGCAGAGACCTGTGAAGAGAACATTTTCTCCTGATTTATCTGAACAGACATCTCTTGCTGGTGGTTGTTCCCACTGGGACTGCAGGACATTTTAGGTTTGTTCCTGGGTTGAGTTTTGACATGGCTTTAGCTCTCAAAACTGGGCATGATTTGTTTCCTTGTCTTTGTGCTTTCTTCATAGATATCTGCCACCTTCTTGCCTTCCTCTATCTGCATGCACTTAAAAACTTTTTATCAGCTGAAGTAGCCTCGGCATCACTGTGTGCTGCAGGCTGCCTGTAAATGTGGCGCTTTTTTTTTTATTTAGAGCAGAGGGAACCAGAAAGACTTAGCTCCATACCTCTGAGCCCAAAGGAGCCCAGAGGCTAAGCAGGTACCTGAGATGCAGTTGTAACCGACAGATGATTGGGGGTTTTTCCTGCATTGTTGGTTAGTGAGGCTTGAGTTAACATTGCTGTGAGGGTCTTTCTCTGGTCTAGACCTTGGAAACAGACCGTTCCCCAGCAAAGAGCTGATGAGCCTCAACATGTCAAACTGACAACTGCCATTTGCCCTTGTACAGCACCACCTGCTAAGTAAGGAAGGGAAAGTTTCAGCTACAAAATTATATGGTTATACAAATACAAAATACTTCTTACAAAGTAAGAACAACATGCCAAAATAAACCACTGCTCTGTGTAGCAGAGAAATGGAGCAGCTGCTCTTGGGCAAGATCAGGGGTTTGGCTGCAGATGCAGAAATCGGCCTCTGTGCCGGGGAGCAGCGGTGGAGTAGGGTGGTTTCTGTTGCGCAAAATGCATGGTCTTTAAATAAGTAAAGGGCTGTGTGCCCTGCTGTCATGCTTTCCTGAGGAGAAGTTGTGGGACGTGGCCATGCTTGCTCCATGGGTTCTCTGAGCTGGCTGGTTTCTCCTGACACTGATGTTCCGGTGGGCCCCTGGCAGGGGAAAAACAAAGGAACTGGTGGATAGTGGGGTCCAACCTTTGCCTGCAGCAGTGGCTTGGTACAGCCATGGGTGTCCAAGATGGTGCAGGAACAGAGAACAAGGACAGGCTTTGGTTGCTGTGGGGTCCAGGGCTCTCCACGTGCTGTAGCATGTGTACAGGTGTACACATTATGTATTTCCATGTTATATTCAGGCTGTGTCCAACCAGTCTCTGCTGGTGTCCCTGGGGACTGTCCAGTTTTGCTCAGTCACTTTGTTGTTTTAATTACTTTTTTCCTTTTTCCCTTTTTTATGTAGGAAATGAAGTAGATAGCAGTGCTGACAGTTTAAATGCAGCAAAGATCCCCTGACTCCTCCATTTAGTGTCTCCCTGTAAAAGTTTGATTTGGGTCAATTGAATTGGGTTAATTCTTCTGAATGAAAATTCATCACAAGCAAAAGTTGCTTCTGACCAAACCAGTGTCTTTAATTTCTTGTTATCTGAACCTTCATTAAGTTTTATTAAAAAAAAAAATCAAATTAAACCCCATTTTGTTGTTTAACTCTTTCCCCCAAAACCAGAACTCATATAAAAGCCTGAGGGAAGCATTTCGACTTGTAGAAGTTTTTCTCAATTCTTTCAATAGACAGATTCAAGTTTGACATGCAATATCAAACCCTGTTGATTTTAAATAAATTGATAAATAGAATAGTTGTCAAGAATGTTGCCAAACCTTTCTCATGTAGACTTTTGAGTGCCAGCTGCATTTGGTTCTTATTTTTAGGATTTCTCCATACTGTAACAGGTGTAAGTCCCCAAAATGAAGACTGACATCTTGAAGACCAACATCATCCCTTGTAAGCTTAGGCCAAAAGACAGAAGTTGCAAGATCTCTGACTTAGGTAACAATACATTTTCCTGTGTTGGAATAATAAAAATTTTGCAATTAATATTAATTAACTTAAGCAAACCAAATTTTCAAGGATGCTCTGTTTTTCCTAATGAGATGTTAAGTGGGCCGCCCAGAATTTCATTTAATTGGTAGCATTTCACTTCTAAGCTACTGCAGGTCACCTCACCAGCTGAACCTTACACTGTGTTTGGAGCCCGTGGTAGGTAGATAATCCTTCTTTAGAGCAGAGGCTGTCATGGTGGTGCCACTTGCGCATTCACAGTCCTCCCCAAGGGGACTGGGTTGGTGGAATGCTCTGGTTTTGCAGCCAGAGCAAAGACCCATGAGCTGTGCTTTCAGTTTTGGTGCCTTTGGGTCCTACTGCCTCTATTTGAAGAAATACCTGAGAGAGTGGCAGAACCTCCTGGATCTCTGTGCATTTTACCTTCAAGACTTGCACCATGGCACAAGGTATGCCATCTTCTGATCAGACCGTGCAAGCTATGCCTTATGGTTTCAGGTGAAAAGTTAAACAGCGCAAGAGGAAATACCAGTGGCAGTGTTTGGCTAGTTTGGACAGAAAAGCATTGCATTTGCTGAATATATAATACGAATTGTTTATGGAACTCTGACCTTTGATTAAGCAAGTGTGATTGTCTTTGGAAGCCCTACTGGCCCATGTAGCCACCCACAGAATGATAAATATTTTTCCAGCATAGTCTCCTCTGCTGCAGAGAGCTCACAGGGGAGCTGATGCTACAGTCTAGGTATGTCAGCACTGTGCTGCGGGTGCTTGAAGGAAGCTGCTCATGGTTGGCTGCAGCAGAGCTGACCTGTGGGGCAGCCAGCTGAGGGCTGCTCTCTCTGTCCATCTTCTTCACCCACCAGATCATCTTTTTCTGAGAATCCCTGAGCTGTTTGGCCATGGGTTCAGGTTGTGCTTACCCTTCCTACTGGGTAGGAAGCAAAACACTAGGGACAGCTTTTAGCCTGTCTGCAATATCAGCCTCAAGGGCCATGGAAGAGTTTGAAAATAGAGTATGTAGCTCTTTGTGGATTTAAAGAATTTTAGAAAGAAAAAGGGGGCACTCCCCCCTACCTTTGTAATTAAATTTTTTGGCGGTTTTTTTAGTGTGAGTTGGACCAGTGCTTCTTCATTGATCCGTGTGAAGATTGCTGAGCCATATAAAGACCCTGCTGTCATATTCCTGTCAGATACCCTGTTGTGTTCCTGCCCAACTAGCAAAATGTCATGCACAACGCAGCCTTTCCTACACAGAATAGCCTTAGGCAAATGCACTCTACTAGTGCCTAACAACCCATGGGATCTAATCTCTGCTCCCTTACTGACTGTTCATAACCTTTCTGTGCACTTCAAGACTTTTCAGACTAATCCCTCTGCATATAATCATAGCAGATAAGAAATTGGGAAGGGAGCACTGGTCAGGGCTGGGTTTGGGGATCCAAGTGTCTGCTATGGTAAACCTGTATTTTCATCACTTTTCAACATTATATTCAGGAAGCTAAGTGTTTGTGATGACTTAACCACAGGAAAAGGTTTAATACATTCTTATTGACAAACAGGCAACAACAACCCTTTTGTTGTGGACTGGGTTTCCAGTATTTGGGAGACCCTCTAAATGTGATCCCTGAAGGTGATAGCAATGGAGCTTTATCATACCTGGCTGTCCTCCTTGGATAGCAGATTATTCTGTGTGCCAAGATCCCAGAAGAAGCCAATAGAGGGGTTACTTGGCATTCTGTGGTAGTGCAGTAGTTTCCTAATAACTGGATTTCTGTGGTCTGCCAGTGCTGGTTGATGCACCTGGAGATACATGCCTTTCATGAGCTGCAGTGGGGAGACTTATTCTGTGGATGTGATGATTTGGCATTTTCTATGGGATGGTCCACTTGGGGGCATGTGTGCCAAAATTCCTGTAAGGTCCTGGAGTAATTGCTATTATGAAGATCATTTTAGTGTCAAGCAGGTGCTGCAAGGTGACATTTGAGGTTGGGTGGAGTTGAGATGCCTGATTAATTGCTATAGTTAATTAAATCCACGTCTGAAAGTGGAGAGAAGTGGAAATGCTGTCTGAGGAGACATGGGAGCATAGCAAGTGCAGCACTGCAAACTCAGGTGAGCTCCAAAATATTGGAGTTTGCTTGATACTGCCATGTCCTTCCAAAGACAAATCTCTCTCCAAAACCCAGTGGTTTTTTGGCCTGGATGACAGGGTGACATAAAGCGCTTTGCTTTTTTTTTTTTTTTTTTTTTTTTTTTTTTTTTTTTCAGGTGTGTGTGAATCCAGCCCAGTTTACTGTAGCTGTAAGAAAGTAAATTAAGCCAATGTATGTCTGATGGCTGCTCGCTACAGGAGCCTCTGTTGTGGCTTCAACACTGCAAACAAAACTCACTGCTGTGAGCTGGGTTACTTGGAAGAGATCACAGCTGCAGATACCAACTTCTGCTCTCATCTCCTGTGAGCAACTTAGCCCTGCAGGTCAGGGTTGGGCTGAGATGGCCTGGCAGCAAAGGTGCCTCTAGGTAAAGAGGTCAGCACAAATTTTTCATCAGCACTGCCAAAATGGTTCCTTTCACCCTGTGATTATTCTCTAAAGTATTTTTACAGCTATACTTCAGAGAGTTGCAAAGTGGGTGATCTGTGTGTCAGTAACTAATGCCCTTTTGCACTGAAGTCATACCAGGCAGAGCCCAGGTACTGTAAGTTCTGCTGGTGAGCTGAATGCAGGCAGCCCTGCAGCTGCTAGAGTCCCAGCAGCCTGCCCTGCTCTCCCTTGAATGAGGGACAACCACCTTGAGATTAAAGCAGGGCTGGGTTGCAGGTCAGTCACTCACTCACAGCTCTGCCCTGGACTTCCCTCGTGGCCTGGGGGTGACTGCACAGAGGAACAACCTGCTGGTGTGGTTGCTACCAAATCTATTTCAGTCCAGGAAAACTGTGCTAGACAAAAGCATTTACTTGAGCAGTCAGTGGAGGGACAGGGGTGCTGATGCAAGCAGGTCATCTGGCTGAGCTGGAGAGAAGGTGGGACACAGCTGGAGGCAGGGTGAGGCACAGCTGGCTTTGGGAAGATTCAGGGTCCCATTTGCAAACAGGGGGCTGCTGCTTCCTTTTACTCCCTTCCAGTTGATAAACAAGTTCCCCAACCTTTTAGCTATTCCAGTGAATTACACCTGGGACTAACCTGTGCTATTGGCTTCACTCACCTTTGCGAAAAGCAGGCAGGAGCTCTGAGGCCATCCACAGGAGCTGGAAATGAAGGACTGCTGCATGCTGTGACATATTCCAATAGCAATGAAAGAGAGACTTTGCATTATTCCTTGCATATGTAGCAACTCTGGAAGTACCAGGAAGCTTGCCCTGCTTTCTCAGTATGCTGTAATCCCAGGGAGGGGAGGTGTTTGCGATAGCAGCTTTGATCATGTAGTACCTCTGACCTCTACAGACCAGGGTGCTGGAACAGCTTCAGCCCAGGATGGCTCCCCTGGTTGAGGGGAGAGATCAGAAAGCCTGGGGACGAAGTGAGAAAAATTGTTCACTGGGACAGCTCATGTCTGGACTGATATGCTGTCTTTAGTCTTGGAGAAAGTTCAGAAGGCTTAGCTTCTCTCTCAACACGCACTCCTAGAAAAATAAGTTCAACCAGGGGAAAGTGCCCAGACATCATATTTTTAAAAGAAAGTTTCCATTTCTTTCATGTGTTCATGGCGTTTTGGTCAGGCTGTCTGAAACTGTAACCGTGCTGTTACAGCACGAGACTCAGGACTCTCTATCTTGCTGTTTAATCTACATGTTTGCTCTCGGTATACCTTAGGAAATAGCCAGAGACTGGGTTCCCTGTCATGAAGTACTTACTGGTCTAAATAACAGATGTGACAAATGAAGAAATAACAGACATCAGAAAAGCAGGGAGCAGCATACAGCAGTTTGTGAGTTTGTGGTTTGAGTTTAGATGTACCTATATTTTATTGGGTCCTCCTGTTTACACCAACACAGGAGGCCAGATTCTCATGCTTTGTGAACGACAAGCTCAGTGCGGGGCCTGCTCTTTGATGTTTGTAGGCAAAGGGATTTCTCAGGGGCAGTTTGAATGAGGTGAGGGGCTGATGTGTGCTGACTAGAGCTTAGAAAGCTGTTCCAAGCATGAGAGAAGGTGTGGGAGATGGTGCAGAAATGCCTCTGTGATGAGGGAATGAAGGGGAATGCAAGGTCAGTGCTGCAGGACTCGCTGGGGGGTGGGTCGGGTCACATGCGGGACCGTGGGCAAATCCATTAACTGCTCTGTGCTTAAGCTTTACTGCTGTAAAGTGGGGATGGTAATGCAATATCCTTGGCTCCTGTGGTAACTCACAGTTGATAACAGAGATGTCCAGAGTAAACACAGCTAAGCCTGGATCTGGGTGTGCATTTGGGTTTGTGCTGTTCGTTCTTTTTGATGCTTTTAGAAGTCCTGCCAAAGTCAAGGGGCTATGAGAAACCAGGCTTTCTATCAGCATCTGGAGGCCAAAATCCCAGCAGAAGACCAGTTATTGTATTATTCTCCTTCATTAAGTACTTCCTTGAGGGGTTAAAGTAGCCTGTGAAAATGTGTTATCATGAGCAGTGGAGTGTCTTACAGCCCTTTGGGAAAAGGGAAGATACGCTATCTGTACACTTCAAGATCCATTTGTAGTGGCAGCCACATAGATTGCACCACCCTCCCCCAACTCTCTGCTTGTTGTAGCACCTGGACACTTCAGATATTGTGGATAACTCTGCTCCACGGAAGGAGTTTCCCAAGTAACACAGGTTCAGTACTTACAGGTTTAGTACTTATTCTTAGAAGAATCTCACATACAGCCGCCCTGGACCCATATAGGTCAAAACTCAAATAATGTTTGACCAGGAATATATGTTGTGTTGCCCATGAAGCCATGAAGGTAGAAATAATTTCAAATTCTTGCATCTCCGAAGAAAGCTGTTTCTTCTACTGGCTGCTTTACTACTGCTGGGGTGTGTATGGGTTAGTGCATGTTGGGCTATATGTTATCCTTCCCTGGTGGCTCCTGACCTGAAATAAACACTGCTCTGTTACCATTTTTCATGGAGTTTTGAGCAGTGAATGCAGGGAACTTGTTTTCAGGACAATGGAAAGTTTAAATGTGAGTTCAGGAGCTTGTAAGGTAATAGATCCTGTCCTGTCAGATTCAATACCAGAGGGTATAAAATATATCACATAATTCATCAGCTGTTGGGATTAGATAACATAACTTAATTAAGGTACAGTTTGATGAAAAATACGCATTAGGAAAGGAGTAATGCTATTACTGAATACCATGTAGCAACACAAAGATGTCTTTTCTAGAACAATAGAAGAATAAACAGACATCAAAATGGATAAATCTTTTCACATAATGCTAGAGATGATCAAATAACTAATGGCAAAACCTATCTTTGTTTTTTTCCATTTTTAAATCCTTCATAATCCAGTCCTCTCTTCTATTTTCAACTTGTTAGTGTTTGCCAAATTGCTTCTGAACATTTTTCAGCTGATGAGTTCTTCATGAGGGCTCTGCTCTGTAACTAGCTGGTATTTGTTCATGATGTGCTTGACTGGCTGCACTGTCATTCTTTCTGAGTAAGTGGCTTAACCTTTTTGAGCACAGAGGAATAATGGAGCCACACACACTTAAACGGTGTCATTTGATGATTTATATTAAAGTCGTGAAATCTTTGGGTTTGGGACTGCTTTCATAGGCAGTGACCCAGGCAATCCAAAAAGGGAATAATATGACTGGACTGGTAGCAGCTGATTTCATTGACTTTCCCTTCCCCCTTCCCAAGTTCTTTGTATCATTCAACTTGATGAAAAATAGTATTTCCACTTCTGGTTCTTGTTCTTGGTGGGGTACAATGTGTCTAAGTGTGGTGGCTGACCTTTCTTCTGGGTTCCTAAACAGATGTGGGTTGGTCACTGCCTTACTGCTTGTACTGCTAAAGCAGCACTGGCTGATCTACTCCAGTGGTAGATGTGGCCCCCTCTTTACAGGCTTGTCTTGGAAGGAGTGGAGGTGGCCTGAAACAGACTGAATTAACAGCACAATTGGGATTCCTATGCTTGAGCTTGGTCCCTGGCCTCCTTTAACACCGTAGGTGTCATGACCTACATGACTTACCCTTGACATACAGTTAAGGAATTGATTCTCTCCTATCTTGGAGAAGTATTACTAGGGGATGGGAAAATATTATATGGCAGTTGCTTTAATAGCAGGCTGCTTTTTTTTTTTTTTTTTTTTTTTTTTTAAATTGGTAAAAGCAATTAGAACCAGAAGACATTCTATATGCACTAAGGGAAGCCTTCAGGATACTCAAAGTTACACTGAAAGTAGAGGTTAGCTATGGATATAAAAGGGAAGGAAAGTGCAACTTCTGCAGTAGTGAAAACCTTGAGATGGCCCAAGGAGAAAGAATATATAGGATCTCTTAGCCTGTAGGTCACCCCTGTCTTGTCATGAGGAACAGACTAATGTGTGTGAAGAATATGCTTATTTATATCTGTGGTTTTACCAGAGGGGGTTGTCAGATTATACTTGATAAAGCTTGAAAATCTTTCTGCATTTATGGCACTGTTGATCTGCTGAAAGGAACAACTAAGCAAATAACTGATGACTGATTTTTGCTGCCTTCTGCAAAAATATGTCTAAGTGCGTGACTTCCCTACCTCTGCAAGTGAGATCAACATCAGTATTGCAGACTTGTGGGGTGAGGGAGAAACTTTGTTCAGAAGCAAGTGAAGAGGAAAATGATCATTTAAGTATATTTCAATGGGACATTACTCTTATCTGCATGTATTTTTTCTTGCTTTTGTATTGACTTAGGTCCCTCACTTTGTTTATCTTTGTTCTTAGGAGGAACAAAGGAGTGATTCATCACCAATACGAAGGGATACCTCACTTTGCATTTGTATGGTATTGTCTGTCCAAGTGGCTCAAAGGCCTTTACAGACTTCAAGGGCTGTCTTCAGCTGGTATAGCAGTGTTATGCTGACACCATCTGAAAATCTGATCCTATCTCACTTCCATTTTTGTCTGTGTTTTTTGACTTGACATATCATAATATTACAGATGCAAAACTAGTCCCCCGCAAACTCAAAAGCAGCATGATTTACTCATGGATGACTTCTCTAACATCGGCTTTTAGAACTGCAGAAGTACCTGATTCTCTATTCTGAGTTCCTTGTTCCTGTAGTTTTATATATCTGTACTGAAATGCACTGTTTGAGTGAGTCCAAGTTAGCAACTGATGTGAATTATTTTGTACAGCAGCCCTGCATTTACTGTTATTTACTATCTGTCAATCCTAGGGGGGTGTCTCATGCAGTTTATGATGGTTTGTCTTGTACATGATAATTTTATGTCAGTGAAAGTTTCAAAGCTGGATGTGCATTCAGATGTAGAGAGCTGCTCAGAACTCCCCTCTGTGATTGCTTTCTGTACCGTAGCTAATTATACATTAGTTGGGAAATGTGTGCTACTCATACTGTTACAACATTCTAATGTCAAAAGGTCACACTGGACCAAATGCTGCAATCTCTGTATTTCTCTGCAAGTAGCTGTATTGATCTTGTCACTTCTGCAAAGAATTTATATATTTTATATCTATGTGTGTATGTATGTGTAAAATTTTATATCTCTGTGTTATATATAATTGTTTTCACTAAAATAATATTGACAGATGTTGATTCAAACAATAACCTGAATTTTTTTATTAGCAGGTTTACTGGGCTTTTTGTTTGCTGCCACTCGGCCCACATTACTCTGAAAAATTTACAGGTTTTTTGATTACTCTGTCTGAATATTTATCACTTTGTGTACTTACTTACCCTTATCTTTAGAATCTTCCAGAACTGATCTGATGTCCCACTCTAAAAAATAGTAAGAACATTAGTAAGACATATTTTTCAGATAACTATATTTGGTACTTTTAGTTACAAATTATCTGGACCGATTCACTAACGAACATTGTTTAACAGTTTTTAATAATGAATATTCTTCTCTATCGATAGAAAAAGTTGGAAATCTTCATCTGTAATGGGAAGTACTTAATCTTTGCAGTTCACATACATAAGAATAAACTGTAAGAACACTGAAGGCTGGTTGCTACGAGGAGGTGGTTAAATTGTCAGTAACACTGCAGAAACAGCAGAAATAGTTTTGACTTCTTTGAGGAAGCAGCATTGGCTTTATGGCCTCCTAATTAGCTCCTCATTAAAATTTCAAACTTTCCTTTGTATCCTTTGCATCTACTAAGCATTATCCCTCTCTTTTGAAACAAAACTTTATTAGTACTACTGGCTGTGTGCTGCCTGCACTGATGGTGAATGAGTTTGTGTCCAAGTAGTCCTTTTGGTGACTGCTGATATGTGGTTTGGCAACCAGTTTATTTTGAACCCTTAAGAACATAGCAAATACAAAATAGAAGGCCCATGTGTAAAGGTTTTCATGCATGAATGTTGTGTTAAGTACTACCTGTGATTTTCAAAAATGTCTCATTACAGTCTGTGAGGGCTTCCAGCAAACTGGAGTCGTGTGTTACACAGTGTTTAATTCTGCACGTTTAACAAGTGTTCAAGGATTAAATCATCCTGCTCCCTGATGTGTTTTGGTGGTCTAAAACAACATGGACTAAGATTCCCCCACCTGGGCTTTACATTTCCCTGAAGTCTTATATAAGCCGTGTAATACAACGGGATGCTGTGTCACTTATTCCAAAGGTATCATCACCAGTGGAGATTTGCCAGGTGACTTCATCCTCCCACTCAGTTTTGCCTCTGTCTCATGGTTGTGTTTCGGGGAGGGAGCATACCAGCCTGTTGTCCTTGTGCACGTCGCTGAATTTTCTTTCCGTGTTTCCTACTGTGGAGTCCTTGAGGATTACTTGCCCTTTTAGGAAAGCTGAAAGGCCTCCTTTCATAGCTGCTTAATTCCTATCATAAAGATATCTTCTTTTTTCCCCCTCTCTGACCCCTCAATCTTTCATTTCTGTTCCCCTCAAGATGAATTCCTTGGTATTTGCTTTGCTAAATATTGGATATTTCTAGCTGGGTAAAAATGTCTCCTGATTCTTTTTCCTTGTGGTCACAAATCTGTTTCTTGTATCTCCAGTTCTTGTACCATCTGTCCTTCCCCCTGCAGCATGTGTGGCTGTAATTTGGGTAACTTATTGTCCAAGAAGTCTTTGTTTTCTCAGATGCTGTGCATTAATGACATTTGAGTTTTAGACTGTGTGTATTCTTTTAATGGATCAGGAGTTTATTTGGACCGCTATCAGATTGGAAAACCTGAGCACAGCCAAGACACTACCAGAAACTCTTGCCTGCTCATCTGCTCTTTGCTTACAGGAAACAGTGAGCCTCTCCTAACCAGGCTGTCCCCCAAATTGGGGGTTAACTTCAGCCCCTTCCCCAGAAACTCAAATAAGCTTCATTTCAAAGATTTGGTGACATCATTTTGCAGAAGTGCTGGGTGAAGCATAAGTTCATTTCCCTCGGCACCACTTCTTAATGCATTTTTGTTCATCAAGGCGTACAACTAATGTGAAGAGGCAATTCAGTCTCAGCAGTCATTCTGCTGAGGGTGAAATACTGATAGGTACTTCATTTAATAAAATAATAATGCTGTGCAGCTGTACACTGTCTCTCCCACAAGGATCTCTAGGTACCTGAAAGAGTATTAAATAATTAAGCCTGACAATACCCCTGTATTTCATTAGTTCCATTTCACAGGTGGATTAGAAGAGGTTAAGTGACTTGACCAAGGTCAGGATCAGACCATATTCCTGTGAGGGAAGCCTCGTTGGGGGATAGTTTGTACGTGGGTGGATCTGCTAGTCCTGCATCGGGTTTCTGTGAACCTGGGGTCTGTGCATGGAGGCAGAGCCAAAGCCCATGGCAGAATGAGGAGGGAACCAGGGAATCCTGGCTCTGTTTTCTTAATTTGTTTCCAAATGTCCAGGCCTAGGATAATCCATACTAAATGCGGTGACAGGACTGAAGGGTTTGATTTGCTCAAGCCACAAAAATATATAACCTGCTGCCCAAGAGACCTGTAAGCATTTATTTAATATTCACTGACATCTCCTGTCCAGTTGGCTCAGCAAGTCATATTTTCGTAAAGTTATTTTGCACCATCTGTATTGAAAATGGCAACCTGGCCAATGACAATGGATTTTAACTCTATTCTGTGAGAGAGTTTTAAAATGGAAAGAATCCAGGAGTGAGGCAGGGAGAGGAAATACCATATCTTTCCCAAGGAAAATCAGGGTTTGATCCTGCAGGCAGCTGAAACGTGCCAAACTAGTTGGGTGCTGAGTGTTCAGCACCTTTTCAGTGATGCTCAGGACTTTGCAGAGTCAAAGCTCTGAGCTATAAGGTTAAGCATGAACATTAATGAAATGTTATCTCTCTACCAGATGGAACTAAGTGACAAGTACTCTGGCTGTCAAGCGCAGAAAATCATGAATCTGTCGCACATCCCCTGACAACAGCAAGGCAATCTTCTTAAAACTGACTTATGCAATAGGAATTGCTCTGTGGTGGGGTATCTCATTCATGTGGTCAGAAAGCTGACCTTTGCTGGGAACTATTTGTCCCTGGTTTTTGTTTGTTTTGGTTTTTTTGTGGGATGCATCTAGCTGTCTGATCAGCTGCCACCTTGCAAATAATCCACTTAAAAGGATATTTTTTCAGTGCTAAAATAGCTACAAGCTAAGGCTCAAATTGCATAAAAATTACATGTATACTTGAAATCTTTACAACTGATGATTCCAGATAAGAGCAGATCCTCCGTTCTGATCAGCCTTCGGCTGAAAGGTGTAACCACTACCAGCCTTTTGCTGTCAACGAAATATCTTCCCTGTCTACCAGGATATAACAAACACATTATGTTGCCATATCAGAGCACAGCAGAACTTTCCTGGAGCCTTAAGGGATTGCCTCATATTTTACAGACTTAACTGACTGCTGATAAATGAATAACAGCATATTTTTTTATATGTGCATACTCTACATGAATGATCATGTAGTATCAACATTTAATCCACAATTGAAATACCTGCTTTATAGAAGTGGAATGCAGAGTATATAGGAGAACACTCACATATTTAAGGCTGGAACTGAGATGAATAGTGGGGCTGGTAAAATAAAACAAGCTTTCAAAGTGATCTCAAAATCTGAGTGCATTTCTTTGGCCTACACTTGTAACTGCAAGCTGGTAGCAAATAAAATGAGATTGTTCAGAGGAAACCGAAGTTCCTCTGGAAGTTTGGCTTCTTGTAGTTTGGAGAATAAATTTACCTTTACTGTATAATTGACCTGCTGCTTCAATTCTCACCTGCTCTAGGAGAATGCCCTTGTCTGTTCCTTCAAAGAAGGGCTCATTTTATCATTAAGTTTAGATGAATGGTTGGAGCGGATTTTTTGGTATAAAATATTCATTATGAACAAACTGTGAACTTGTGAATATGCATGATTCCCCTTTAATCTGTTTTTTTTGAGAAACATTTCCTTTCCAAAAAAAAGGCAAAAAATCGGTCTGCTCAAACTGACCAACAAGGCTTAAATATCAGTTGCTGAACAATCTGCGCAAAAGCTGCCTACAGGCGTGATTATTTTTCATGTAAAGAATTTGCTGAGAAAACCACAAACGTGACTGTGGACAACTTGCAATGAACTGAAACTCCCTCAGTAAATTATGTGTTTCACTCCAGAAAACAGTCTCCAGCTAATGGATGCTACATGATTAAGATAAGAGAAAGAAACCTGCAAAAAAAAAGCATGAAAATCTTGAGGGTATACCAGAAAACTCCCACCATACCTAGGAATTGTGTTCATTAGTTTCCTTTCCTTGCACGAAGAAGGGGAATTGGTCGTCAGGATGGTGCTCAGACAAGTGCATATAAGTGGCGGCAGAGACCAGCTACATTCTCAAGATGTATTTCTTCATCAAGTGGTTGCTGAGATATTTTCAGAGATTGCCACTGTTTGAAATAATGTCAGTCTGGGGGATTCCCCTGCTGTCATCCGAGGTGTCCATGAAGCTGTGCTTTAGCCCATCTTGTTCTTCCCTCATCCACGCGACACTACTTGCCATGTGTCACTTTTGGGTGGCTGATCATTTGTCCCAGTGGTAGGTCTTCTCAGAAATATTTGTGTGCGAAGTGGCTGTGAAGAAAGGGAAACCCCTAAATTTTTTATATTTCAAAGTTATTCTAGGAGCTGTAGAGGAGGCAAGAGTCCACCATATAGGCACAACCAAACTGAAGATAATATACATACATCTCTTTAACCCTACTCAGGAGTGGAATTGGGGGAAAATACTGGGAAACTTGCCCTAAGTTCATCTTGCAACCATATTTAGCCATGGCTGTTCCACGTTGTTACAAGCATGGCTTTCTGGGGACTTGCTAAACACAAAACAAGTGTGGTGGTGCTTTTTTAGAAGGTTAGACTTCTGTCTGAGGTGGCCAAACCTTGGAGTTGTTGATCTTCAAGTTGCCACAGTATTTTGAGGTCCATGGCTCCTAGATACGTGGAAACACTGAGAGAATAGTGAAGAGAGAAGATCATAATCCTCTTCCATAAATTGTATCTTCATGTTACTTATTGCATTGTGAGGGTATGGAGCTTCTCTAGATGCTGACCTGCTGTAAGAAATTCCTTACTTTAGGTAGTTTCAGTTGAGGCAGTGCGTAAGAGTGGAATGTTCTGCTTATGCAATTGTTCCTGGTAATAACACCTATGGTTCAAATGTATACATTTACATTAATGAAAGAAGGTTGCATTGCAAGTAGTGGCAGTTTCCACATTGGTCATAACTCACCACAGTCCCAGTTCAGCAAGTTTTAATTGGTGAGATTCTAGATTTCTCACAGGCAGCTCCAAACCATCTCATTAATTTCATTAGAAGTGTGTGCTGCTGGGAGATACTGAGCTCTTGAGAAGGTGCAACCCTGAAGAAAATATTCCGCTGAATATTTAGCTTGCAGCCTAGGTAAGCACAGGGTAAGAGATAAGTGCTCTGATATGATAGGACCAGAGATGTGTGAGAACAAAGTCTTGTTTTCTTTCTCCACAGCAAATAACGTAATTAAAAGTGACAACCAAATCAGCTGACAAAGTGCGTGATTGTGGGCAACATGGGTCAAGTCATTTATGTGGGATATCAAAACGTTCCTTTGACTTCTGAGTGGTGGGCAGCCCTATGCCGTTTCTGAAAGCATTCTGGGATGTAGTCCTTCATGGTTAGGGGAAACAGGATCTCAGGAGCAGGTCTCCATCCTGCTTGTGAGACTCAGGGTGTGCCTCTTGTCCCCACTGCACCCGTATACTCTTGCCTTAAATGTCTGTGTCATGCTTGCAATGAAGTGGGTGTCAGAGCTGGAGGAGGCAGGGATGTGCTGAAAAGTCATGTGTGTTTGTGAAGTGGATATTTAAGGGATAAAAATCTCAATTTAAATAGGAAGGGAGAAGAGAAGACACCCTGTTTATAATGTAACATGGGGAGGAGGTTAAAGAAAGAGAAGAATTTTACTTCCAGAGTTCATCCGTTCTCTTTTCCAGGGTATGACCAGGAACCTTGCATTTGAAAGCTGTCCAAAGGCAGAAGCTGTCAAGGACTGCTGAAGCTTCACATTACTGGGTTTTTGAGATGTCTCCTGTTGCTTAGTTTTGAAATGCAGCCAGTGCTGGGGTAGGTCGTGCAGTTGCAACATGCACATCATTTTTGAGCAGAATATCAGCTATGTGCTAGAGAAATCCAGGCAGAGTGGAAGCTGGCTTGGGCGCCCGCGCTTGCATCTCTGGGCTCATGAAAGTGAAAAATGAAATATTTGACTATCGCAAACAGCTCCAGCACAGTGATCTTCAAAAACGTGTTGTAGGAGCACTGCTTTGCCGCTGGCTGCAGAGAAAGGAGACTGCACTTCTGGAGCCACCCTATCCTTTCCTTTCTCTCCCACTTGCATATTGACCTAGCTTAACTCTCTTTGGCAGGGTCAGGAAGCACATAAGTTCAGAAAGGCTACCTGCCAACTTTCATTTTTCATAGTTTAGTCATTCATGGTTTTCTGTGGAAGAAACGCCCTGTTTGGTTAGGAGGTAAACTTATTTTGGCAGGGAGGTAAATTCGCAATTTTCACTGTCAAATTATGGCTAAAAAGAAAGAGAAACCATTTTTGCATTCCAAGAATTAAACTCGTTAATGTATGTAGCATTACATTTTAGCAAAGTAATCACAGCTGAGCATCCAAAATGTTGTCTTGAATGCTTGAAAAATTTACTGAAAGTAGAAATGGAAAGGGCTCTGCAATGTCCTTTGTAAGAGAAGCTGCTAGGAATCCTCATATTGGGTCAGCAATTCAAGATGTTAGATTTTTTTATTTATATATGATAGATAAATTGTGTGTTTGCTTGTAAGGGGGAAAAAAAATCTCACAGTGAAAATTTTCGGTAGCTTTCCATATTTCAAGCATTACTTCTGCCTCAAGTCGAGCATTTATTATACCCATTATCTGAAGTTTAGGCTTCTGAAGGGTGCATGGATAAACATAATGCCATAATTCTATGATATAAATATAAAAATATACATAAGTAATTTGCTGCTTTAAAAAAAAAGAAAAAAAAAGGTGGGGAGAAGGAGCAGAATAAAGAAAGCCCAGCTCTTGGTTCCTAAGCTGTTTTTGGAATTCCTGTGTGACTCTATACAAGTTCTTACGATGGAAAGAGGTATCAGCTTTTGACACCACCTTTAGTCTTTGAAAGTAAGGCACTGAATGTTGTACAGGTACTTTTTTGCATTTAAATAGAAGTGTGTAATAAGCAGGACAAAAAATTGGCAAATGTGAAGTTTGTGAGGGCTGATTTCCGAGCGGGTTTTCAGATGCTAAATTGCTGGGGAATGGTCTCATAGATCCTTGGTATTCTTGGACCTGAGAGGATCTCCCTGAAAACTGATTCTGAAGGGTGGCTTGAGTAGGGATATGTGAGAACTCCTTAGGTTTCTATATGTATGTGTGTGAATTATTTATCAGGGAAGTTGAAATGGATGCTTCATTTTTGTTTAGTGTAATTAAGACCCTAATATTAATATATAATCAAACATATTGCTTAGGGGTTGACTCCTCTGATTCTCAGCCTCAGCCTGAAGATATTGTCTCTTTCTTTCCTCCTTTTTCCTCATTAGTAGCTTAGATAGGCATGAAAAATCTTTTGAGCTTAAATAAGAGATCTTTGTTGTTGTTGTTCTTGTATAGTTCAAAAGCAGTTAATTTTTAAGACCTCAAACTTGGCGTGTGGCCACTCTCAGCTGGCAAATACACCCTTGCTATTTTTGCTGTGTGTGATTTTTAGTTCATCTGGAAGCTGCTGCCAAACAACTTTTGTCTAATTCTCCTGCCCCTTGCCTCTTCCTATTGCTCTCCAAGTGCTCTCATGTGCTTCCACCCAGTTAATGAACCATCTGTAAAATGAAGGAGTAGCTCAGTGCTTGATGTCTCTGCTGAATCCCCAGGCCATAATGGCAACTGTGGCGGCTGGTGGCTGCAGAGCCATGCCCGAGTTGGCTGCGCTGGCAGCTCTGCATTCTCCTCCAACCCACCCTGAGCAATCATCCTGTGGATGGCGGAATTACAGCCACTGCAAGACTGGTCTGCTTTGGAGCTGTGCTCCCCAGCTGTAAGGTGTTCTACCTCTTCATCATTCCCCTTTGACATCCATCCATACAGGCAATTGCATCATTACAACCACATCATTTTGTCTGGCATTCAATCTGCAGCTTGGGAGAAGATTCTTGTAGCTTCAGGTGCATGAAAGTAGGAGCTGGCGTGTTTTGTGAGCAGCAGGTGGGAGTTGTTCAGTGGGAAGGTTAGATGAGATGGTAATTGGGAGAGAGTCTTCAGGCTAGTTAACAGGGCAGGAAAATTTGTGTGCATTTTATTTTCTGGTTTAGAGCAGTTTAGGAAATAAAGGGAAATACCCTATCAAATTTGAAATCAAAGGTGGGGATGAGCTATCCAGAGTCAGAGAGTAAATACAAGGAGGCTGGCTTGGGCAGTAGAATTAAACAGTTATTATTACAGAAGTTCCTCTTTTAAAGCAAAGGGGCTTTAATTATTATTTTTTTTAAAAATTAGATCTATATTAATACTATAAAGTCTATCTGCTGGAAATTTTCTAAATTAAACTTCGACAAAATATAAAAAACTCTTACAAATCTTTCATCTTTTCCCCTTGTCTGTCCCCTTGTTTATCAGTAAGAGTAAAAAATCTGTCTGGGAAAAGATGCAGAGAAATTCTAAACAACTTTTGTTCCATTTGTAAAAGGAAATAATATCTCTTTGAAACACTTCAAATGGCATACCCCTCTCTTATATCATCACACTTATTGTATGTAATGTTGTGGGGGTATTTTAAAAAGATAGTATATTAATGCAGTCTATCACAAATGTCTTGTTTGGTTTTACCAGGAGGAGTTTGGTGTGCAATTGATTCATTGCTGTGTGTGAATTGCTCATGTGTCCCTTTCTAGAACTGAGTGTTATCTGTGCATGGTCCACCCACACTTCCTGGCATGCTTGGCAATGCTTACAATCAAAGGTGACTGGAGGGCCCAAGTCCCTCTGAGATAGAAATACTGCGTAGGTGAGTGAAACAATATCCAGGAAGGGCAGAAAAGTAACCACTGAATGACAGTGTGCATTTTAAAAAATAAAAATCTCGGACAGGGGAGAGTAGGATGTCAGTGTTGTTTTTGATCCCTCAGAAGGCCAGAGGAATAAGGAAATGCAGGCACTGTCAAGGCACTCTCATGTTATGTATATTACTTATTTCTCACAAACGCAGAAGGGTGAGTTTGTACTGAACTGGTAGTGGATTGAATTAAGCAGACAGCACTGGCAGCGTAGCCATAACTTGCTGAGAGTGAAAAAGCTGAAATTGGCAACTGCAAATTAAACACACCAAGGTTTTTGATATGGTTTTGTTTAACATAACAAGTGAGACATCTGCAGAAACTGATGTGAATTGTCTAGATTCCCAGACACTTTTTGCATCAGTCGAATTTTGGGAGTGTGTCTGTCTGCATATGTGATCTTTGCTATGAGTGTCTGGCACAACATGATCATCAGAAGCCATCTTCATTCCATCTGCGCTAGGGTCTCTGCTGATGTCATTCATTAGGAGGATTTTTTTTTTTTTTTTTTTCAATTTTAACAGGACAGTGTGGAAAGGATGGAGTTTAGTCTTGCTGTGTGTAAATCCTGAAGACTGATTGTAAGTTCCTCAGTTCCTTCCCTGCATCCAAGATGGAAGGTTATGAAAATGATGTGGGTTGCAGTATCACTGAAGCTTGGTTGATACTTGTATACTTGTATCTCTAATTGTCTTCTCATTGGACCTGTGTTCAGTGGTTCCTTTGCTTCCTTAGCTTTTGGCAGAGGTGGTAATGAGCTGGTTGCAGCTCAGTGCCGAGCAAGTGATAACAATGAGGATTGTTCAGGAAGAATGGGTGGGACCTTCTGCCTGCTTCAGCTTGTATAATATGTGTCCTGTACTATTATATGACCTAAAGGCTTTCTCCCAGTCTGGAAGGGAGAAATCAAACCATTTGAAATCAGCTGCTTGCTTTTAGACAACTACATGTTTGTGCATCTTAAGCTTTCTTGAACAGAAAACACACTAAAGTAAAAGAGAAGGGAGAAGAGAGTTCACAGCAGATCCATACATATATTATGCATTTTTAAAAAAAGATTCTTCTCATCTACTGGTGGCAAATAAAGTCTTGAAGAAAACAATTGGAAAAAGTGAAGAATTTAGAGATCAGAAAATTGGCAGGATGGGGGATGGATGAGAACAAGCAAACAAGAAGATAAAGAGGAATTTTGTCTTGGGACTTTTCTGATTTGCACTAAATATTGTACTGTCTGACTAAGTTTGAATGAATTGTCAGTTGGGTTGTTAAAGTTGGCAGTGGGGGCTGCACATTCAACAGGAGAGATTTATGAACTTAACTCATGCAGGTGGTAGACCTGTGTGCTGTTAGCTATAAAGGAGCCAGCAGCCTTGGTATGAATCCCTCAGCACCTGCTCAGTTGAAGGTCACAATGTGATAAACCCTACAGTACTCCTGATCCCTGAGGATCCTGTAGGAAAAAGGCGTAACTACTACTGCTACTGTTAATGTGTGCATTTTGTCTGTATTCAGCTTAATTCACCATTCAGTTCCCACCCCTAACTATAGATTGTACATAGTACAATTGGTTTTGGTGAGTCTTAACTACCTTTAGAGCGCTAATAAGATCTGGGTTTCTAATTTGCCTTTTGTGGTTCATCAGTCTGCCTTAACAGTGCACTGAATCTTCCAGTATTAAAATTCAGTCAAATGCATATAAAATATATTAGGCTGATGGCCTGAGCTTTAGGATTAGGATGCACTTTTTTTTTTTTCCTGTCTGTGTAATTGTACAAGGTGCTTTATTCATTTGCTGGTATTTACATGGCTTATATTTTTCCTGTATGTATTGTGCTGTTGTAATTCTTTAAAACAAACAAACAATTGTAATTTTTCTGGTCTTATCTTTTACAGTGAATCTCCTTGTGGGTTTTTCACTGTTAAAAAGGACATGTCTTTTCCACTTTAATGCACCATAGCTAAGTTAATAATACTCATATGAGGCTTTAGCATTTGGAAGCATGCTACATGCATTAAATCCTGTAAAATTCTAATCAGGTTAGTAAGTATTTTTTCCCACATTGTACAGATGAAGAAACGCAGTCAAAGTAGTTAAGCTACTTGCCAAACCACACAGTGAGTTCAAGACAGAGATGTGATTGGACTTGGTGGTTCTCAATCCATGTTCAGACTAGTAAAGTATATTGAACCTCTGGGTCCTTTTTGTAATACAATATCCAAACCCTCTTTGATTTCTTTGTGTAGAGTGAAAATGTCATTGACAGAAAGACCATTTGATTTTTCTCAGCCTTGAGAAGAATATGAATTTTTTTAGAACTGAATTTTTCATCAGAAAATTGTATGCTGACTTTTATACGTCATAAATCCCATATGGACTCCTAAATATGGAGAGAGAATAATTATGAGCCCCTTTGTACTGACTCACTTCTCTGATTTTTTTTTAAACTGCATTTTAAGGATTCAAATGCTGATTGCCAACGTGGTGTATTGCTTCTGTTGTTAGATAATCTTAGCTTTTTAACTGAATACAGCCGTGCACTGCCTTATGATTAATTACATGTACAACAGGTGTTGATCTTGTTGGACCAAGATTATGAAGTTCTTTGCTATCCAGGTGGTCTGTTTTAATATAAAAAGACCAGTAGCATAATGAGCAAGAAATTGAACTAACTAGCGAGGGGAAAAATACTTGAATGCATTAATCACCTTTAATAAGCTTAACCAGCTCAGCACAGCTAATCAGCTGGGAAGTCCTTGCTTTGAAGAAGCATCAATTGTTGTATACCCAGTAGGGTAAATAAAAGATAAGCCAAGAGCGGTGGGAAGGGTGTTTGTACATCTAAAAGCTTTCAAGATTTTCCAAATATAAGGCACCTGGTATGATGGTTTTTAAAATTATATTAGTCAAAATGAAAATGCAGTTACCTTTTGGTAATGGAGAGATATGTCATTCAGATATCTCCAGATGCAGTAGCATGGTAGTAATTACTGAAAAGGGTTGGTTCTTTGCAACATAGCTCATTTTAATTTTCACACTTTGAAGGGAGCAGTGGGCCTAACTTAAAGCCCTCTAATGATCTCTGTTCATACACCCTGAGCTCAGAAATTTCAGGCTAAGATACTATTTTTACTTAGAAAGATATGTGGATAAATCCCTCGCCCTCCTTCCTCCCCCCAGCATTTTACATTTCATATACATCAATTCTTTGTATTTCAAATTCTTTGACAGTGAATGAAGTGCCTGTCTAATGCTTAGTGAACAGCCCTTTTAGCATAGCATATATAATCTTTTTTTTCTTTCCTCAATGCCATAAATATATTTTCTTCTCTTAATTCCTGGTTTTGAAACTCTTACCCATACAGTAGCAATGACTACACTTGTGCTGTTGTCGTTGTGAGCTATTGGACAATTGCAGTGTACAGATACCTAACAAATGCACAGAACCTCCAACAATGGAATCTACTGTAGCAGTAGAACTTTAGCAGTACTTCTGTGTTGCTGATATTAGGACAAAATGGTTCTGATTCTGCAGTTTGCAGGTTAAGGCTCTGCATATTTCAAAGCTATTGCAGCCTTTTTCACACATATTCGCTCAACAGTTGCCTAAGCCTGGATGGGAAGGACAGGCAACTCTCTCAGTACCTGTGGTCCTCAGAATATGATTTCCTCACGTTGTTCAAGTGTCTTTTCCACCACAACTGCTTATACTCTTTCTTTCTTTCCTTCTCCCCCACCCTGTGATTTTTCTCTTCAGCAGTTGAGGAATGTGGTGAATTTGAAGGCTTCACCCCTCTATTCTGCTCTTTTAAATTTTTTCATTGAAAAATATTTTCCTTGTTCTCCCATAATCTCAAAATATTTAAACAGATCTTCTGCAGACTTTCCAGACCAATTTACCTTGGGGATAAAACCAAGAAAGCAGTTTCAATGTGTCTGTATGAAGTGAGAAAATAGGATTGACATGTCTGACCATGCTACACAGCCATCACCTTAGCTAGAAATCCTCATATGCTGATGTAAAGATGTTCCTGTCTGTTCTGAAGGATTTTCTTAAAGGAAAACACCATAAAATATTTTAAGTATAATAAAGTCTGTCCAGGCTGATGCTTTGAGTTAAAGTGTTGTTTAAAGCATAACTGTGGCTGTGTTAGAGGCACTTGGGTGCAGTGAGACACTTACACACTTACCTGGTATCTTGGTTGAACTTTTCCAGTATGGTGGGAATCTAACTGTGTGTGTGATCACATCAAGGCAAAAGCAGTCACTGTTATGGTTTCCTCTCACAACTTCCATTTGATTACTAGTGGTGGTTATATTGAACTTGGGGCATGTCTGTACAAGCAAGTCAAGACGGATGAAACAGGACATTGATTCTGTAGCTGGGTGCCTGGGCAAAACCGTTCTGTAGCTAGCATGATCTGATGCTTTTGTAATTGGGGGTAGGCAACACCTAAAATACTGGCAGTATGTGGGCATGTTCAGTAGCCACTTTTTACACAAAGCTTCTGGGTTTTTTGCAGCTGCCTGGCACAGAATTTGGCAGGACCCATGCTGAGCTGACTGAGGAGAAGGTGATCTCACTCTCATAGTATTTTCATGTTGATGTACCTCATTCTCCAGTAATGTTGTGATTCGACTGAGGCTGTCACATATCCCGTAACATGTTCAGACGAACATGTTCAGATTTGGCATGCCAGGCTGAGATGTGTAGCCAGGATGCTGGAGGGTGAGGACAGCCTCCAGAAGTTGCATGTTCACTGAAATGACCCTGGTGTCATTCATTTGAAACAGTCTTTACAAGGCTCCTCTTACTTTTCATTTAGTAGTTTGGCAGCACTGTGGCACAATCCCAAGTCTGCAGGAAGGCTGGCTGTCTCAGGGCTCTCAACCTGAGGACTTGACCCAGGGTGAGGGAGAAGCTGAGAGTAAGAAATGTGAGGGGCAGTCCTGTACTTGTGTTAATGCATCCGTGCTGATGACTGTGCAAGCAATGACCTGGATGTTGTGACCACAGATGTTGCCTTCTTCAGTTAGAAGAATTGGACTGTGTCCAAGCTGCTGATAAATGTTGAGACTGAAAATGGCTGGTTCTTATTTTGGAATATCACCATCAAAGTCCTTGATTCATAATTATGATCCTTGAGGCTGGAGTACAGCAATTCACTTTTCCGCTTGGGTAATGGGAAGGTAGGGGGAACAGCTGCTTTCCTCTTCCCTTCTCCTCTGCTGAAGGCTACACACTCTCAACAATTCTGGGTGCTTTCAGAAAGACACACAACCCACATGCTTGCTGTTGTTAACAATACTGGGATCAAGCATTCCTGTTTCCCTGAAATGGGAAAGCATGCTTCTTGCGTCGTCACATTAGATGTGTCAGTCATATCAACTGGGCCTTATGTTGGACTTCCTACCAGACTGTAGCATTGTTTTATAGTCCTGCATTTGCTTGTACCCTGTTCAGGTAGCATGGAACAAATTTGCTAATAAAGAGCACACAGATAAAACTTCTTTCAGAAATCTTGGTCCAAATCCAAAGTCAAATCCTTATGAAGTGTTTTTTGTCCAAGATTTGACTCTGGCTAGTCTAAGGCAGGATAAATTATCCATCCAGCACTTTACCAGAAGACATCAGATCCTGCAGTATATTAAGAACTTGATAGTGGGTTGTTTAAGGTGAGAAATTGGTACAATTAGTTTTGATAGTCAACTAGTATTACTCCAAATTCTCCAAAGTAATTTCCACTATCATTCAAGGCATTTGTTCAGTGACACGATAAAAGTGAAGTTTGATTGTTCCAAATGAGTGTTACTGAGGATGAGAGAAGTGGGTGGGATGGAGTAATCCCTATCACCCTTACCCTCTTAAGTTTCACAAGCAAAAATGACCTGCAGTCCTGGATATAAATTTACCTTATATTCCCTGAGCAATGCTATAATCATGAGTGTTGTACATTAAGGCAGCTGACCTTAAGCTACCTCCCTCACAGATTACTTTCCTTCCTGCAAGCTCACAGTGCTTGGGAGCATATGTGCATGCTGTCAAAGCATGATTTCAAGAGAGAAAATAAGGTTATAATGATAATTTGGGTCTTGGCTGTACTCAGATTATTTCAGTAGTGAACCCTTTTTATACTCAATTTTCATTAGATTTTTTTAATACCCTTTTAGGTGCCAAAATTGCCATCTTTATTCTACAGAATAGATGTGCAATTTGAGAAAGCTAGAAGTATCTTTCTGATTTTGCAGTGTTTATAAATCCCTTTTTCTTCCACGTGTCCTGCCAAACCCGAAAGTCCTGCGGCTCAGTCAACATATAGATGAATAAAACAGATTGCAAAAAACTTTCTTGAGCCTCTGTACTACTTTCAGAATTGCCAGAGGTCAAGATGACTTGTATCCTTACAAAGGAAGTTAAATAGTAAAACTTTCTTTAGTTGTACAAATAAAAGAGAACAAGGAACGAGGAAGTGATGTTGCTCAGCAATGATGCAATCAGAAATTTAGTAGTCTTCCAATAAGTAAATTGATACTTTGCCTCTAGTTTTTAAATAAGTATGATAATTTGAAGTGTGAAGGTAAAATCAAGACTTCCAATGAGAATGAGTGTGTATAGTGAAAACTGGCACACTGAGGTGGAATTATGACTGAAGAACTTAATGCACTCAAGATGCAGGCAGGAGATAGTCTACATTCAAAAAAAAAATTTGAAAAATCTGGCAGTGTGCAGTGGAATTCCACCAGTGAGGATTTTTAATGCATTTGTCAAGCTGATGTTGTGACCCTGGAATAGCAAATATATTATCCATAGACATTAAGGAAATGTGGAAAAATTATCCAGGCAACTACAAACTTGTTAGTCTGACCTGAGAAGCATGCAACTTCTTGGAACAAATTCTGAGGGGAAGTATTATCAGACAAGATAGCAGAGAATGTGATAAAAATGTAGTGTACTTTTAACAAAAGACGATCATGCCAGACTAATCCTATAGTGTTCTTTGATGTGATTGCTGATCTTATAGGCAAGCCAACCGTGCTAGGTCTTATGTATTTGTTTTTCAATGAAGCATTTAGTGAGGTGTTCCATAGGAAAGTATTAGTTGAGGAGAAAGTAGGATTTGGTATTGTAAGGCAGGTATTGTAAGAGTTGTGATGGGAAGAAAACCTCATTATTAGTTCCTGTGAGATTCATAATATTCAATTTAAAGGATTGCAGGGCAAAAAGGAGAGGAAAAAAAGCAAAGTACCAATGAGATACATTGCTGTCGGCAATGTTAGAGGCAAAGTTCCATGAAGCACTGTGATATCTGGGACAGCCTAGGTTTTGAATTACCAGGAATTTCGTATTGTACGGTTGTCTTGACTTTGAGAACACCAGCACTAGTTCTTGTTGTAAAATGTGAGCTTATGAGTCAGAAACTGAGTATAGAAGTAGTAATACACGTTCAGGGTGTACAACAACTACTGCAGGGCATAGCAGTTTGTACAGAGGATCATTGTGAGCTACCTTGTGATCCAACCATGAAAAAGGCAAACAGAGTGCAGGCGACTATTTATAGTGGAGGTACGAGCTCTTAATGCTTGTAAATAAGGCTTTGTATACACAAAATAAGATGTAACTTTTAGTCACCCGTATTCAACAGAGTGGTTTACTGGAGCAGCTTCAAAGAAAGGTTAGTGTAGAGGACTGGGAAAATGGAGAGTCTATTTTATGAGTAGAGCTGAAAAATGTTTGGCTCTTTCAGTAAAATGAAAGCACAGAAGGGAAATAATTGCTGTCTATAAGCAAATCACATGGGTAAATAATAAAGAGGGAGGGGAAAGTTAATCCAAAGAACAGTGTTGGTAGCAAAGCAAAACATTAAGTTGGTCACGAATATGGTTAAGATTAAATGAAAGATTCTATTCATTGACAAAACACTGAAGTTCTGGAAAACCTTTTTAAAAGGACAACAAACACAACTTTTAAGATGCAATAAAAAAAGACTGTGACTGAGATTATATGTCATGGTTGTCCAGTTGTGAAGGGTTGTGTTGGATGATTCTGGTATTCCAATGCTCAATGCTTGTGTTATGGCTCTACTATGAAGCTGGTCTGCTCTTATGTGTAGCCCCAGCACACTCTAAAGGAATTACTGGTTGTAGCTATGAATGTAGAAACAAATCCTTTACCAATGTTTTATTACTATAAGAAATAATCTACTCTGTTGACAAGAATGATAGTCTAAATTGAATAAAATCAATTGGCTTTTTTTTGGTAATACAAGACTAGGTTATAGGCTGGTACATATTAGCAGACTTAAATCCATAATGGAGTTATATCAGATCCCTTGTTTTAAGCTTGTTGGTATGGCAACCTATGGCTGAAATTGTCCAAAAGGAGTTTTCTTAGCACATGTCTCTTTGTCTCCATATCTGTATATGCTTGCTGGTAATTTTCACTGTGTCAACAAATTCGAGGGGTTTGTAGTTGTTCTGTTTTGTTTTAAAATCTTTTGGTCCCCAAAGTGTAGCATTTTTACAAGGGCGTCGTATTTTTAAGAACTTAAAGCATCTGCTTTTGTGTTTAATCATAGCTTCTGTGTCATAGCTTCTGTGTTAGTTCAACAAGTTGAATTTTGCTTTTTATATTGCGCCAAGTGTGGTCTATGGGCTGCTTAAGAGCAGTTCCACAGCAAATGTGCTGTCCTTCAACATCCGTATTGTTTGGAAGACTCACCTTAAAATTTAGAGCTCATAATGCCAGATGTGGCCTCTGAAATAGGCTTTATGACCCTGATCCAGCCATGCTGGCTTCCTGTTATTCCCAACTGGACATGGTTTGGAGGGCTGGGGCGAGACCTGGGGATCTCCATGATGCAAGTGCGATTCCCCAATTCCAGCAGTAGCAGCCGCGTTAATTCCCAACCTGGCTGTTGGGGCTCGGGCGGGCTGAGCCCTGCCTCCCTGGCGTCATCACTTTTTTCCATCCCCAAATAGGTGATGAGTAATCACTTGGTCTTGATTTATCATTCAGACCATAGTAGTTCTGTTACAAAGTAAACATTTTTGTTGGCTGAGTCCTAATGCAAAGACCATTTCACAACCACCTCTTATTTTAGGTTTTAATTGCTTCTCTTTGCTGTCAACTGATGTCCCCCTCCCCCATGCCTGGAGCCCTCCTCCCCTCTCCCCCCTCTGTGGTGTAGGTTTTTTTCCTGTTCCCACACTGCTAATGTGATGAGCAACAGTTGCAGTATCACGGGGCCCTCTCTGAAGGAGAAGAAAAAAAGGGAAAAAAAAAATCCCAAACACCACCTTGTTTGCTTTTAGAGCCCACCCGCCTTTTCAGTAGGGGTTGTGTTAATCCTTGCACTATGAAGGGAAACTCCTATGTAAATCAAACCAGTGCTCAGTGCTCTCCTCCTTCCCCCTTCCAGCTCCCATATATTAAGTGATTGTTCTCCTCCCTTAGAAATGACAAATGATTGGTTGCTTTACTCTTGGCTTTCAACATATTTTCTTTACGGCCCAGAATTCTGGGGTTAAATCATGCTTCTTTCTGTTCTGTTCTGTTTCTATTCCCTCATATTATGCCATACATTCATGAGAATTTATTTTACACCAAGATGCTCAGAATAAACCAAGGCCTTTCCTTGATTTAAAGATGCAAAAACTAATGCAACTCAACCCAGAGCAGATTGCAACTATATATTTTTTCTTTTCTTTTTTTCTTTTTTTTCCCTTCCCCTAATGCTGTTTCTGTTTTTGTGCTGCATAGCCTTTTCTGGTTTAGCCTGCACTCCGAGGCTAGATTTTGATGTCAATGATTAGTATTTCTAATCGGTTGAACAAGGACAATGTCCCTTCTGCTGCGCAGAGGACACAAAGGCCCAGGCACCGATTCTGCTCCCCCTTGAAGCATTTTGGCTCCACTGGGCCCTTTCCTCTGTTGCTGTAAATCAGGGGAAATTCTACCCATCCCTGGGGTTAGAGATTAGAGCTGCAGCCGTAGGGGAGCTCTGGTTCCCCAAGGTGGGTGAAGCAGAGAAGCCCATGTGCACCTCCAGACTGGGCACTGCTCTTTGCTGTGGACAGGGGCTCTGGTGGTCTCCCTTTGGTGCTGGCTCAGCAGCTGTGGATTTATTGCTTTGGGGGAAATTACTCTGGATTTCCACCTGTAAAGCAGATTCCAGGGCTTTGTTCTGCCTTGACAAGGCAAACTTTGATTCTGGCAGCCTGTGCCTGCTCGGCTCCTGGCGGCATCTGAGGGGCAGAGGCTGAGGGCCCCGTCCAACTTTCTTTGATATTAGTGGGAGTTTGCAGTTCTTCTGTGCCCTCAGGATGGATCCATGAAGTGGTCGTACAGGTTCAGGCTTCACTTCTTTTATTTTTCCTGAAACAGTTAGTAAGTTAATTTACATGAGATGTGCACCCTGGCAAATGCCATCTCCTAGCTATTGTTTCAGCTAAGCAGCTGTCATTTGCGTAACATTATGCATCCTTCATTGTACCATGCTAATTTTTTGAGGGGCAATTTTTCTACAATGAGCACTGCGGCTTCTAACAGAAACCTCTTTATGGCATTGGCCCCGGGGAGCTGCAAGCCCTGCCAAAGCAAACAAAGGCTTATTGCTCCAACTGGGCATGTCTGTGCCTTTAATACAGCGTGAAGTTCACAGAACACTGCATCCAATCTGCACATAGTTAACACCTGGTCCAATGCCTTCTGGCAATTAATCAAGATATCAATCAGTGGTGACAAAAATTAATAAATAACCCATGCTTGCATATTGCACATTCTCAGAACAGGAGAATTTGCATTGACACTTACAGCCCATTTACATTTTTGACTGAGTTTTCAGTGTGTGGTACTGTACAATACAATAATTACTGATGCGTATAAGTAACTGGTACCTTGGACACTTGTGAAAGAGTATTAGAAGTCATGTTAGTCTATCTCAATGAAAAAAGCTTTGACCTCATTGAATTACAGTCCCAAACTTTGATGTAGGACCACAAAACTCTACTGCTAGCAAATGCATCAATGGGGCTAGCCTAATGTTGTCTTCTTTCAAAAGCAGTGGAGTGGTTTGGGGTTGAACATGGCATATTCTTATCTTGCTAATTAATGGGAATGTTTTCCTATACCTTAAGCTAAATTCCACTGTTACACCTTTGTTAACTCTGAACAAGTACCCAAACTTTTTCCCTTTTGAAGTAACTTGGAAGCTAGCCACAACTTCAAAGGAAGGAAGATCTGTTCCTCTCTTCATTTAGAATACATAAAAGTACTCTGGACTATGTTTAATTTATCAAAACAGAGGCAGCACTTTGCAAATATAGGTGCACAGTCATTTGTACTGGCCACGCGAAGGTGCTATCAAAGGAGTGGCTTGTCTTCCCTGAAAATAGAAATCACTTGGTCGGATAGGAACAAAGGTATCCTCTCTTTCGTAAAAGCTGGTACTTGTTCTCTAGTGATGCAAGAAAATATTCCTGGCAAAGAATGAAGCAAGTAGCTTTTGTTATCCTACAGAGTCCTCTACTACAATGGTCAGAAATGGTAATTATAAATCCCCGTCACAAACGGTTGTTTTCCTTTGCAGCCCAAGAGGCCGTGGCTGTACAGACCTGGAGTTCAATATTTGCTGCTGCTTTTAGGTCAGGGTTGAAGCTCATTAGCGGTGCAGGGGTGGGGAGTTTGTTGTGCTTTCACAGCATGTTTCTGTCCTACCTGCTCTGTGAATGAGCAGAGCTCTCCTTGGGTGTCAGCTAGGGTAATTAAACTCGCTGATGAATGTCATGGCTTTGAAAGAGAGGGTCATGCGTGGCCAGGTAGAACCAGGAGCAGGCAAGAAGGAGTTGTACCTTCTACTGACCTACTGTGCTGCCCTGCTCTCTCTTGAGCAATATTTTGGCTGTCGTACCACACTGGGCAGTGACTTTCCAATGTGGGTAAATACAGCCTTGGAAATAGCAGTTTTGGTGGGTCCCAGTGTAAGTGTGAAATCCTGTCAGGACCTGCTAGAACTGAGTAAATGTAACAGTTTCATAATAGTCAGGTACATGAAACAAGAACATAATTCTGCCACCTGAAGCCAAACTATGGTATCTCTAAAAGGTAACTTCTGAAATACTTCTGGTTTGGCTTCTGAATTATTTGGAGTATAACAGTCCTATGAACTTCATGATTTAAATACTTTCCAGAACAAGGAGACAAGAACATTTAAATTAGCTTAGTAGAAAGGCATTTAACATAAAGAGAGCAATAAAAATACATCACCTGTCACATGTGATCTTTATATGACCTTAGCCACAGAACAATAAATATTACATAACCACACTAAAAGCAGTTTTTAACATCATATATTTATATTTAATAAGTCGTGATTTTCTTTCCTTCAAGATGCAATTTTGATGAGACACTTTAAGTGTGTGATCTAAAGGCAAAAACTTTGTGACTGGTTATGTAATGCTTCTAGTGGGGCATCATTTAAAGACTGTTTGAATGAAAACACAGTCACTTTGTTTTACTCTGTGTCTTGCCAATCTAATAGAGCAGTAACTATACAGTCCTTTTTAAATACGATTTTAAGTTTTCTAACTTTTTTTGTGTTTAACTGTTGGGCAGCTCTTCACCTAGATGCATAAAATTACACTTGCTGCATACTGCATAGTTCAAGTGATCAGTTGCTATCCTCAATTATCAGTTTAACTGTTAGATTTGCACTTGTAGTCTATAAAAGAAAAAATACTGCAAGCTAGTTAGACTTTAATTGTCCCTTTTAAATTAACTATGTGAGATTCAGGTTGCAGTATAAAAATGCAACAAGGGAAATCAAAGTATCCTCCTTTAAATTAAATTAGCCTTTAATTACATTAGAAAGCCAAATACTACAACTGTAATTATTTTTTATTGAAGGAAGGCTGATTTTTTTACATGTGCTATCCTGTCTTACTAAGTGGGGTTTTTTTTGGGGGGGGAGGGGGGCAGTACCTCTTAAGAATAGATTTGTATAAAGGAAAAGCTGATAGTACTTTCTGTACAAATATAGGCCATAAATATTCAAAGTCTAAATAATAAAATTTTTATTTTTTGACTCATGTAAGTTTCCTTCAAATTTTCTGGAATTTTATACTGTCCGTTTTTTAGATTCATATTGTTTGTCCTTAGATAATGCCCATAAATATGTAATACATAATGAGTTCATTAATCCAAGTGGGGAGAAGACCAGGTTTCCCCCTTCTTTCCCCAACAAGTTATAACTATTCTGTGCAATCAGCCTTTAGGCACTAGTCAGCTGAAATGGAAAAAATATTTAATAACAGAAGCTCAATAGCCTGCAGATCTCTGATGTCTGAGATGACTTCAACTCTTGTGATGAGCTACATTTAACCTAAGAAATATGATTTAATTCCACTTCAAAAGTATACTGAAATCTTTGATATATGGTCTGTGGCCTATTAAGCTTGATCCTGGCCTAGCCTCTTAAAGGAAGAAAAGCTTTGTTTCTTTTTAAAACACGCAACCAAACAAAGCAGAAATTTCTATGTGGGTTCTAGTAGTTACAGCTTCAAAAATGAAAAGCATTTAAATAAAGGCTTTACTTAACTGTTTCCATTGTCTTGTTGACTTCACAGTCTAGATATTTCTTTCTTGCCTGTTGGGAAACATTGACCTCAAACTTGCTCCATGCATTGGAGTTCCCTGATTGACTTCAGAGGATGTTACTTGAACGAAGCCATCTGAACTATGCTTGCTAGAGGGGTCAAATAAAATAAATTTGGAAGTGGATAAATTAAACTCTTAGCCATTTAATGCTCTCACATGCAAAGAAAGGGGCAGTGGCTATGTCAGAGGGAGTTAGCATTCTAGAAAGATTAATGGGGAGAAAGTATATTCAGTATATAGGCTAGGTGATCAGTGAAGGGTTGGATGTACATTCAGCAAGGGACATTCTGTAATATACTGAAGATCTCTTGTCTTTCAAAGAATATGACTGAAGGGCTGGAAGATACATCTATTGCATCTCTGAATTTGGTTTCCTCTTCTAGAGATAACCACATCTCTTTATCACACTGTAAGGAAAAAAAAGTGAATTCTCTCCTCCTGCCTTGTAGCGATGGGCTATCACATCTGCTGGGTGGTTACCTTCAACTCACAGCGTACATTAATTCATGACAAGTTCACACCCAGTTCTCATGTATCAGTTTTTCATTTGACTAAATAACTCTTCTTCCTCTGTGATTCTTATCTCTGTCATCCATCTCTAAAGAGGAGTTGTAACCTTTCTAGCCAATGTTTTGGTAGGCTTGCCATACGACACTGTTTGAGAGTCCTGCACAGCCATCGCACAGGGTTGTTCTCCAGTAATCTGAGACTGAGACATGGTAAAAGGGAACACTTCACTGCTTATCACCTTGATCCTGGGTGGCTGTAAGGTGGAGTGAAGGGACTTGTCTGGTTAGAAGAACTATTACGGGGTATGAAGGGCATCACAGACACTGTAATTACAGAGGAATGGGAGATTTGGTCATCACCTAGGTAGTTATGGTTGGATATAGGATGACCTCAAAACTGCTTGTGACTTTTGGTTGGGTACAAAGTAATTGATAATAGCTGAGAAGAAACCTTTGGTCATGGTGTATGTTGACATTGGTGTAGGAGAGAGTTTTAGAGAGTTAACTTTTGAATGCTTCAACAGATGATCTTTGATAGTTTTCTCTGGATGCTTCCCAGTGTTATGTGATGCAGGGAGGTCACGGTAATCTCAGGTTCTCCAAAGTGTAGTCAAACAGGTGTGGCAGAGCAGAGAGAAGTTAAGCTTGGTTAGGCGTTTGTAGACATCTTGAGGAAGAGAAGATAGTGCAGGAAAGTTGAGTGAGAGGCATCAATCAAAATAGAACCTACTTCAGGGTATACAGAAAAAAAAAATCAGGATAATAATTAATCTAGAGAAACTGATGGGGAATGAAGAACTTGCAAATCAGAGACATCTGCTAAAGATGTGGGTAAAGCAAAGAATTACAATGGAGGGTGGGATACAAATTTTAATTGAATTAGAGGGGGAAAAGGGATGTGGCAATACATTATGTGAAGTCAGTGGCATGTGAGGTTAAGTTAAAGTAAGTGAAAAGCAGGCATGACCAGAGAGGTTGGAAAGCAAAGTTGTGCTTGATGATCTTCTACAAACCTTAGTAAGAGGAAAGGTTTAGAAGGAGCATAAAATGCTGGATTGTATATGGACATAATCATACCCTGGACCTTTGCGTATTAACCTGCTTTCTGATGTACTGGACACTACTAGGTAGAAGAGGGCTACAAAAACTTGGTCCAAGACAGTTAAACAAAAGGATATTTTATCTGCTGCCATGCAGAGTAATTAAAGCTGCAAGAGGTTCTAGTTTATGGAAGCAGTTTCTTGATATTGTATAAACATTTTTTAAAGCAGCACATTTTAATGAATCTGAGTGGTTGTTCACTCAGTGTTATGAGAAACACAGCATTTTAGTCAACAAGTGATGATAACTGAACAAGAAATATCAGAACTCTTCTAAATTACCTTTAGTGTATAAAGGCAAAGTAGAGAGTGACAAAGTGATGCAAAAATTGAGGAAAAACCTTATCACTTAACTGTAGTCGTTGAGACAAAACTCTACCTTAAAATAAAGGGAATAAAATCTTTTCAGGTAGCATGACAAATGCTTCAAAACATATTTCAAAAGACACATATTGTTTTCTTGCCTCCAAGGTCAGGTGAGAGAAGCAAAGAACTGGATTTGAGGGCTCATTTCATCAGAAGAAAGTATCAAGTTTGATTTCACTCCTGTGTTACTTAACATGCTAGTGGTCTGCAAAATGCGTGGGGAAAGAGGGAGGTAGCAGCATTTCCCAGCTGACGCAAATGTGGTGAGTGTTTGCTTTAAAGTAGTGAGGTGGGGAAGGTGGGCAGCAATGTTTACACATGGATCTCTCTGCAGTTTTTCTGCTTTGCACCTAGATCTTACACAGGAGCTTCTGCAGAACAACACTAAGTTTTCTCCTACCATAGTGAAGCACAATGCTTACTGGTGGAAGGCTTATATTGATTTATTTTGGTGCTGGATAGGTTATATTTATTGTTTAGAATTCCATTAATTTTCTTAGGCTAGAAGGTATTGCTTAAAATATTTTTATATTCTGCTGGAACAGGAGGTCCCAAGTAGGTTAAAAATTTATATGAAACCTAAATTGTATAGGGACTTACTCTTCCACCAGTGAAGTTGAGGCAAAATTTCCTTCAATCATAACAGCAACAGGTTCAAGACCTTTTATTAGTCACCTTTTAACTCAATTGATGTGGTTAGAAATTGCATATATGCTTTTTCTTCTTCTCTCACACAAGTAACAAAAGCTGAATTAGGCTGCAGTGATGAAATCTGAATCATTTCCTCCTCAGACTAAACTTGCTAAACTGGTACAATCTGGAGAATGATGTAATGAGGAAAAAACCTGTTGTTTGTCTCTTGATACCGTTCTTGAAAAAATCATTGCTACGTAATACAAATATAGTCATCACCTTTTATATCCTTTCACCATTGCTGATATTGGAACTCTTCCAAATAAGTAGCATTCCAAAATTGGCTGTAGCCTTCTTCATAGTTTACCTACTTAATTATAGGTTAAACTGGCTTATTTTTCTTTTTTTTCCCTCCTGCTTTTAAATAAAGCACTACTGTTTAAAAGGTTGTTTCAACAAGCTATATTACAATATTTTTATTCGTTGTTATAATAGAGATATCTAGCTTTAATCTCATTTTTACATTGATTTAGAGCTTCATAGTATCTTGGCTAGACTTCCTTTAGTCACGTATTGCTACAGTTTTGATGCTAAAATAAGAAACTGAGGAACTTGAATTATTCATGGGAGACTCCATTTAGGACTCACAGTTAAAACACACAGGAGTGTAAAAGTTCAGAAGTGGTGTTTTTTTGGTTCTTGTTTGTTTTGTTTGATTTTTTTTTTTTTTTTTGGTAATAAAAGACAAAGCAACTCGAACCAGCTGGGTAACCTGTGGTAAGCTATAAATTGTAGATGTCTTTGACAAATATGATAGAGATGAGCCAATGTTGTATAAACTAAACACTCAAGTTCTTAAACTGTCTGGCACACATGCTTTCCCAGAAAAGTAATCAGCTTAAGCAATGAATTTATTTCTGTTCATCAGTTCTATCATGATTGCCAAACTTATTTATCAGAAAATGGAGAGAGCTTGAGGCAAGATAATTTATATTATTTTTAAGCATGAACTCAAAATAAAAATCTTCTATAAGTTTTACACAATGACAGTTTAACTTTATGATGCAAGTTTGTTATGTAACACCAGCCTTACACAGGCATCGCATTGCAGAAGTGATGAATTGCTTCAAAAGAGGAAAGGTAGCCTCCTGCATTTAGAGCCCAGCAGCAGGGGTCAGGAGATGCTAGTTCTGTTTCTTATCCTGCCTCTGATTTGATATATCACCATGGGAAAGTTTTTGAAAAAGACACTGGCCTTGATCCTGGAATAGGTGCTTTATGGGTAATCCTCTGAACAAACACTGCTTCTGTGCCTTTCTGACTCTAACAGAGGCTCCTATTCAAATGGAGCTCATTGGAGGAGTAGGGTGATGGTGAAGATAGAAGAAAAATCATAATACTTCCTTATGCAGCTGGGGAATTTGTTTTAGAGTATTCCGAGCCCTCGAATGGGAGAGGCTTGTAATGTGACAATAATAGATTTTAACTGAAGAGCAATCTCTGGTGTCAGAAATGTGAATAGACCTTATCAAGGTGCACAAAATGCCATGTAGGAATTTCTTATGCAAAGTCTCAATAGGGAAAGATTTCTGTAGAATAATGAATTGTAGGTAGCTGCAATATTCTATAGAGCCAGGATGATATAAAGCAGAAATGGGTGAGCAATTACAACAGATAAAATAATGAGAATAGAGAGACTGTTGTGGGAAATGGTAAAGTGTCAATCTTGGCTGCAGTGGAGAGACAGCAGCTTGTTACTTGAAGACAAAACAGACAATACATACATAGATATATATGTGTATATATATATATATTTTATTTTTTTTTGGTGAATCCACAGCTCAATTTGGCATTACAATGTGAACTTTAGGGAGACAGGGGGGTGGGGGGGCTTGGCTGTTGTATTTGTTTTAAGCTTCTTTTCAAATGTTCCAAGTCTTGCAAAGATAAAGGAAGTTTTAACTGAAGAATTAAATTTTGGCCTCACTTAGAGCTTATGGTCAAGTAATTTAAATAGATGCAGAACTGAAACATAACAGCTTATTGTTAGACATACTTTGTGTGCTGTCCTATGAGAGTATTATCCAATGGTGCTTTACTTCCTGAAGGCCTAATTCATTCCAGCAACAGGTTGATGCAGTAGATGTTTTGCATATGCCCCCTTCATATGGTTGAGCATTCGGCTAAATCTATGTAATTGCTTCATACAACAGGAAAGAATTCTGCTCATTCAGTCATGAATAGCACATATGCAAAGTCTTTCTTTGGAAAGGGTGATCAGCTAATCTGAATTTCTGCGTGGCACAAGCTGTCGGGTGTCACTGTAATAATTATATTCTGCATTAGTCTAGTATGCTACTGGTACCAGTTGAGGAGTCGTGGTGATGTTGGAGCACATCTTTAAGAGAAATATCAACTGTTGCAGTTGTAAGTTGTTCCAATGGTTTAAAACCGGCACTGCTTTTCTAGACTGAAGTTGTCTGACACTTACAGGGCTGAGTGTCAAACATTTGTGAGATACGGAGTTTTTCGAAATAGCTTTTTGTGCCAATGAGAAGTTGAAAATAATAATTTTCAGGAATTTATGGAGGAAGGAGTTGGGGAAAGAATGAAACAAGGACAGAGATCACATCTCTACTTCTTGTCCTCAGTGTCTGTGAAGACTAGGGATCCCAATGACTAGGGCATAAACCCAGGATTTAAGATACTCTGTTGCAACTCTTTGCTGGGTAAGAGTTAGAATAGGAATTTGAAACTTTCTGGCTACTTGGGGCACTCCTGTACAGAATTGAACTGTTCACTGTGTATTTCAGAAAAACGTTTAAAATTAATTGCTGAGTGACTTGATGATATATTAGCAACAATTTTTTTTATATTGTGCTCTAGAATATTTTGTTAATGGGTTCAGAGGCTTTTACGTAATCTTCTTTATTTTATTTTCTAGAGGTGGGCAAAAAAAAAGTATTGCTATCATTATTTCTGCATTTCCCATGGCCCCAAAACCCAACTAATGACCAGTCTTGACAAGTTCATTTCTGTGGAAGACATTCTCTTACTTCCAATTCACTACCACCCACAGATGACACTTTACAAAATGTCACTGTTACATAATTGATAATCACTCAACAACTGAGAAAATGGAACTTGGAAAGAGGCAACATTTCTGTGTCCAGAGAGGAAATTCTCTTTCAGCTGTTCCATCCCAGAGTGGATAAAGGTGAGTGTTCTACAAGTTAGGAAATAGATCATTTTTGCATTTGCAAAATGATGACCACTAAATTAAAAAAAAAAAAAAAAAAAGAAAAGGAGAAAGAAATAGCTATTTAATACTTATTAAATAAAGTGATGCTCATCTCAAATGTATCTTGCCTTCTGGAGAACAAAGACCTTAAGAAAATCCAAAGCGAGCGCTCTCTCACAGGGGATGCAATATGGTGAAGGGGAATCTTGACAAATTTCAGTGGTATATTAAAGCTGGGACACTGGAGACAGGAAGTGTGAAAGATACGTTTTTCCCTCAGGTATTATATATGGATAACTCCACTGTAACTGGACAGTCATTTTGATTGTACAATCAATCCTATTGGATTCCTAGGTGAAGGGGGCAGTTTTTAATAAACTGATCTCTTAAGGTTCAGTCTTTTATCTGTTGCACAGAAGAATGCATCTGGCACTTTCCCCCACCCCCATCTCTGGGTAAGACAGTTAAAAGAACGTTGGAATGGAAGGTACCATTTCTTTAGTCTGTGATGTATACACCTGATACCAGTTAAATTAGTGTCTCACCTGCTGCCATTCACAGAAAGCCTGATGGTAGCCTGAGAAGGCCCCAATATTTGCACAGAAAAGCAGGTGTGTGTGCAGTATTTCTGGTTGCCTTACGAGTGAGCTGTTCGCTGGTGTGGGATGAGCAACAGCACCAGTGGAAGTGAAGGGCCCCAGTTTGCACCCCAGAAGTACATGTGAAAAGTACTTCTGGAATTAAGCAAGGTACTTGCATAGCACTTTTACACTGATATTTCCAAACTGGCATCCACAGGCACTTCCAATTCCTCTCATTTATTGTTGAGGCTCCTCACAGCAGTGTACGGATTCCTTCCACTTCCCCCTGTGCTTGCATTCGTCATATGCATGACACCTTGGAACTGGTGTATGCATCCATGAGTTGTGCTGTGATTAACACATTATCAGCTTCCCCTTTCTTGTTAGCTAAAAATAGTCCTGGCTATCCCTGCTAGTCTGTCGCTCAGGTGATGGAGATGGAGGCTGCGGGAACCTTCTGTAGCATTTGGCAGTCAGGTCCATCTCTCTCATGCATTTCCCAAATCTTTCCTTGATCTCCTGGCATGGGTAATGGTTCAGGGTTATTTTTTGATGTCTCTTGCTCAAAGAATTGGAAGAATTTCCAAAACCTACATTTCCAGCCTACCTTTTCTAGCCTTTCTGATGCTTTCATGGACACCAGCAGTCTCAGCAGTCTCTCTGTGTCCCTTTCCCTGCTTGCAATGATGCCCACACAAGGCATGTGAGGCTCAGTCCCTTCTTCCTGCAAGGCTGCCTGTTGTGGTTGCACCACACAATTTTACAAACAAAACAGAAATAAAAAAATACCCAAAAGAGTAAATGCACCAAAAAGAGTGGTTGTCATCTTGTATAACTCAAAAAGGCCCAACAATATTTTTCTGACACTTGCCTAGAATATTCAGCCATAGGGTGTATGCAAGCAGAGGAAGGTTTTGGAAACTAATGTATTTTGGTTTCAGGTTAAACTTGTATTTTAATATGCATTCTGGAAACAGAACTTCAGGTTGGAGCAAATATGAGGAGATTAAAATATTAGAGATCAAATTAGCCTCAGAATTAAAATCTGCCTATATGCATCTCTTCCGTTACCCCAGGCACTTGCTTCTTGAAGCTTCAAAATCTTGAACTATCTGCAAACCGAGCACTATAGAGAAATGAATGCATATGGTACAGAAATACAAATTCCTGCCACTTCTGTTCCATGCTGTTTGCTGTCTCCAGAGTAAAAGCTTCTATTTCAGAGCTGTGTCAAGAACCATGAAGCGTTATAGCCTGACCAAGCATCGACCTAGCACTAAGCAAACTCCTAAACCCTGGAGACAAGTCAGTGGAGAGATTGAATAAACTTCTTTTTAAAATGCTGTCTCTAAACAGTGGCAACAGTAGCAAAATTTTGTTTCTCCTCAGGTTTTCTTCAATTTCTGATTTATTTTAGCCTTGCATATTTTTTTAGTAATTTATGCATCTTATTTTAGTAACTTTGTGCCGTCATGAAGAATTATATGCAGTCCTCCACTTGTTAATGTTTCTAAACCTTCCAAAAAACCTTCTTTCATCCTTTGACTTTGTATTCCATTGTCTTATCTACTACATCCCAGAATTCCCTGCACATCTTCCAGCAAGAAAAAAAAAAATGCATTTAGACCCATTTCTGAAGGCTGTAGGAATAGCAACTGAGCATGAATAAATCAACCAACTAACTGATTGTTTGATCACACACATGAATATGATGCTAGGTGTCTATTTTTACATGTACATAGAAAACCTTAATGTCTGTGAGCAGAATAGCTGTATCTACTTCTACTTAATCTAGAAGTTGTGGAATTAGAAATATCCAATTTCTATGATGCATCAAAGGGAGGTAGTTACTGTAAGTGTCCCAGCTGAGGTATCTTCCTACAATCTAGAAGTCTTTTCCCACTGTTTGTGGCTCAGAGGTTGCCACGAATGTGTAGCAGGTGGCAGCCTATGGTTTAATGTTCAGAAATTTTTAAGACTGCAAGAGGTCACTGTTGCAGTGTGACCTGACTCTTTGCATGCAAAGTCTGTGGGATGGCATCTAGTTCAATAACTAGATGAATTAGAACGTCGGTTTTGGAAAAATGCTTGAACTTGATCTTGTTGTTGAAAGCAAGGAGGTATGTTGCTTGTTACCTGGTGTTTTACACTGATGTTTTGGGACAATATCTGTTGTTTGAAGTCTTGCACAAGGAGGGAGCAAGCTTGGTATTGCTGCAGACTGACCCAGGGGAAGGTCCTCTGCCCCTGGCAGGGCTGGTATGGGGAGACAACGCACTGGCAATGGAACATGAATTTTCCTGTATGCACAAATTCTTCCCAACCACTTGGCATTTGTTACAAATGTGTGTTTGAAAGCTGTTTCAGATGTTTCAGTCCCTTTTCTCCTCTTTGTCTTTAGGTTCAATCCTCATTTCCCCTTGTCAGTGCAGCATCCAGAACACTTGCAGACACTCACTGGGAAGCACAACTGTTAGTTCTGTGCAATTTTACTTTTTTTTTTTTTTCTTTATCTAGAAGGAAGAAAAATGCAACTTCCTAAAGCATACATTTAATCTTTGGGTACTGTGCTTTATTTGTTATTTAAAGGAAGATGAAATAAGAATAACTGTTCTTGACATAAAAAGGGGTGTGATTTGAAACAATTTTCCTGAGTTTGGGATGTGCCAGGTGCAGGTGTGTGTGACAGGGAAGGTAAATCCCAGGTTTTGGGATAGATTTGAGAGGAGCATTATGTACAGACAGAGCCTTGGAATGGTGCTTTTCTTCTGTTTGCGCTTCCTTTGGGACCTGGCTTGAACAACTACGTAAGACCCTGAAAACTTTCAAATAAGGTTAAATGTATGTGATCGTATGCTCCAGGGATGAGTGGAATTAGTTGTGCAAGTAGGGGGGTTTTTCTTTTCTTTCACTTTTTTCTCCTTAGTTTTTACTTCAGAATGCTTTGAGTTGTGGCTATGTATGGGTGTATGTCACTGGACTACAGGGCTGTTTAAAGTCAGTGTGCATTGTAGGTCTGTGGGCCACATCTACATTTAGAGTCAGTGCCACATGCCAGAACTGGCTCCCACCAAGCAATCTGTCTGAATCTGATTAAACAATCCAGATATTTTTCACACCTTATATGTCCCCACCAGCTAGACAGGTTTATAGTATAGCAGTTCACCAATGTCCCCAGGAAATCACTTGCTACTACTAAAACATAAAACAACTTTAGTCTGTTGGGTGTTCAGTTTTGTTATGGAAATGAAAATTCTAATAGCTAGTGAATGGGTCCCTCCATTCTGTCCTGGAAAGCAACTGTGATAACTTCATGTGGTAAAGCTTCACTTTGGGAATGGGGGAACACCACTCTTGACATCCCTGAGCAACAAAAGGCACCACAGGGCAGCATGTAGCACACAGGGAGAACAGGAAAACAGCTAATCCCAGCCAGATCCCATTGCAGAACATCTTACTATCTGACTAATCAGGATAAGTGCTGAAAAGCTCTGAGTGTGATGTCAGATTTATTTCACGATGAACAGGGAAGATCTCTTGATCCTCAAACACTTCAAGTAAAAGTTAAAAGGGGGGGTGTGAGGTGCGGGGGAGGAGGCGGAAAAAAGATATTGCGCTTTTTTTCTTTTTTTTTCCGAGTGTGATGAACTGTTTTCTCCTCTAAGTGTTTTAAATAGCGGCAGTGTGAAAATTACATTTGCTTTGAATAATTGCTAGCGTTTTTCCAATTGCAGTCCTTCTATCTGGAAGCTTTGTATCTAATATTGCTCTTGCCTGAAACTCGGAGGAGCAGTGTGAATGGAGAGGCAGGTCCATTTTTAAAACAAAAAATATTTTATAATATTTTATTTGCTCAACAGTTCTATGCTGTGGCAACACAGGCTTACGCAGCACTTTATAAGCGTAGGCCCTAGTCCAACAAAGGCTTATATCGCGTATGTTTAACTTTACACTGTCTCCAAAGGGAATATCATGTGTGATACGGACTGTAGGTAAGGCCCATTTCCTGCCCTGAGCAGCTTGCAAGTGAAATAAGACAAGACCCAGAACAACCGTGCACGAGTAGGAGTCTTGAACAGGGGAAAAATCCCTGCTTGGAGGGATTTTTAAAGAGGGAGGAGGAAAAAATGGATTTTTCATGTTGTGGGTCAAGGGCAGTGAGAGGGAGAGCTTATGGGTGGCAGGGAGACCTTGTGGGAGGACAAGGCAACGGCTGAAGGCCTGGAGGCTCTCTTAGGGGATGGGATGCAGCATAATAGTGGGCCTAGTGTGATCTCTTGGTTTTATCTGTTGACTAAATAAAACTGGTTGACACTTCAGGGCATTCATTTTTATTCAGTCTAATGAATACTGTCAAATCCTGAGAACAGCTTGTGGAATTCATACATAATTGTTTCACTGATGAAGAAACCAAGGCAGGGAGACTAATGATTTTCCCAAGGCCACAGAAGGAACATCATAATTAAAAAAAAAAAAAAAAAAAAAAAATTCTCTTTCCCAGGCCTGGGCGGAACCACTAACTCATCTCTGAACAGAGGGCAGTATTTACAGAGGCGCTGTACCTCATTTTTAAGTGATTTAGGCACCCCTAGGAGTTTGTGTCATTGGAAGGCAATGCTCTTCCTAAAAGGCTAGATCAAGTTTAAGAAGGAACTTCAGACTTCTGAAGATACTGCAAAAGATTGTCTGGTATCTGAAAGGAGGATCTGATAGGAAATTATAGATGCTTTATGTCATAGATATACCTGGGCTGGATTGTGCTCTGTTGAAGTCAAGCAGATCTGATTTGCTACAACTTGCTGAAAAAAAAAAATCCCAATTAATTCCCAGCTTGGTAATCAGTTCTATCAAGTGTCCTGCTTCCCTACTTTGTCTTAGGAGCCACGATACCCAGGCTTGTCTTAGCATACAGTAGCACTTCCTTTTTTTCCTCCTCTACCCATCAGTTTGGAAATCAGGTTCTAGTTGGCACCATCCTCCTCTTGTGTGGATAACACTAGGAAAAAATGATTGTTAACTGTAGATACTCTGTTTAGGGAAACAGGATCTTTTCCCAAGGATATATATCACTTTCCAGCTTAGTCATGTGCATATCCAAGCCTGTGCATGAACTGCATTTCTGTTGTATGATGCACGCTCACATTTTATTCAGGTGGAGTCCTGGTAATATCTAATAAATATCTGCTTCTAGCTGTTTTGAAGAATATGCTCTGAATCACCTGCTGTTCAGCAATACATCCAATATGTAAACAAATTCACTTAAAACCACTGTATGGATAAGCACTTACAGGAGCTGCAAACAGTATGCAGGATAAATTGGTTGGAAAAAGCTTCTACCTGTTTGAGCAGAAAGATTGGCTAAATGATTCACTCTCAGGTGACCATGCCCTGCCCCAAGTTACTCCAGGGTTTTACTCTTCCCTGGGACAAAGTGCAGTGATTCAGGAGGAGAAGGAGCTGCAGTAGAAGGGGTTTAGCAGAGGGAAGACCTCTGGCACGTGTTTGCATGAGCACCACTGCTAGTTTTAGCCAAAGGTTAGTGAAAGCACAGTCTTATCTGCAGCCCTGCATTCATTCCTGCCTTTGCTTTGCTGAATCAGAAATATCATTTGGTTGCAACGTCACTCATAAATCTGCGGTTTTGAAGTGGGGATCAGATAAATTCAATTAGGAAAGGACATGGCATGCTTTGCTGCCTGTGTCTGGAGAAGGGGCCACATGATCTGCAGGTGATATTTGGGACACCTGTGCATCTCTTGCATTTGGACATATGGGAGCTCCACCTGAGCGAGCCCTTTGAAACTGGGCCCTAAGTGTTTTAGCGAAACCTTATGTTATGAAAGGTCCTTGTGTAGTGTCCTTTGGGAAAGGGCTTAGTGTGCTCATTTGCATCTCTATACCCAGAATGCTTTTCCAGCTCATTGCTGTTTCATAGTCGCGCTGGTGTCAGTGCTACAGGGCAGCTGAAAATGGCTTGATGTGCTTCTGCATACTGCTGCTTTCCCTCTGGAGCAAAAGAAAGGATGTCTGTCTGGAAGGGAAGGATGAAACAAAATGTCCCTATCTTCCCCATAGCATGGTAGTCTCCTGGCCACCCAAACAACCAGCGAGTGCTGCTAAGAGGACAGATGCTGGTACTCAAAATCTTAAGCTGCCTGCAAAATATCATCGCGCTCCCAGGCAAAGACGCAGCTGTGTGAAATTGTGAACCTTTAACGTGATCCCACCTCCCTGCCACAGACAGTTCGTGGCAGCTTGGAGAAGTGCTGAGGGTCTGGAGAAGTAAAATTCTGACTCCTATGTCTGTTACAGGGAAGAAAATATGGTAGATTCTGCACTGAAACATCAAATGTGGCAATTGTGCGTGAATCTGTTAATGTTAAAAGCTCTGGGGTCAGGTGTGAGGGCTACAAAGCATCCACTGTGCTGCAGAATGAGAGCTCAAATGGAAAAGATCCTGACCAAGTGGTCATCAATTCCCTTCCCTGACAGGAAAGGGCTGTGCCCTGCAATGAATATTCTGGTTAAAGACATATCCTTGAAGATTCAGCATGTAATGATTTGCAAGTTGTAGCCTGAGATAACTCAGAGGAAGTACTATATAAATGTCAAGCTACTCTTAATATACTGGTGGTGGTACTATACACTGGTGGTGGTACTTTTTCAAGGAATTGTCACTGAAGTAAAATTAACATGCAAAAGATATGGCAAATCTACTAGCAAATTATGTAAATATTTTGCAAGGGGCAAACTTTCAGTGCCAGGCGTGAAAATTGGGTCACAATTCCCATTAACAATTACACAGCCTGCGTGCCTAATTTTCCAGGCACCATGCTGAAAATTCACCCCACGTTATGGAAGCAATTAATGGCTTAAAATTCTTTTTAGGGCAGTAAATGTGTAGAAGTGTTGATAGCCTTTTCTGTGTGGCATTTAATGAGCTATAATCTGATAACTAGATTAGATTGTTCTCTCATGATATCGACAAAGATTGCTTTATATCATTATTATTGCTATTTAAATACTACAGCAATGCCAGATGCAGGGATCAGAGCCCTGTTGCGCTAGGTGCTGTACAAATATCTGTGAACATGTGGTCTCTTCACTGAAGACAGATATAATAACTACTTTGCTATTCTGGTCTGCTTAGGCACCAGGGAAATGCTGAAGGTTCCCACACAGTATGAATCTATTAAAAAGATAATCTGAAGCTATTTTGGTTTCTCATATAGAGGATTTTTTTTCCCTTTTCAATGCTTACACATGACTTTCATTAGCATTAAATGTGTGTGGAGGGAGAGTTGCTCTTAACGTTTGTAGCTCGGTACCTATCCCTTTCATATCAGTTAAATCCCAGCGAATATAACTGTTTAGTAATTGTCTGGTATTTAATTAAAATACAATAACCCCTTTCCAGAGACGCCAGTTGTGAATCTGGTGGCCCAGTCATAAAGATGCTAATTTAATGAATATTCATAAATCATGAATATTCATAGAGTGTCAGGGATGTTCTTTTGTACCCTGCTGCTATGCCAGGTCTCTCTGGCACAGCAGACGGCACATGTTGAAGGAGCTTTGCTCCTAGGGGAGAAGAGAAATATTCACGCTGGAGCAGGACGAGTGTCTGGGTGTAACTCTGAGTGGAGGCGCTGGGAGGAGAGGCGACGGCTGGCGGGGAGCGCATCCGACCCGCCAAGTGGGATGCGCAGTCTCGATGTGGCTACCAGGTGGTAGGATGCGTTCCTTCTCAGGGCAATTGGTGCCTTTATAGCTGATGTACGGCTCTGGCAGAGATGTTACAGTCAACGCTGCAGTCACAGTGGCCACAGCCACCATTTACCACCTGAGCAGAGCCTGTGTGCTGGGATTCCCAGTTATTCTTGCCCTGGCCAGGCTGTACACGTGGAAAAGGAACTGTAGGAAGCGCCCTTAAAGCACTGCTGCAGGTGGTAGGTCTGATGTGCCCAAGACTATGGGGCTGAGTGGGGTTCCTGCAGGGGATCCTCTCTTATCTAGGATGTTCCGGGTTGCTCCTTGTACTGGGATCTTTCCCCAGGGCTTCCAGGGATTTGGCATCCTCCTTGGTCAGTGACAGTGACCCTGTTTGACACTGATATTGTAGCCAAATATTTCTTTCATTAACTTTGTGGTGCGTATAGGGAAATTTGGTGATACATCTCTTTATTAGTCAAAAGAAAAAAGAAAACAATTCCAGAAATCGGAATTTTATCCTGTTTTATCCTGTCACTTGAGATACTGCAGAACAAAGTCAGTGCCCCTCCACAACCTCACAAACTCCATGCTTTCCTTGTGACATGTTTTTAAAAAACTGAGTGTTTAACCTAACCCTAAGAATCCCTAATATGCCATCCAAGGAGCAGGCAAGGGAGCCAGCCTTGCGTTCGTAGCTTCTACAGGTTTCAGTTGCCCCCATACTTCCAGGTTGATGGCTGAAATATGCTTGAATGCAAATGCTGCGCGCCCTTATGGTGCCTGTGTGATGCCAGTGAGGCGCTTTGCTGCAGCTTCGCGTTGTGAGGCGCGTACCTATGGGTGCAGAGCAAGCCCGCTTCTCACCCTGCCGCACACTGCTGGGATGCAAATTTGTTCTTGTGAAAAAATGTCAGCGCAGAGAGTTGAGCTGTTTGCTTTGGCAAAGGGTAGAGCAGGAACGAGCACCCGTCCCTCTGTCCGGGCTGAGATGTCAGAAAGTTTACAAACCCTGAACAAAACCGGTACTCTGAGTACCCTGCTGCCTCTTCCCCAGGACCACCGCAGCACTCAGGCTCTGGCTTTGTGCAGGAGATCCTTGCAACCCCACATCAACCCTTCAAATGTGCTCACAAAAACTGGCAGGGAAAGGAGAAGGGAAGAAGAGCTGCTGGTGCTATCCAAGAGAGCTCTGTTTTCTCTGGTGATTTATTTCAGCTAATACACTTCTCTAATAGCTGCCGGCTCCAATCTTTGCTTACATAAACGCTTATTTAAAGCTCTTACGATCAAATCATTCATCTGGACTCAAACTCGCTTCTAAATTTGTGCATGTAAATTTTATTCATGGGCCCAGCTGTGTTCGTGCCGAATTTGCATTTGTGCATATGAATGTGTTGTTTTTTCCCTCTGTCAGCATACAACCACAGGCTGCAGCTGAAAATATGGACCTAGATTTCAAAAATTTTAATGACCGTACACTGAAAGTTTTAGTTCCTTTCCCCAGAGCTGGTAAACTTGTCTGCATAAGCCTTATCTTTATCCTTTGCTTTAGGGAGCTTGGTACTGTGTGTGTCTGAAGACTTGCTTGCACGTGGTATTCAAATAAAAAATGAGACTTTGTTTTGCCAATATGGGAATCGACATGAAAGGGCAATTAACTTTTTGTCTTGCTTTTTATGTGACTAATCCTTCCTTCCTATGTTTGTGCCACCTCAGTTTGTCTATCAAAAGCTTGTTTAGAGAAGAGCTGAAATTTACTTTGTTCGTGGGGGGTGGCAGGGCAAGAAATCAGTGCACTAGAGGCTGGGAGGAAGAATACCTTTCTGCCTCTGTAGAGAGTGTAAATAAATACCATTCAGGGAAGGAAACAGTAAATCAGTGTTGCAGAGCAATTTTGATATCTGATGTATGCAGCATGACTAACCCCATTTTGTGTACTACCAGGAATGTGAAGCAGCAGTGGTGCTGCAGGTTCCCCAGCATCCAGCTGTTAATCAGAAGGGTCTTACAGGATTCTCTTCCTGATGCTCTATATAGAAGATTGTGGTGAGCATTTGCCTTCTGCATGCCCCATTCATTATAATGCTCTTTCCTTATTGTCCAAGAGTAGGTACCCAATTAAATTGGGCTCTGGTAAAAAGTTTGTTAAAAAAACTTGCAGTAATTTCTAAACTCTAAGTAGTTACAAACTTGTTAAAAATCAAGAACCTTTGCAATCTGTTGGGTACAAAAATACTGTAAATCAATTTGAGGATACTAAAACTCACTCCAGTGCTTCAGAAATTAGTAAAGTGAAAGGTAGCATAATCCTGAAAAGAGCACGGAGTCAAGAGGATCCTAAGCACTTTGCATGTAAGGACTCTTCTGAGAGATATCATTTTACATAAATTGCTTCTCTACCTTTTGTGACATAGGCTATTTCTTTGGGGATGGGGCTTAGGTAACAGTGTAGGTTTTACCCTGGGAAACGCAGCTGTAAGTCACAAGTTGTTCTAGGTAAGTGAAGATGTTTATGTGTCTTCAGTGCTAAAGTGCTGCACGGGAGCTGCAGGCACTGGGAGTGAAAGGCACAAAGAGGTGAAGACCCCAGCATCATCTTTTGTCATCGTTATAATTCTCTCGTCCAATGAGAAATATTGGGTACTCATCATTTTGCCAGAGACTGGGGACTTTGGAAGGAAATGAAGGAGGTACTTGTTGATCTTGTGAGAGTCTGAGGGTATTTGGCATCTGACAGGACTGTGGGAGTTTTGGATGGTGATGACCAGTCATGTCATAGGCATGTGTTGGAAGCACACTTCCTCTCCAGTAGCTTTTGGGAAGCATTAGCCAAAGTGGTTAGGATAAGGTCGAACAGTGATTAAATGACAATTCTGGAAACAATCCTAATTCCACTTCTTTTACTGCTTAGATTGTTTGTGCAAGATAAGTAATTATATCAGAAGCATGGTATAAGAAGCTGGGCATTTCCACACTTGAACAATGACTCTGCATTTCAGATGCAACCCTGCCTTTTCTTTTTTCTTCATTATTTTCTTTTTTTGTGGTTTTGGTGTGGGGTTTTTTGTGTCATGCTGAGCTGTAGCCTGTTTGTGCACTACTGACTTGACGGTAGAACAGAGCATCGGTGTCCAGTGGTATTGCTTGCAGGAAAGTGTGAAGGGTGGAGTGAAAATTCCTTTTTGTCACAATTCACACCATGCCGAGGGCTGCAGAGCATCTGGGGTATCCCCTACCTTGTGCTTTTGTGCCTTCACAATTTTGGATGAATGACTTATTCCTTGAAATGAGACCACTTACTTCTGCAGTGCAGCCTTTCTCAATAGGATAAGGTCTCAGATGTGTAATCTTTGCAGGCAACATCTGAGTTGTCCTTAGTCACAGAAATACTATAAAATTTGTCAGTGTAACTAACTGGAGTTCTAAGATTTAATTATGAAAGCTCTAATGAAAAGAAAATTCTATTGAGATGTATTTTACATAGGCTGCTCATACCCTTTTGCTTAATAATCTAAAATAAAAGCATATTTAGGAGGGCCTAATTACAGATTTATTCAGTGTTCTTAACTTAGATAAGAATTTCGGTGGGATGTCTTTACTCAGAATATTCCCCAACTTCGACGAGGAACAAAAGATAATCTTCAGAAATCAACATTTTCTGCTTTAGAATCCAGTAGTGCTTGTTTGAAGAAATAGTAGTTACAGAAGGGAAAATGACAGTCTCTTTAACATATACTTAAGTATGGTAAGTGCAACGATGAAAGCAGACATAAGGAGTGAGAAAGATATAAATGGAAAGATTAATGACAGCATTAATTTATTTGCATCTATCATGGAGAAGTTACTTGCAACATAAAAAAGTAGCAGTTTGTGAAAGGCACTGTAGTAACTTAATTCTCATCTGGGTATTAAACTTAATACGTGTAATATTTCTACAGTTTCACCTGCCTCCCTTCCTTTTTTGTTCTCTGCCTTGGAATTTACAATGCCCTTTTGTGTTCTTATTCATGGGGTGGTGAGCAATGCTTTGACCTCTTTTGCACTTTAGACATGAAGCATGTGCCTCACCTTGTCTGATGAGTACAGCCATCTTTATGCCTTTTAAAGGAAAAAAAAATCATTTGTGCAAGCAGATAATGCAAATTATTTCTTGGAAAGTATTGCAGAACACGGCGACTATGGGATATTCTCATTTATGTTGCAATTCCCTTTTCACTTGGTATCCAGGCATGAGTCACTTGGGTACTCGAGGGTTGTGTTTCGTCCCTTGTAAGCCTGTCTGTGTGGTGAGCGAGGTCTGCATGTCACCTGGAGGGGCCACAGCCCCGTGGGTGCCCTTGGGCCAGGGCAGCAGCTGCTGCGCTTGCTGCCACGGGATCCCTTTGCAGTTTCAGGTAGCAAACCTGTAGTAAGGAACAGTTCAATGCCAACTGACACAAAGAGGAAAATTGTGTTTCTTTGAAGCTGCGGGGGCTGGGCAGGAGAAGCAGAAGAGTTAGTAGACTGACACAGAGTAATTGCCGGAAGCGGAATTTGGCCGAGCCTTGTGGTTCATGCTGGGAGCACCTTATGCAGTTTATATTACAGTTATAGATTTTTCTTGTGATATTGCTTACCTTAAATGACCATTGCCTCCTTAAATGACCATTGCCTGAAAAACAGCACATAATGAGATAATGTTCATCCTGACACCTTCCTGGGTAATGGCTCAATGTTCACTCAGGAAGAAAAATTCACTCTGACCAGGTTACCTCTACAACAATCTGATGCCTTTTTTTTTTTTTTTTTTTTCCCCTAGAGGGCTTGTATCCAAAGACTGTCCAAACTTCAGGAAAAAATCTTATGTGTTCACAGTCTGATTCAACAGCTTGCAAGGAGAGACAGCCCATTAAACAAATGTACAAGATTGTCTTGGCTCAGCATTTATTCATTGTTCAAAAATTTTAAACCAACAGAGGTTGTCCTGCATTTGGAAAGAGATGATCTTTATGATAAATAATAGCTTTTCTTTTAAAAAAAAGTGAACTTGAGTATCAATTCCAAAAGACCAAACCGTTATGGCAGCGAGGCCATTAGGCTGCAATTTGTCTTATAACGGATGTTATAGAGTCTTGTCACGTTGAATGCTAAAACAGATGGGATATACACTTGAAAATGTACAAGAAGTATTTAATTTCCTTTCCAGCACAGGAGATTTCTTCTCTCCAAGGTCTTTGATGCTCTTTGCCTGTTAAATCCTGTTGCATTGGTTGGTATGGTTTAATCTCCCTGGAAAGCTTTTCCGAGTTTGTGTTCTAATACAATTGCTCTTGAATTGCTTAGGTTTTGCTGAATGAGACATGATTCCGTTTCAAGCTGACTTTTTATTAGCTTCTTTCAAGATCCCTTGTAAGTTTGCAATTATCACTATGTACAAAACTGTAGAGGTGGCAAAATATCTGGCACTTATTTTCAGCAGTTATGAATAATATTAGCCAAATGCATATTATATATGTCTACCTAGTAAAAAAACCCTGTGGTAATCTGCGATACTCATATGCACTTTAGATTACAGGCTACCATGTACATTGTGAGGTTGCTGTTGTTTACAATAACTATGATTTCTCATCATCTGCGGGAAGACTCAGCTGACTTCATTGGACTCCATATCAGGTTTTCTAATCCAATGCAGATGCTTTTTCAAAGTCTGGGGATTATCAAATCAATCCCCAGATGAACTGAGAAGTTGTTAAGTGAAAATGACGGTCCTGTAGTGGTGGAGGAGAGGGGGGCTTAAAACTTTGAATGAGTCTCCCCAAGACACGGGATGGGAAACTTGGAGAGCAGGAGAAATTTTCATGAGCTGGCCTTGGGCGCTTAACCTGCGAGTGCTGAATAGCAGATATTACAGGCACATCCATGTGTGTGTTCACATTTCATACATTACATACCATATAATCAATTTTCTCCTTTTTAACCAACTTTCCATGTGAGACTTGTATTTGTTTTCATGAGTCAAAGGAAAAGCCCTTGCAGTACCACATCAGTTTCATTCTTGCTCAATTGCAAGATGCACATAATACTCTGATAAAATTTGCCTTATGAATATCAGTGTTTAGATAGCTAGCACAAAGTTCAGCACCTTTAAAGTGCTCTGTGCTGGTGCATCCTGGGCCTGTCTCAATGAATTAGGGGAATGCATTGGCTGAGTCAAATGGCAATCTGATTTTCAGCTCCTGAAAGATTTTTAATATGCATATATTTAGAATCAAATCTAGAAGGAAAACCTATCAAGAATGCAAAGGACCTTTCATTGTCTTGGGCTTGGCAGCTTCTTTTTCTGAGCTCTGGAAGGAAAGCCATGAGTATAGTAGTTCATAAATGTTTTTACTTCTTCCTTTTCTTTCTGGGCTAACAAGCACAATTTTTGAAAACAGTAAATAAAAGCTTTTAAAATTCTTTTTCTTTCTGACCATTTTAATGAACTCATTTTCCAGAGAGGGTAGACCGTGGAGCACCTATTAATGATTCCTTCTGTCAGGCCGTTGATGCCCTTCTGCCTTTACTCCTGCCTCACCAGTTTAACTTGAATTTTTATAACTTGAGGATAAAAATCAGACTATTATAGGCTTTGTGCTGACATGAATTTCTACCTAAAGTGGATTTCCTTAGGATAATACTAAAGTCAAATACAATTACACTATTTTTCATATAGTTGCATCTTTTGGAAACAGAAAACTCCGAGGGCTGTTCCAATGCGCTGAGCTGGTTGGTGAGAATGCTGAGTAAGAGTTCAGATGATATTTCCTGAGCTAAGGTGGAGGTGGTGAACAAGGTGTCTTTCATGTACCTATTATGGTTTCCAGTTCTCAGGTGCTGCATCTTGATTACCATATTCACTTTCCTGGTCTTGGAGAGGACTTGGTAGTTTGTGGGGGAAGGCAGGGGAAAGTTACCATTTCATGGAAATGACAGTTGCTTCCAAATTTTATTTGCCCTCCTGGTGCATGTATGGGAATGTGGTATGCTGCTGCTTTTTTCCCCCCCTTTTTTTTTTAAGGTAATTTTTTCTTAGATATTATTTAAAAGGGTAACACAATTCGAAGTAATAAAAGACTTCAGAAAGTTTATACTTGCCATTCTTTGAAGCGTACACAAGTAGAACAAAGCTTTACCACCTCAGGACATTCAGTCATCCTCAAATAATTTGTTTATTAAATAAAATATTGATCTCATGTTTACTTAAGCTTTTTACTGTCCATACTTCTCCCATGAAGTTTTTTTAATCATCTACCATGTGAGTCAAGTAGTAATTCAGCTGTTAAAGCTTCACATGGCTAAAAAGTTATGTTAAGAATTTATTAGCAGCTAAAGTGATTCTGTTAGAAAGATACCATGTACTTGGAGCTGATATGATTCATGTACCATAAAAAGAACTACGGGAAGAGTAAAATTGTGTAAGGTTACCAGAGATTCAACTGAAGAGTGTGAGGTTTATACAGAAAAAAATGTTGGCCTTTTTTTTTCCTCAGTTAAGTAGTTAAAACAATTTAAGCACCAAATTTAAAATGAGAAAAGGAATTGAAAAACACATGTCCATGCAATCCGGAACCTGTCAATAGCTTGCCATCTCAAATTTAAAGATGACTTCTGTAGAAGCCATTTAGCCTGAAGCAAAAACGTCTAATCTTGCCTGAACCTCACAAAATATGTGACTTAAAATTTGAAGTACAAATGGGAGTGCAGTTTTGTATTTTTTTTAATATTGCCTGCATAGCAAGAATACAAAAGCAACTACGTGCAAAAAACACTTCTCTGCATTCTAAATATAGCAGCGCCCACTTGAATATTTCATACATGAATAACCTATATAAAAGGAATAAATGCAGGCAGCAACAATATTAGTAGGATATTGTTTTTAGATGGAACAGCTTTTAAATGAGTAAATGAATATCTAATAAAAGCACAAAATCCTTGTATGAATAAAAGTCTGATAGACCTGTGTTTTGTTGGCTACTTGATAGAAAACTTTCAAAACAGGAAGAGTATGCATAAACTTAAGTTGAAATGAAAAGGGAAGTAAGAACTTGTGCAGGTTTCTCTAGCTTAGACCTTTTTTTATTGCAGCTGACTGGTTCACCTGTGATGGGATGCAATAAAAGGAAGATGTAAACACTGCCCTGTTGTGTAAAGAGCCCGGGACGGATCAGGCAATGCCAGGGAGAAGCCATGGGGTGAGCTGCCTCTCCTCTGCTAGTGGGAATGGAATGTTCTTTGGTGGTTTTGGTCTAAATCTCTTTGAGGAAATATCCAGGGTCACGTTAGGCAACCGCTTTCCCTTCCAGAGGTTCACTTGCCTGGGGTCCTGCAAGGTTTCAGGCTGCTCCACTGACACACATTACGTTGGCACGGGGTTACTGAGGAACACAGTGTGGGATGCGCTATGTGCAAAAATTACACCAACCTTTACATTTCCTCCACCACCTAGCTCAGATGCTCCAGTTATGTCTTGGGGGATGTTTGGAGCGTAAAACTGAAAGTGCTGGCAGGAACTTGACACAACAAAATGAATTGAGCCTTAGGCTCAGGCCAAAGGGACAAGGAATGCTTGAGCCTGCCCTGACCAGGATCACATTGTGTTCCCTGTGTGCAAGCTGGAGATTTGCTGAGTTCCTGCTTGGGAACCTGCTTTGTACCTCTTGCAGCTGATGGGGCTGGGGAGGGTCAGTGGGGAAGCACCTGCAAAGGAAGAATGACTGAAAGTGTAAAGCTCACAGATTTTTGACTAAGTGTCTTGAATTTGATACTGTAGCCTAACAAGGGGGTACGAAGGAGAAGGGGGATCGATGAAGAGAGTTGAATAGGTAATAGAAAGGTGAGGACATATCCTGAGGTCCAGACTGTGGGGATGAGGAAGAGATCTCTTGAAAATTATGTATAGAGATAAAAGGGCCTATGACCTATTGCAAAACACCAAGCTAGAAAGGTCAGATGGGTTAGGATTTTTGTGAAATTAATGAGAATTTTATGTTCATCTGAAATTTTAAATGCTTGCAGACATCTCCTGAGGGAAAAACCATAGTGGGAAATGGATGATTCAAGAAGTTCTAGAAAAGCAGTGGAGCTTAGTCTTGATTTTTTTTAAAATGTTTGTTTGTTTGTTTTGCAGAATGGAGAAATGCATGAGGACCAAAGACTTTTTTATATTTTATACTTTAGACAATGAAGGTGAAGTAGCTGAGAGTAAAAAGGCAATAGGCAAGTTGTGTGAAATTGAGCATGAAATGAGATTTCACAATCTTTGTGAAGAGATGAGGAGGAACAACAATGTAACAAAAATGGACTTGAGAGAATGATAGCTAAGATTTCTCCAGAGACAAATGTAATAGTTCAAAGCAAAGGTGAATTAACTGCAAGATCCTCAAAGATGTGACATTATGGTACAAGCACAGAAAACCCCATTATAGGGATTAACTTGGCTAAAGAGCTGGGCTCTGCACAGGGAGCAAGAAGGAAATACATTAGAGGGGAAGAATGAGTACCCCAAAATGGCACGAGTATGAAGAGACGAAAGGAAGGTCCAGGCACTAGGTTGTAATGCTAACTAGCTAGTTAGAGATGTTGAAATGATGAGGAATCATCCTCAACATACGTTAATAAGAGGACAGTCTAGACAAGGATTGCTGCTTTGCTTGCAGGAAAAAGCCACCTGCTAATGGAACACTCTGAAGAGTCTTTTTTTAATCCTTTCCTTTTTTTCTTTTTAATTGAGACATAATTTAAAAAGTTTTTTTGCTTTCATATTAATAAGCAGTAGAAAAGGGATACAATCTTAGACAAAAATAGAAAAGTCCAAGTTAGGGATTTACAGATGATTCAGATGTTTTCAGATGGACTGGTTGTGATGGACTTTGTTCCAGGGTTTGTCTAAAGGAATCTCAGAGCCATTAGTGTTTTCTCTGGGAGCTCATCTGAGATAGATGATGTACCAGAGGCTGGGAAAAGAGAAAACATAATGTCTTGCAATTTGAAAAAGGGGAAAGAAAGAGGAGCCAGAGGATTACAGACCAACTAGTGCTAACTCCAGTCCACAGAAAAATTCTGGGGGGGAAAAAAATTCAAACCGAACATTTGAAAGCAGCTGAAGGATAACGAGAAAGTAAAAACCTGCCAGCACGGATTTGTCAAGAATGAATTGTCTAACTGCTTGGATTTCCTTGTGCAGCAGGGTAACAGACTTCACGGAAAGAGAAGAAACAATTGACATAGTCTCTTGAGTAGAGTGAGGTCTTTGAAGTTGGCTTGCATGACATTCTCTGAATCAAGGGAAACCTGGGCTAGATGAAAATGCTGTTAGGTAGAGATAAAACTAGCTGGAAGAAACTGCTTTGGAGAATGAATTTTAGGAGGATGAAGTAGTATCAAAACAGGAGTATATATTGAGAACTGCTCTAAAGAGCTGTGCCCAGCTCTCATTAGACCATGACCTGAGTGATGCAATACACATTATATATGATAAATTTACAGAAAACTGAGAGTGGAAAGATTTATGAATACAGAATGGCCTTGAGAATGAGGAAAAGGGTCCATAAGAATAGGTTGAAACTTTGTGAACTGAGTACAGAAGAATGGTAGTTCAGCAGAAACAATAAACTGCAGGAATACGAGAAGGGGAACACCTATTTTGACAGCAGTTCTTTGGAAAAATTACAAACTGAACATGAAGCAATGTCATGCTGTTGTGAAAATGGCAACCATCATCTAGGAATTCATAAATGGCAATATAATCTGAAAGGTGTGTTGAGTAACTCCTCTGCCATGCTTAGCACAGGCAATGTCTTCCCGAAACAATGTCTGCTTTGGGGATACCTTTGTCCTTCTAGAAAGGTGTTGACCACTTGGAGACAATCTGGACAAGAGTGATGGGCATGGTCACCATGTCCTGTCAAGATGTTATGGAGACAAGTGTGGATGGATGCTGTTTACTCTAGGTCAGGGGAAACTCTTGTGAGGTCCTACCAGTAGTCTTCAACCATGCAAAAGTATGGTGCAGAGAGGAGGAGATAGGATTCATTTTGCATAAGAAGAAATGGGATGAAATCGTTGTTAGGAAGAGTTGGATATTAGGAGAAAAAAAAAAGGCAGTTTTCTGATAAATCATGCAGGGAGGTTCTGGAACAGACTGTCCCCTTTGTGATGGAGGCTGTTAAGAAGAGGAATGACAATATAGCTGATTCTGTCTTGGAGCAAGAAGTCCTGAAGACAGTCTCCCCAGTCCTACTTTCCTTGATTCCCCAGTTTCTCTGCTAATGATCACCATCCATCTTCTGTAAGTATTTGGAAGGGATTAAATCATTGTGGAATTGCTGTTGTTCTAGGACTTTACACTTGAGAATGTCTGCTACAACAGGCATGGCTGTCAATATCAAAGTGAGATAGTACTTTGGGCAGGCAGTTTGATCCAGCTCAGGCCTGTAAGAGACAGCACAAAGCAGTAGGTTTTTCCTGCTGTTCTGAAACTCCTCGCTGTATATTTGCAGATAATTAGTCTGTCTCTGTCTTTCACGTACTGTGTTGATGGAACTTCTGAGCAGTACAAATAAATGATTAGAAAATTGTTTAGTTCAGTGCTGGTGTATCAAGTTTTACATCAGGCTAAATCATATCCTTTTTTTATTATCCCAGTCAAACTGCTCGTACTCCTTTTAAATTCCTTCACTCTGATTTTGATTCTCAATACCCCAGATTAAAGCTCTTTATCCATACCTTCATGCTTTCTCTTTTGCAGTTCCAGTGCAGATTTGCATAGCAAAGGAGATATTTGTGTTTCTCCTGACCTCATCTATATTCTGGTGCACAGCATGCACTTATATGATAGTTTATTCCGGGATGATGAACAGATGCAAAAGTGTCTTCAATTGTCTCTGGAAATTAGCAATGGTCAATACATCCTGCAAACACAATGCTGGATGCTGTGGTGCATGCAAAACATGCATGGCAGGCAGAGCACATAGCCTTTTCCTGCCTCTAGCACACTTCATTTAATTTTAATAGTAGAAGGAGATGTGGTATCTTTTGAACATAGATATCCTTGTGGGCTAATGTAAGGCTTGGACAATGAGAGTTTTGCATAGGAGAATTTGGCTTAACCTGTCAGTCTTCCAGAGATTAACAACTTCATCAGCTACTGTTGATATTGACAGTCAGTTGCTAGGCTACATGTTTACTGCTAAATGAATAGGCGACTTGGGGCCAGTGTGAATATTCAACAGATTGGCAAATAAGTAAAACGTGCTGTGACTTGATTTGTTAATTATAGTCAAAATAAATGGCTGTATTGATGACTATGATTTTACACAGCATTAGTCCTCTGAAAACAGCAATTAAGTCTGCCATGTAAACATATATCTTGCCTGTGACAAAAAAAAAAAAAAAAAAAAAAGATTTAAAAAATNATCTCCCAAGGAAAAAAATATCTTTCCCTGGAAAAAAAAAAAAAAAAAAAAAAAAGCTTTAAACAACTGAATATGCCACTCCAAGCAGTTTCACTAGGAGTCCTGAAGTGCTTACATTAGTTAAATTATGTCCTTGGGTGTTTTTACACCTCTGACTGAAGCACAACATTCAGGCAGGGACTGGATTTTGAAAAGCTTTCTTGTTTGCTGCATGCAGTTCTACTTATGGTCAGTGCTACTTATTATCAAAAGGAGCATGATCACACTTGAGAGAGAAAACTCAAGTAGCTGAATTTCAGGAGGATGGGGGTTTTTTTCCTGTTGGGAGAAAGCTGAGCATTAATTTTATGCTCTATATGCTCTTTTCTTGTGAAAGAGTTCTCACATATATACCCTGTTACTGTGTTCCAGTTTATCAGCTGGGTTAACTGGAATTCATTTCCCTTGATCTATATAATTCTCTCGTTATGTTTGAAACTCTCACTGTATCGATTCACTCATTTTGTGTTTCAAGACTTGCACACACTGGCAGGCACACTGAGTATTCAGCATCACTCATTGTTCAGTGTTGCATGTGTGTAGGCAATGCCACTGTTCTGGGCTATACTGTGCCTTTTGATTGAAACTTGGAAAACACATTTTCTGTTCCCATTGCTATTGATAAGTTTTACTGTGGCACTGGTCAAGCCTCTCTCCTAAGCTTTGGCTCAGTTTTGCTATCTATAATAAAAAGTTCTTGGGGTTTTTTCCTTTATAAATAACTGCCAATCTAAAGAGCACTGAACTGCCAAATATGCCCCAAGTTTTGCAGCACAGAAAGAGAAGTTGTTTTAAGCTTGAGAAAAGCAAATGTGTTCTTTTATAGAAAAAAACCCACCACTTTCCCTGGATAGGTCTGTGTTACCAATACCTGTTGCGATTGGGCTTGAGTTTGGGCCAGTAATTATCTTTTTCCCAAAAGTGGTAGGAAGGAGCTCCCCTGTTTCAGGCCTCATTTTTGTTCCAATGAACATCTGCCCTCCTTTGTAAGCTCTTGAGCTGTTGTCTTCTGCTGTCTCACTATGAGATGTTCAAGACTAAATTTGCAAAAGTAAAACCACACTGACCCAGTCTGATCACAGCTGGTCCAGGACAGAGTGGTACCAAATACTAAAGCAGAGAGGGAGTTTTGGCTTTTCTTTCAATGTGTTGCTGAAGGAGAAACCACCCAATGCAGATGCTTGGCTGGCAGATATTTGGAGGAAATCAGAGTGAAAGAGTGTGAGGAAACTAGAAATGGAGTAGGATTGGAGACTGAGCTGGGTAGCTTAGAAGGCAGCAAATAAGAAGTGATTGGTACAGGGAGAACTCCAAAATAAATAGCTGGGAGACAAGTGGTTGCACTGATAGAGATTTGATGAGGGGGAAAAGAAAAAAAGATTAAGGAAAAAACAGAGTGGTAATCAGCTGCAAATACTGTTAGCAGCTTTATCTTTATTTAAGGATATGAGATCAGTGCTCTCTGTGAGCACATTGTCATACATCTGCATGCTATTCATCACCTTTGTCATCAGTGCAGGTTATGTAGAAGGCTTGCAAACTACCCCGATTCCCAGGATCTAAGCTGACTGTTACAATGAAAGAGCAAGGTGCTGGGAATGTTGACAGCTCTGTGAATTCTTTAGTGCTCCACAATGATTTTTTTTAAAAAAAAAGTTAATAGTTACCAGGGAAATCACTGAGGACAACTCAAAGAATATCAAGGTTCACCTTGAATGCACTCATGTTTCGGACCTTTCATTTTTGAGTGCCTTTGTGGACAGGGAAAAAAAACTTCAAAGGAAGACAAGGATGTTCCAAAGCATTGAATGGCTTTACAAAGTGGGTGGCAGACCAGTGGAGCTCACTGCCACAAGACATTGTGAATATGACACGTTTACATGTTTAAGTTCATGAAAAACAAAATCAGGGAGAATTACTAACTCCATGTAAACTAAACACGGGTCAGGAAGTTTCAGAGCTGAAAATAGTTGGAAGCTGAGAGGCTATGAGTCGAAAGTGGGATTGCGCTGTCCTTCCTCATCTCCAGCATCTGATTATGGCCACCACAGCAGACAAAAGCACTTCTGATACATGGATTTTGTCCTGGACATTTTTTCCCAGTTGGTTTGTCATTGCCTACACTGTAGCTCATCTGACTCAGAGGAGTATTTTGGGGGATTTCTCTCCCAAGGGCTACATTTACCAAATTAGTTTTATGTCATGTGTTGCGCCATAGGTACTGGGATCCTCTTCTTGGGAAGATGACAAATCTTCTTTCACTGGATGAAGCAGGAATATTTATGCTTCTGGGAATCATGGGACTTGGGAAGATGACTGTGTTTCCCCAGAGATTATTAACTGTAATGATCTACTGGACCAGGCACAGTTTCATAACCAGTGTGGCTATGAAAACATACATTGCTGGTTCAGTCATCTTAGAATTTCCACAATGTGAACCATTTTGCAAAAGCTTGTTCTATGCTGACCATGAACTCCCTTGCAGATCCAGAGTGGGGAAACTGGTTTTTTGGGGCATCTTCTTGTTGTGGGAGGGAATAAATCCTTTCAGAAAATATGGACTTTTGTTCAGTAATCCACTTTCCAAGTTTTGTGTGCAGTTGCACTTGCCTCCAAGCACTAACCAGTGGACAGAATGAAGAAGCCTCAGGGTGCAGGTAGCTAAAACAGGAACAATTGCAAAAGCCCTTTTCAAGTCTGGAGATGTTAACTTTACACTGACTGGCTGCTGGGATGGTTTCCCTAATCAGTTTCTTGGTTTTGCAATGCTGAAAAATACGCTGATAGTCCTGAAAACAAGAAACAGAGTCCTCCCAGAGCTGGTGCCTGTCCCCGTGTGGGGGCAGCTGGCAAGCTCTGGTCAGCTTCTCATTGTCCAAGGAAATCTTGCTTCCTTCCTTGCTTGATTTGCCCAAGGTAAATTACCTCTTTTTGAAACAAACTCCTAGCTTTTCTATTTAGACAGTTTAAGACTAGCAGCTTTAAGCTAATTACAGGCTATTTATAAATGTATCAGTTCTTGTTCCAACATTTTACCATGCACCAGCATATCATCTAGGTATAACAAACAGGCTGAGAGAGGCATGCCACGTAATACCCTCTTCGTTAGACTTTTGAATGTAGCTGATGTATTGCACTAGCCAAAACCCATCATTTTAAATTGCCACAGTCCTTGTCCTGCTGTGAATGTGTTTTTTTTTCCCCTGTCCCTCTGGATCCACTTCCACTTGCCAGTAGCTACTTTTAAGATTCAGGGTAGTAAACCAGACCGAGCTTTCACCAGCATCTAGGGTACTATTTACAGTAATAAAGGAGCACACGCTAAATGACTTTGTGTTGTTTTCTGTAATCTGATGCTGTCACCTTTTTTCCTTAACTGGACTCAGCCTGAGATTTGGCTGAAGGGTCCATTCTAGCTTCCTGATATGCTTCTTCCACGGTTTATAAGGCTTCTTTACTGCTTCCCTGCTGAAAAGGATGCTGTTTAGGTATCCAGGATCACTCTTGTGTTGAAGCAGTCAAGTACAACTTAGGTGTTTGTCAGAGAGAGAATAACTTCTAACCAAACAGTCTCAAGAATGTTTTCTTGCTTCTCTTTGAATGCTTTGCAGGGTGCCAAATTAAAAGCAAATACATTTTCTGAGTGTTCACATGCTCACACCCAATCTTCCTAGAGTTGATATTAATTTACCAGATCTATTTTTTGCCACCACAACCCCCCTTTTCCCATCTCCTTCTGACTATTGTCAGAAGCGTTCAGCAAATGTATAGAGATTTACTCTTGTTTCAGATCCAGAAGAACTTCAGCAGCTAAAAGTCCCCAGGGATCTGGGGTTTCAAAGAAAGTTTCGAGCACTCCTTATCTTTCATTTGCCGGAAAGATGCCACTGCTTGTAATTCTAGTGATATTTCTGCCCCTAAAGGCGGGACTTGGGCACTGCAAAAGAGACTTGTAGGTTGAATCACCCATTCCCTCACCTTTCTTCTATTCCTGGTGTCACAACCAAATTCTGACTCAGAGTTGGTGATTCTTGTGCATTTCACATAGTTACTTGTTACACACTAAATAGCCTTCTCTGTTTATTTCTTCTTTTAAAAAAAGTAACTGTTAAGCTCTCTACAGAAACTACAAACTGGTGTGTGACTGGTGTCTGAATTCCTGGCTTGGTTCAGCTTCATACTCCCCTCCAGCCTGTTCTGTATGTTGGTGTTAGGGGTCTGGTTTGGAAAACACCATGCTCTATTCCCACTAGGCCTGTGTTCATAACTATTCTTTAAAGGCATTTTTTTCCTCCAGGATCAATAATGACCTCATCTGCATTCCTTCATTTTTGCCATTGTTGCCAATTTCTTTTGCTTTATAAACTCAGATTGGTCATCACTCCTTCCACAAAGCATAATGATGGTATGAGCCATATTAATTGCTGAACTGATTTGAGATAGAGAAACAGCACCGTAGAGATCTTGGCAAAATCCTGGCATCTTCTTCTGTTTGCAGCAGCTGTTTCCTTTTGTGGTATGCAGCTGTGAAAAAAGTTCAGGATCTGTAGTAAATTGTACAGTCAGTACAATATCTTTTTGTCTTTTGCTGCTCTTTATTTCCGGCTCTTACCTGAGTGTCTGCAAACTGGTGTATAGCCAATTTGCCCTTGAGGTCCTTGCTGATATTTGAGTATATCAGGGAAAAGGTTTGTTCCCACCCAGTTCAAAAGAAGTTTCGGGGTTTTTTCCTTTCCCTTCCTTTCAGCATGTTACAGTTGTTGATACTGGTTCATTTTCGTTCTCTAGGACACTTTTCAATTCCCTGAGCCCTTTCTGCAGTTTATCAGATAGCAACTTCCGGGTTGGTCAAAGCTTTTGCAGCCCTTTCCAATCTTATTTCAAACCACAACTGTTGCAGCTGCTCCTCTTAGTTTCTTTGGGCATTTTGCCATTGGCTTTCTAATAAGGGTTCATCTTTACCAGTAAGTTTTCAGGTGCTGTTTTAACTCCTCCAGTTCTTCACATGTTTGAACTGTGTACTGTCTTTTGTTCTGCCCTGATACAGGAGAGATACCAGCCCATGGGCTTTGTTCTTGGAAACCAGAACATGGGGGTTTTCTCCCTTTAACCCTGTTGTAGGAAGCCCAGAGTTTGAATGTTAAGAAGTGCAATTGATGATTGAGTCACTTATCTTTGATGCAATCCTGTTTATTTACAAAGTCCTGATTTCTGTTTCTTGTAGAATCAAACAAGAGATAATTCCCTTGCTTGAAATTCCCAATCTCTTTCAGCCAGCACTTGCTTCAATAGCTTTCTTAAGGTTTATCTTGAAGTCCTGCTGTTGATGCTTTTGTGGCTCTTTTTGATGCTTCCTTTTGGCTTTTGATTGGAGTTTCTCCCACAACCATCCAAAACAAGTATTCTGCTACCAGAGTCCTAAACATCTAGACTCCAGGGCTTATTTTCATTCCAAACTTCCCATATGTTTATGCTTTGGTTGTTCTCCCATTGTTTTGATTTTGCTCCATAAATGAGCTTAATGTTTATTTGTATTTAGTACAAATGAAAAACAGTTCTTCCACTCAATGATTTCAGCAAGTTTTGGTCAATCCTGCTGTGATGCTTTCTTACTGCTCTTTGGATAAAGGCCACTGAGGTACATACACACACTGCAGAGGAGGGCAGCTGCATGGTGCTTAGTATGAATTCGTGTCTGGCTTTTCTCCAGGGGCCTCTTAGCTGCTGGTTGTCCCTTCATTTGTGTCCAAAAGGACTGATAGTGAGATTTGGTAGGAGAACATTACATTTCTTAAATGAATAATTTAAAGATCCTCTCTGAAAATGCTTTATGGACTGCAGGAGTGAAAAGATCTTTATTTTTTTGATTTTTTTAATAAAAGGCACTAGTTTAGGAAAAATTCAAGATTCTTTATTTCCTTTTCTTTGATACTGAATAAGTATGGAAAAGAGGAACAAAGTTGATTTCATTTGATAAATGATTTATGCAAGAAGAGTTTTGGAGAAAATGTTCACTTTGAAGACCTTGCATCAGACCATTGTTCCCATGTTTTAGGTCAACTCTGAAGTCAAACTCCAAATTCACTCTCAGCAAATATGTGTGAATATTTTACTCCTAGCAAAATTGCTAAAATTTGACCTCCCAAAGATGCTTATGGAAAAAGTTGCACAAGACAGGAGGCATAGCATAGTTCAGTGCTGGTGTTTCCCTGTGGGATCAGGGCATTGTGTGACACACCAGTCCCTCACACAGACCCTGGGAGACTGGGACTCGCTCTCTGTGGTAAGTTCAGAGATGCTACATGGTGAGTGATCACTACAGGTTTGCTTAGATGCCAGTTCCCTACTGACTAAAGGGAAGCTTTAATGTTCTCATCGTAATACTTAACTGAGTTAATCTACTCATTCACTTGTGTTTTAATATCTGATCAAAATCACCCTGTGGACCTAGAGTCCCTAGGGTTAGAAGTGACTAATCCACCAAGTTATATTGCATCGAGCTATAATAATCACAATAAAGCAAGGTAAGTATTTGGCATGGGCTCTGGGAATGCAGGGATGACCAGGCATGTGGGGTGAGACAAGGATGCTGTTTTGAGCTTTTCCACAATCCTTAGGCATGCAGTAGAGGATGGAAATTACTGTGGCCAGGTACCAGCATCCAGTGTCCTGAAACTGCAAATTTGATAGGTGAAAATGTTAGGTTATAAATTCTTGACTTCCTGTGTCTTGTCCATTTTCCCCAGCTTTCATGCTTGCCAGAAGGGAACCTTACTTACCAAGGGCACCCCATGAAATCATCCTGTTTCCCAGTGCTTCAGGCTGGAGAGCAGAGGGGCTCAAACCAGGGTAGTCAGAGCTTCTGGACTCAGTGGAGAACCAAAGCAAGCACTGCAGTGTTTGTGCCAGTACAAAATGCCACACTGAACAGAATACAGCCTTTAATTCTACCAATTTCTTGTTCATCACAGGAAAACAGAGTGTGATTAAAAAAGTTGTGTCTTAACTGACTGCTCCATATTGTCATGCCAGAAACAATTAGCTTAACTAGAAAGTTAATTTAATTGCAAATGTGGATGGGCAAACCGTGCCAGCCACTTCATTATCATTATTCTATGTTATTCCTAATGCTTAGTGCTGTTTAATATGTTCTTATGGTATATGGTGGTGGAATTAAAAGATTGTCTCTGTAGAGGTTAAGGTTGGTACTGAAAATAACTTCCAGTCTCAGTTTTACATGTCTTTATCTGTGGGGCTTTTATAAGAACTTCTAATAGAATTTTCTAGCTTCTTTTTCACTTCTATGGGTGAAAAAGAACAAAAGCAGAAGGACTGCCAGAGACATATGTAGCAGTAGGAATTGACCACAGATATTTTAGTTAAATATTCTGTATTTTTCTAGGGGAAGAGACTTTCCCTGTTCAATTTTTTTTCATAAATCCAGAGCTATTATAATTAATTTCTGTGATTTTTACAAGCAAAAAACCTTTGCCTTGAAATACTGGGTAAACACTCAAACCTGGAGATTAAAATGGCATCAAATAGTTTCCCTACTTTCTGGTAGAACTAGACATAGGAGTGGATTCTTGCAGTGGGCAGTTTTTAGAAATAAGCTCCTTTAGGGAGAAGGATCACAAGGGAATAACTAAAATTTGGTAGGGAAACATGCAAATTCTGACTTTTCTTCTTATGCAGTTACAGTGGATGATGCTGGTAATGACTCAGCCACCTTTTTATCCATGGACGTTGTTACGACTACTGTTTTACCTCATATTATTTTATTTTACTGTGTTCCATAATATTTTGTTACCTGCATTTTGTTGCTGGTTTTAGATTTGATTAGATTTCAAAATTGCTGTGCAGTAAACACAGTCTACTGACAGAATTTGTTGCTGTCCTCTTTGAATAGCTAGTTGAATCAAAGAGCCATCCTTGTCCTTCCTTGCACTGGCAAATTTTTTTTACATGTGTCTTCTTTTTAAGCAGTATTTTGTAAAGAAAAAAAAAATTAATACCTACTACATCAGGCTTCATCATGACAGTTCTAATGCACAATATTGAAGAGTGTGTGGGTTTTATATTCCTTATTAAACGAAAAAGTCAACCCCAAAGCCCTATAAAAATTTGGATCCAATTGTGATTTAAGCCACCCACCCTTTGGCAGGCTCCCTTGCCTGAAAAACTCAGCTTGAGAGAGGGAGTGCTACCAAGGTTGAGTGATGGAAAAAATCATAATAAAATGGTATTTGCTTTAGCAACATTGCCTGTAATCTTTCTCCATGTACTCCAGCTACAAAATGCAGCTCAGTCCTCCTGCCTCAGAGCATCAACTGATCTTTGCTCTCAAGTTAAGCAGTCCTACCTGTATTTTCTAGGTTTTTGGGGATAGTTGTTTGCTATGGGGCACTAAGCCTATGTTTGCTGCAGTGCACTGTATTAGCTGACAGAGTATCTTGGACTAAGCAGGCCACTCATCTGATCCAATATGTCATTTCTCACATTCCCATAGAAACTTAGATTAATCGCTCATTCCTGATGCATTTCTTGTACAATATTGTCATTTTGATGCTCTTTTGCTGCTAGTTTTGAAGGCAGCTTCAAATCCATTCAAGGAAATAGAGCCAACTTTGTGCTGCTTTTTAGCAGCAGGTACTTTGCCTGTAATGAGGAAAATCTCATTTTACAGAATTCTTGCAAGGTAAAGAAAACATAGCTGCATCTCCTTAATGAGAGCTTTCTTATTCAAGAGCGCTTGACTGTAAAGAGTGCTATCCACAATGGTTAGTGTGGAGAGGAAACCTTAAGTAGAACATGCTATTGTGGCCTTTGAGCAGTTCCCATCTCCTCTATTCAGAAAGCAGAGTTAACTGAGGATAGCAAGAACAAACTGTACATGCGCTTGAGAAAAAGAACTTGACTTGGCAAGTTGGCATAAGTGTAACACAATATATTACCACTTTCTGCTGGGCTTATTCTCTTACTGTCATTGACCAGATCTGTTCAATGGCTGCCATTTTCAGTTGCAAGTAGAAGAAATCCCAAATACAACCCCCAGCCCCCCTCTTTACTTTCCAAGAAAGACAGTTTATGTAATCGATACCAGGTCTGTCTAGGAAGCTGCTCCGAAATTTGGGGGGTGGGGGGGATGCAGGGGGAAGAGTGAGGGCTGAAGGATGAAGAAGAAACAAACATGAGACCTGACAAAGCTTGAAATATAAAACAAAAAAAGCATCTGTGAGGCATAATAAAACAAAGTGTATATACGTGTTGTTCTCACGGAGTATTTGGCTGAGCCCGGGCAACGGGAAAGCATGCATAGCTAACGCTCCTGACTGTGTGAAACCCTTTGTATACTCCAGAGTCTCTGCAAGGGACCTTGATTACAGAGTTTGGCATGATACCCAATACATTTTTTGGAATGGTTTCTTGTCCATCACTGACACTCGTAATGAGAAATTTATACACCATCCAAAGCGGATAAATTAATTTCAAACACTTTTGACTTGGGTCAACAATGGCTATTGGCAGTGCCTATTATTTGCCTTTTTATTAAAAAAAAAAAAACAAAAAAAACCCCCCCAAAAAAACAAAGAGGAGAAATTTATCTTCTTCATGGTAGCATGGTAAAGACCCCAAGTATAGTGGAGATAGAATCTTGGCAAGCACATATATAGGTCAGGATAGATTATTTCACTTTTCAATGTAAATGAAAGTAATTTTCTTCAGTATGAACAGTTTAATAAATTCCCAGGATGGTTTTCATTAAGAAATTTGCATTTTGGCTAGTGTAAAAATTTATGAAAGCAATCAGTTGGCAAAATAATTTGATTTTACTTCTACTTTCCCAATGCAGTTAATAGTCAAGGAAAGAGGTATAAATTAGCTTTTCCTTTGAGAACTCCTTTTAAAACTTGGATGCTTAAGTTAGCCTTTTAAAGATGATAATTGCGCATATTCTCATGCAGATGCACACACCAGAAATGGGGAAAAGGCATTAAAGCACACCTACACACAAAAAAACGTGGATTGGAAGCAAACAAGAAAATTGCTACATCTTCTTGGGAGATATTGAAATTATGGGGACATATAGATAAATTACTGGTAAATTCCCATTATGTGCAGCCAAATTAGATAATTTACTAAATTCTTTAAGTCAATGTAAATTCCAGGGTTTTGACTGATCTTAGACTTTTTCAGTGTGTTTTATTTTGTACACGCAAGGTACATGGATTTATTGAAGGCAAAGCCCTGTTTATTTACCAGAGTAATCCAAATACAAGGATTTCTGCTAGGTTCTAAAATATAACTAGAGAACTTAATAAATTTAGGTTTTCAGAGCCATATGATAATGGAAAAACATAATGCTAGAAAGTATTAAGAAGTGAAAAATAAAAATAGGATGTGGATTTTAAGGAAATGCAAGATATGACAAATAATCAGCCAGGATTATGGAGTGTGAACACATATGATACTGCATGTGTACTTTTATTTTGTTGTGTTTCAGTTAGCTTCTTTGTGCAGGAACTGTTTATGGTTTTGATTTAGGTTTGTGCCTTAAATTTCAGCTGTGTTACAATCGGATTGGCAAAAATGGTATGTGATTTTTCTGAGAACTGCTTTGGAGGCTTTTTTCCCCCCTTAAAAAGGCCAATTTCCTTTTTCTCTCCCTTCTTACCTACCTGCTTCCTTTGTGCCAGTAGGATTGCAGGAGGAAGGTAGTTGCTGAGTGCCTCGGTGGTTTGGAGTTGGAAGGATGCTTCATGCAGCTGATACGCTGGCTGCACTGTGCATAGTGACAACTGAAACACGAATCCTGGGATGCTGTGCTGGTAGGTCCTGATGGCATCGCATGGACACCCATTATTAGGGAAGAACCAGAGCAGGTTTTCAGATGAGCTCAGACTAGATGATCTAATGGTCCCATCTGGCCTTAAAATCTGTGAGTCTATGAAAGACAGTCCTGCAGTTATAAGCATTTTAGAACTGTCAATTCCAGATTTACTTCAGTGTAAGAGGCAATTGCTTCCATGCTGAAATGCTCAGTTATGTATTATGTGCACGGTGGCATAAATGCTCTGTAAAATAGAGATATGCAGTGTGAGCAAGGCACAACAAAGCAGAGCAGTTCATTGTAATAAGAATGAGGAGAGATGATGCTTACATTTGTAGAGGGCGGGTGTTTGGAAGAGATTTGAGAAAGGAGTAGAGTGCATTTGGGAAAGAAGGAAGAGTGCATTCCCCCAAATATGAAAGATAGTAAAGCTGCAAAGCCAAAGGAAGAAAGAAGGAGCAGCAAGATAAAAAAGGGGGTGAGAGAGAAAACAAGAAATTAGAGGACCAAGACTAGCAGATACTGAAGTTGCAGGATACAGAAGATGAATACAACTCGTTTATTCACCCTCTTATCATTATAGGACTGTGCCTGTATGGCTGTCAGTGGCTCAGCTGCTGTACTTTCTTCAACTTCCCCGTTAAAATATAGTAAGGGAGAGAACTGGGATGGGGGGAAAAGGTGGGAGGTGAGGTAAAGATTTTTTTGGTCCTTCTCCTTATTAATGGAGCTGGGTGTGCATACCTGGGTGCTGGAGAGCATGCTTGAAGTACAGGTCCTGGGACTGAGAGGGACCCTGACAAGTATCTGGCCAGTTCATCAGAAAGAGTTGAGTGACTGAGACTGAAAAAAGGGGCTTCAGGGTCTTTTCCCCAGCACCCTCAGAGGAGGAGGGCTCTGTAGGCACAGGTGTATTATAGTCATGTACAGTTGTATTGGTCATTCTGATTCTTTTATGCTGTTCTGAGTATCCCAGCTTTTTTTTTTTTTTNTTTTTTTTTTTTTTTTTTTAAATTCCGTGGATTAATGTTAAACATGCTGAAAGGGGAGAGCCTCCTTCCTGGTTTCAGATGTCTGCAGCTGAGCTGTTTCCTCAAAGAACTTGCTCAAACAGCTCAGCAGCCTCTGTGCTCCCACAAGTACAGCAAAGCCTGTGCTGGAAATACTTAGACTCCTAAAGCAGGGTGCACACAATTCTAATGATAGAAAAATACACTTTGTTGAGATAGGAATTTCTTACTATAATCTCAACAATTTTGATGAATTTTTGCTCTAAGATTCAGTGGTTAGAATGGCTTTTTCTGGGAAAATTGAGTTATTTCTTCTCTGGTTGTCAAAAGCTTTCACCTGAGATGCTGGAGATGGTTTAAGACAGTATTCCTCTAAACTCACAAAATCTTAAGCCTTATTCTTTGAGCTAATCAAAGGAGTGTGATAATCACTTGACTGTTATCTATGACACAGTATCTTCAGGTTTTTTCCTGCAAAAATGGTGAAATGACTAGATTTTCCATAGCCAAATATTTGTGCTTTTTATTTTTATTTATTTTGCAAACCAGTTGTTTTCTCACCAGTGCCTAATTCCTGTATCTCAGTTTGGCTCAAGCAATAAGGAAAGGCGCTATAAGGTGTGGCATGGCAAGGATGGGATTACGATTTTATTACAGTTTTCCCCACAATCACAGAAGGCAGAAGTTGATTATCTTGTAATTAGTATCTCTCTGGGGTGATGCATTTCTTAAATCCTTATATGTGATGGCACTATCTAGTTACACTGAACAGATTACCTGCTGATTGCTGTTTCTGGGATTTACTGATAATGCTGAATGCCAGGATCTTTCTTAACTGCGAGTGGAGGAATTAATTTCCACTGTCTTCGTTTACTTTCTAGTGACAGTTAACGCTGTATCTAGATTTCATTGTTCCAAACTGTAGATACTAAGAAATCTCTTTAGAACAGAGCAGACAGGATTTGCTGACACTTTTTACCTGTTGCTTTGATCGGACAAGGAATTATTTTCTCTATGGTTGAATATCTTTTGACTTGCTGTTCACTCTTAATAAAGCAGCTGGGTTTTACCCTCAGAGGCACTTTCCCTTGTGTGTTTGGAGATGGGTATTACCTTCGAGGTCAAAACTGTGTACAAATTTCTTTGGTGTTTCAGAAAATGTTAATCCAGGGATTTTATCTTGGGCTTTTTTTTGCAACCTAGCTGACAGAATGCTTTTAGTTTCCTTTGGGATGATAAATTCTCTCGGTGTTATTTCTCACACTTTGGACTTTATTTAAAATATAAGATAATCAAATGCAGTGGGGAGTAAGTCGGGCCAGGCACATTCAGACCTGGTGTAAGCGGTAGAGCGCAACTGGAGAGCAGTGGCGGAAATGAAACGGACCCCAAAAAGATCCCTCTTACAAGTTGGCTCCCTGGCACGCCTCCTCCCCTGGCCAAAATACCGCAACTCGTGCAGCCGCTTGGTTGTGAACTGGGGTGCTCCTGACGGACCGCGCAGGGCTTCGGTAGTACACAGCAAGTGGAGGGGCTGA
>VYXC01003415.1:849451-882286 GCA_013397175.1 Platysteira castanea
TCCTGACGGACCGCGCAGGGCTTCGGTAGTAAACAGCAAGTGGTGGGGATGAATGGGGCTGGGGGATGGGGTGGGAGGGGAAGGGAAGGGGGGAGTGATATATTCCTGCCGCCGGGAAGCAAAGCGGAACCATGCGCCGGGTATCATTGCATAACAGATGATGTATTGTACAGCCTGTACCCTCTCCTAAAGAGCAGAGGTGAGCACGCCAAGGAAGGCTTGAGCCTGGCTCCTGGTGAGTGCCTGGCTCTGGCCTGCCTCCATGGCTGTGAATAAAGACAAGTTAAGGAAGAGGCAAAGGGAACATGCTGGCATCGCCGTACTCCCCGTTACTCACAGTAACGAGATTGTTGTGAGGGTGAAACAAAGCCTCACTGCGGGCAAGGGACGGGCTTTTCCTGCCACAGACTGGAAAGCCCAGGAGACCTGCTCTTCCCAATGTCTCCCTGTGTGTCTCAGAGCCTCCTCTTCCCCAGGCAGAAGGGTGGGAGGTCTCCTAACAACATTCCTTCAAGGACATGGGAACTTGCTGCCTTTTACCCCTTAGGAACCCTAAACACTGTAATGCTTTCTAGCATCATGTCTGGGCTCTAGCAGCTACTGCCACCTCAGCCCAGGGCAGCAGGAAGGACCAGTGTGCTGCTCCCTCCTGCACAGCTCAGACCACAGCTGTCTCCAGATCAGGGTTTGCAAAAATGCAGCTCATCTTCAGCCTTTAAACACTTAGAAATGAACAGAAAATGGGTCTGTGAAAAAATCCCAACAAGATACAATACAGAGGGGATGTCTTTTCCTCTTTGTGGCAGATCAAACACATTTATCTAAGATTTTAATTTCTTTTCCTTTCACATCATAGTGAGGATCTTTAGCAGAGAACGGAACAGCCGGGTGTTATATTTTTGGGTTATAACTTGAGAACAAAAGCTCATTAGGACTCAAAGATTTTATATGGATAACACCACCCACGGTTACTTTAGATAGGGTAGAAATGTTTTTATGCTTTAGGGCACAAACTAGCTATTAAATTACTAGGGAACTACAAATATCTACTAGACATATCGATGGAAGTGCAAGCAGAACGCAGAGTACTACATAAAATAATTACATACAGCATAGCTAATATTAGATCACATGAAAGTACATGACTGTTCTATAAAAATCGTTTGCCTCTCTGTATTGGACATTGATTGAGGGTGGCATTGGTTTTGTACAGGGAGATGCTGACCTAGCTTTCAAAGCTTCAAAACCTTGCAGCCTCTGCCAGCATTTTTCGGCAGGGCTGTGCCACTGGAACTGCCAGAGGAGCCAAGTTTCCTCAACTAGAGAAAGTCCTTTCTTTTCTGTGGCTAGCTGGGATGTAGGAAACCCAAATGAGAGGCGATGGATTATCCATCATGCTGAGGATCCACCAAGCAAGCGTGTCCTTGACGTGTGAGCCTGAATTGGGGTCGGTGACAAGGACAACTCTGACATCATATGAGTCATGTGAGGAGGGAGGGGTGTCGCTGCCTCCTGACGGGGGGACGCATCTGTTCCACGCTAGCTCGTGAGATGTGAAGAGGTTGCAGTGCTAAGATGCACATAGGGAGAGTGGGAGTGTGCCGCTTAGCAGGGCTTTTTTGAGTTTGGGAATCTCATCGGAGCTGCCTCTCTTCTGCTCTGTGATTCCCACCCCTCAGATGCAGTTGGTTGTCGGACCAGGACTGGCGTGGTGGCAGAGGGGCCAGGGGCCAGACCAGTGTGGGAGAGCATCGCAGGAAAGTCAGTGGCAGATTTCCTGCCTCTGTGGGACTTCAGAGGTCTGTGTGTTGTCTCTCAGGGGTGCCTGAAGGATTATGGAAGAAAAGCTTAAAGAAGGTCTTGCAGGGTGCACTTTTATTAATTAGAGGGCATATAGACATTAGAGTAGCCTGATGTGTTCCCACTAGGAAAGGCACACTTCCACTTGCTACTAACTTTGCTGAGCTGAGAAGTCAGGGCACGTGTACAAATGACACTTTCTAAGCTGCCATGTCTTTCTCTTTGTGCATTGGTGCTGTGCACTCCATAAGGAAACATTGCTCTAAAGGGAAAAAACTACATGTGAACTTGTAATTATGATTACCTAACAAATGACCCCACTGACAAGTGGGGTCAGTTCTAGCTGCAGAACTGTAAATATTTAACTTTCTGACTTATTTCTTCAGCTTTGTTACACAGCGGCAGAGAACTAGGTCCTGGGAAAAGTTGTTGAAACAAATGTCTTCCCTCAAGTACTTTAGATGTGTGCAGTGAATACACATACGAGCTTCACTGGTAGTTACAGTTAGGTTTGTATTGGTTTTGTTTTTATATTTTTGTGGTTATTACCTGAAGGCTAATAATTTTGAAGAAGATGAGATGATGGGCAGCATGGGAAGGTCATGAGGGTATGTGTTTGCAAATCTAACAGCAGGAAGGTGCTGAGGTCAGTCACCATATGCCAACTGAAGTGCAGTGGTTGCGAGAGGGCAGTTCTGGTGTGAAAAGGTTAAAAAAGAAAAGAGAAGTGATGAGACATTACATGCTTGGTAATCTGAAGAAAAGGGAGCTGTGGGGAAATATAAAGAGAAAGCTGGCACAGTCTAGCAAGGGATGAAGAAAAGATCATTAGAACATTCTTGGTGGATGCTGAAGAATCAAAACAGAAATAGAGATGTTGCCATGGGCTGAAGTGGATATTAAGCAACCTGCATACAGAGGGCGGTGATTTGGATTTCTGCCTGAGATTTAGAAATGACAAGGTGTAGAGGAAGTAAAGAGGACAATACAGATGCTGCTGGGAACTACGGTGATAATTCCCCTATTGTGGATAACTGGTAAAACCTGAAGCCAGAGCCCTCAGCACTTGCATGAAGAATGAATGCTGCTTGATTTCAGGTGCTTGACCATTGGCCACCATCCATGTGGGTGCAGAATGGAACAGGTTGGTCCATGGAAATAAAAAATCCTAGTCCCCCAAGCATGGGCAGTGATTTGGGGATGCTGTGTGCAGGCTTACAGAGCAGTCATGCCTGTGTCCTGTCCATAGGGTTTCTGTCCTGGTTAGGGCCTGAGAAGTGAACTCCAAGGAGCAAAACATCTGAGGGGGAACTTGATCCAATCCAGCCACATTTCCTGTAGTATCTGCTTCTAGTCTGCAAGACTCTGCCATAGAAAACTCATACCTAACAATAATTTTTATACTTTATTCTTTTAATGTGAATTTTTTCTGCCAAATTTTCCTTGGGAGCATAAGCTGGAAAAGTTTTTGGTACAGCTGGATAGTACAACAGTCACAATTTATATCTTATCAAAATCAATACGGAATTTTGTGGACCAAGTGAGAAGACACATGTGCAAGGTTGGGGCTTTGGTCCAGCTGAATCTCAGGGGTTGTGTTAAGTGCAAGTATGACAGCTTCTCCCCCAAAATGACTCAGTTTTGTATACTGGAATTGTCACTGAGCTCTACTCTAAAGCCAGCATCATAAGTACTCGTAATGCACAAACACCCAGTAGCCCAGCTCATGCTGGGACCCTGTTGCTCTTGGCATTTGTCATGCAGTGTGACAAACAAAAGCTCCTCCTGATACATTGCAGTCAGCATGGAATGAGCAAGTGTGCTGCTGATGTATCCTAGTTCAAAGAGCAAGCCAGTGGGAAATCCAGGGACTTACAGCACACCTGATTACTGGGGATTTTCTATTTGTATCCTTGGGGGTTTAAGCACGTCTTTGGACCTTAACATGCATATTTCCCACAGTCTGCTGCTGGTGCCCTGTTGTACACCTCTACATACGGTAAGAGAGAGGCAAGTCACAACAAGCTCAGCCTCCTCCACTTGGTGAGGGCCACCCCGTGGTCTATCCCAACAGCTTCCTCCTTCCCAGCAGCCCTTCACAGGCTGCTTTGGCTGATGCTGGCTGAGTTGCACAAAATCCTTTCTTAGGCCTTGAGACTGATACAATTTACTTCTATTCTCTCCAGTGGTTTTTTTTTTTTCTTTTCTTTTTCCTCAAAGGAAAGCCCTTAATCAATATTGCCATGGTATTTATAGAATTCCTCCTTCTCTCTCCCATAATCTCTGATTTTTCTTGCTACATGTGTTTGGGTCCGGACTGGATACTTATACAGGAAAATGGTGGAAGCACTACCTGTAAAGGAGTCACAGGCCACAGTAAAATGTGAGGGTTAATGAAGGTGTTTGGACTTTCTTCTTCTCTTATACAAAGATATTTCAAACAAATAGCCTTGAGAATTTTGTTACATTTCAGTCCTGTATGGAGCCCTAAAATAACCCCCATAAAAATATAGCTTCTGCTTTAGTGGCTCTCCCAACACTGATTTTCTTATTAATCTCCCTAGCAATACTTGTAAAAATGCTTGACTGTGGTTACGCAGATTGTCTGATGTGATCACTAGCAATTATGCTAATCACAGTCTTCTCACAGTTCTTTCCCATCTGTTTTATCCACCTATGGATACTTAGAGTGATATAAATGATAAGAGAGGCTCTAATCACATAGTGGTCTCATTTGTTAGTCAATGTATGGCCAAAGATTTTGCACATATAGACTAGGCAAAGGACAATGATTGAGCGAAAGGAAGTTACAGAGTGTTACCATTTTTTATGGAAGAGGGATAAATAACTTTCCAGGGATGCCTGCAGCAGAGCTGTAGATCTATTGCAGGCCTTCGGAAAACCTTTTCATACAGGTATGAAGCCATACAGGCTGAGCATCACTTAAGGGGGGTGTGAAGAGGTGTGAGGGGGAATACAGCCTCTCTGCTGTCATTTACTGAAACTAGAGAAAGAGGAATGCAAGGGCAAGGAGCAGATTTTGTTTGCCTGACCCTCTGATGTCATTAGCTGTAGGTGGAAGATAATAAAACATTGTTTTCTTTGCTGTGAGCCTGAAGAACTGCAATTTGCCAAGTGCAATTGGGTTAGTGAAGACACACACTATTCAAAAATGCCAGCTCGAAGAGAGAGGCGGTGCAGCTGGCACCTACCCCTGAAAGCAAAGGCAAAGGGATCTTTTCTCTGACGGGGAGATCTCAGTGGTCCTCCACACTACAGCATTGCTTCTGCAGCCCAGTGACAGTGCTGCCTCTCAGTGTCTGGGGAGAGAACAAGATGACCAACAGGGCATGTGGCTGTGATGTGTCTAAAATTGTTAATGTCAGGGCAGTAACACCGTTTTTGGGGAGGAGGCTGAAGACTCCTCAGACTGAAGGCAGTGGCATTTTGGCCTGAAGGTCCAGACTGGTGAGAGCTGCATCCCTGACTGCTGGTCTGCGTAGAGGTTTGGGGATGCAAAGACTGCGGAGAAGGGGCACAACAGGACTAGATCAGAGGACAACATATTTTCGGGTGGTAAAGTATCTCCTCTCAAAAGCTCTTGGCAGCTGAAAAGGGCTCTGTGCTTTCACACCTCAATGCCTCACTAACCTCTGATGCTAAACAACGAACGATGAAAGACATCTCAAAGAAGCCCTTGTTTGTAGGATATTGCACTGCTTCAGGACACTGAAGGTTTATGACATGAGTTGCTGTGGTGAAGGGCAGTAACTTGTTTGGAAAGTAATGGCCTGCTCCTTTTCCCCTTCATAAATTTTTCCTATCTTTATGTGGAGACTTAGTGCTTGGGAGAAATGAAGTGTGGCCAGTAAAGCCTGGACAAGGAAACTGTTGGAGTTTCCACATGGCGATGGGATCTGCTGCTAAGTGGAATCCCTATTATGTCAAAAGTGTCTCAAAACCATGAAAATGCTTTAGTACCTATTTTTCATTACACTTGACTGCACACAAGTGATGAACTTCTTGAAACAGGAAATGTGTTTTCATTATGTGTATGGACACACCTATCAGACTGGGGCCCCAGTTATGACCTGAGGGTGTAGATGCTACCTTGATAAATGACAATTACTTTTCTGAAAAACTTGGATTAATCTTGGACACAAAAAAATGCATCAGCATTCACTTGCAGATCATTTATGGCCATTGGAGAGAAGATCATGCTTTGCTGGAATATTACCTGTCAGAAAAGAACCCCTAGACCAAGAATCTTTCAGGGCTTTATATGACATTCAGTAAAATCATATCCGTTAGGAGATGCTTTCCTGCAGCAGATCCAGGTCCGTGTCCCATTTCCGGCTAATACAACACACAGTGGGACTACAGATTTCGAAGGAAATAAATTCTTTCCAAGCAGTTGTCGAAACTGTTGAGTCTAGGGAAATATATAGAGATGGATGGGATATGTCATTCTTAGAGGGATGAGTTATTTAAAGGTAGTCTGGGGTATGCTATTCTTAAAGGAATGAGATATTTATTAACAGACTTACATATTCCTATAATGATTCCAGTGAGAACAATGAAAATTGTTACTGAGTAAACATAAATTTAGAGTTTAAAGTTAACTTAAGCTTGTAATTTTCAAAAGCACCTAATCTTGACTTAACTGAGCTCTTCAGAGTCAATGGAAGTTTTATGCCTTGTGTCAGTAGAAATAAAATTACTCTGATAGAGAAGGCTTCTGAAATCATACACTAAATTGATAAGTACATGCTTTATTTCTGATATACCCCTGATAGATGCATATTATTCTAAAGGGGATGGGTTTTTTCAAATGAGTTTGAGACTTCCCTTAAGACTAATGGAATTTAAAAAAAAAAAGAAATCTTAAACCTCTTTATGTTAAGGAATATGTCTTCTGCATCTTACAAAGAGCTTATTGCACCAAAGCTTTAATATATAATAATTTTAAATTAACAGTCTTTTCAAATGTATTTGTTAAATGCCTAACTATATAGTTAAGTCATTGCATATCATATATAGTCTTAAAATAGTGTCCAGGTGTTTACAACAAGCCTTAAGATACTCAGCTGATAGTTAAATCCATAACATATACCCCACCTGGAAAATATGGCCCTGAAATAGGTGTTTGAAATGAAATTTCCTGTGAAGTCTACCTATTTTGGGCCTCATCTCCAGCTAGAAGACTAATTTTTTTGAGAGTTAATTCTCTTACCCCAGCTGAGCATTGCATCCCAAACATGTTTTTGCCCTTCTGGTTAGCTGTGATTTTTAGAGAGGGTTGATTGTGCTTGGTCAGTGAGCACTGGGAAATATGTAAGATACAGAGCAAAACCAAAGTGGCTTTAAGGGGAAGCTTGTGAGTGAAATCTTAGTCCTCAGAAAGTCAATTGGAGTTTTGCCACCAATTGACATGGGGTTAGGATTTTATCCCGTAACTTCTCTAATGTCTTTACTTTTGATGACTTGCTATCTGAGTCTTTATGATACACTAATGCTAGTTTATATGTTCTGAAGATAGAGTGCCTGGTAAAATGTAAGATGTAAACCTAGAAAAAACCACTAGTATGTGTTTCTGTTCTGTCTTCTTCGGGCATTAAAGGATGTGTCTTTTTGGCTACTGCTCTGCTGGAGCTGAAACTTTCCCAAAACTCACAGCTAAGCAGTTCAGTGTGTGTTGCATGGGACAGCTACAGAATTCCAATTACTGCAATGGTGAGTAGCACTGAGACATGTAATCCTCAAATTTAAGTCATTAAAGAAGCTGTAAATGCACCCGGGAGCATTCAGAAGATAAAACAAACACATTTAAATATAAATATAAAAAAAGACCTTCAGGCCACAATACTCTCTGTCAGAGGCACTCTCTGTCAGAGGTATTGCTTGGTATTTGTTTAGTGTATCAGAATGATTTGCAAAATGAGAATTACAGCCGTATTTCATTAGGAATTATAAAGTGCTTGCAGACAGACTCTCAGAAATCTAAGATATTTATGCTAAGAAAGCTACTGCTGAAAGCACAATAGATGAGGGACAGAAGCATTCAGTGCAGTTCTTAACATGTTTATGTTTTTGTGTTATACACTACTCAAGCAAAGATCAGACATCCTGATTTATCCTTTAACCTGCTCATCAACCAGCTAATTTTCTACAGTGTCTGTAGCAGAAATAAGTCTTGAGAAGGGATTTGGGGGGAAGATTTAAAGACGGATTTGAAACGTTTGGCAACTGGTTGGTCAAATTTTCCATTACTGACAGTTGACCTTTACTTCTAACTCTTTGTGCTCACAAGAGGTTCAGATTAGATTTTTTTTTTCTTTTAAAGAAGAGGCATGACTATGGTTTTGAATGTTATATAGATATGTAGTATACAGTGTAACTTGATGTTTATGCTGGTCAGCAGTAGTCTATGGATATGAATTTAAGAGAGATTATTATATGTTGGATATGCCACTAAATCCCCACAATGAGGCAAGAGCTCTGTGCACACTGCATGTAGCTGTACAGATACTCGGGTTTAGCTTACTGATTAGATACTGTATTATTTTAATGTTATTGCATCTGTGAAAATTATAACATTAACAATAAATCATTTGTCTTTGTTACTATCATCACAGCATTTTTTAAAGAAAAGAACAGACTCTTTTCCTGGTTGCAGCTTCTCAGCTAAAAATTAGATACCTTGAAGTTATAAGCTATACAGTGTTATTGCTTGTATCACAGCTTTAGCCAGGATTCTTTGCTGTGTTCTTTCTGGGTGAGAGAACTAGAGAGAAAAATGACTAAGTTTGTTTAGAAAGCCTTGTGAGCATTTTCCCTATTGTGGGGTATGCTTTTCTTTTGCAGTGTTTCCTTCTATTTACTGAATTTGTGTCCTGTGTGATGAGCTGACAGTAGTTAGATTCTTTGATTGTGCTTTATTTTAAGATTTCTCACTTGCAGCCAGTGAAAGCGGAATTGAACATTTTAAAATGCTAAATGTGTCTTTTTTATTATCATGATCATGGTTTAAGCTGTCTTGTTTTAAATGCCAAAGCCTTCAGGCCTAGGAAAATGCTGCTGATCTTTCAAAACCTGTGATGCCAATTATATGGACCAACTTGCGACCAGTAAATGTAGCAACTGCTCCCAGAAATGCTCAGCGTTAGGTGCACAGATATTTGCTCTTCTATGGCTGAAGATGCAAAATCAGTCACACACTCAGAAGCCACACTTTATGCCTTCAAACTATAACCAGATAAGGGACCCATCACATCATCTGCCTTCTAGACGTGTTTCCCCTCTGTTTCCAAATTCACCTTACGCAAAGGCAAACTTTATGGAAAAGGAGCCTAATCACAAGTTTCATTATATTCTGTGCCATAGCAGGCAAGTGAATAAATGGGGTTCAGAGTGGTTTTTTTCAGCTGAAAACCGTATGTGCTGGTTGCAACTTTGTTAAATACATAAATAACTGGAGCCCTTCCAATCAGAGCTAGCCAAACCTTTTAATCATATACAGAAGTGTTCCTCGTGACATAATTATGCTATCCAGACTCCTTCCCTCATTGGGAAATATTCTGTCAAACAGTAAAATAATTAACATGGATTTTAAAATCGGCATTGACATTCTAATGTCTAATTAGGTAATTGTCATTGGCACAGCAATACCTATTAGGAGCATGCAATTTGTGGAAGGGGTTTTGATGGAACAGACTGCAGGTGCAGATGGTCTAACAGCAGGACTCTTACCCGATGTAAACAAAGGTATTTTAATTAGCCATGTGACCCTGATCATTGTTAAAAGGTAAGGGCTACGCATTCATCTTCCCACCAGCTACTTCCTGGTCCTTTCAAGGGGAATGTTGAAATATCTTGACCTGTGGCAAACTGCATACAGACTTGATTGAAATTCTCTTCAAATCTAATTATTGTTTCATTTGGCTTCTGGCAACATTAGTGCTATATTGCAGTTGGCTCAGAACTCTTACCTACTTGCTGGGCTATTTTTGGTTTGTAGATCTCAATTGCTAACCTACACAAAGATACCAACTTTTGCTTGGTATACTAGGGAAGACTTCCAAGATGTTGAAGTTTAGTTTTCAGCAAGTGCATGCTGAAAGTACTTAAAAATGTGCAGAAGACCTGAATTCTATAAAATTCTAACAATCCTTGCTGGTGAGTTTGCATGTAACTCAGCACAGATCTTAGCCGAATGAAAATTAATTGGGAAAACAGAAATGACCACACAGCCTCAGCAGCTATGAATAACCTTGAAGTTAGGAACACAGGAGACCTGATCAGCTCCCCGTTCTGTTTGCATCAGCTGTGGGAGAAGCTCTGCATATGTTAACTCTTCCAGAGCAGAGGCTGCACCTGGTATCTGGAGCAAAACTTCATGGAAACTTTGTACATTTCAGTTTTCTTATTACTGCAAAGTAAACAAATAGCAAAAAAAAGAGTGAAGGAAAAGCACTTCTCTATTTTTTTTTTCTGGTGACTTTTATTTTGCCTCAATCATATTACAGTTCTTAATTTAAGAGTTTATTTTACTATTACAGTTTGGCCTTAGTCATGTTCAGTTTTTTAGCACTTAATCACATAAAAGCAATCACATATGCTTCACTGCAGTGATGTAGTTCTAGTAATGAATTGGAATTGTTCTTATGAGCAAAAAATTAAGTATTTGTAGAGTCGGGGCCTTAAGCTGTACACTGCTTAGTGCAGGGTCTGTCTCTGTGGTACGTTTTCTGTTTAAGTCAGTGATTACTGATCTGCAGAGCTGATATTCAAATACAGTGAAATGAATATATCTATGTATGTTTCCTCTCTCTGTTTTTTGGAATCTGTTGGTGCTGTGACAAGGCACAAGCTCTGGCTGACAAAGCTCCCAGCTTGGGTATTTAATAGACGTTTAATAAAAGTTTGCTAGGATGAGTCTAGGCCATTCTGAGAACTGGTTGAAAGTGTATGTGTGCTGTTTTTTAGGATTTACAAAAAATATAAACTATAAATATTTTGATTATAAGTAATTATATTATCAAAGGTCTTCAAATTCTTAAGCAGCTGAGATGCATGAGAACCCAGCAAATATACTTTTTTGAAGACAGCTGCAATGGCTGCTCAGGCATATGATTTCTTTAGCATATCCAAACAAATTTTTTCCCAGTAATTTGATTTGCCACCGTTTTTGAAGTGGGAAGATCTCTGAGGTGCTGGAGCACAGGGTGCATCTTGGTTATTTCATGAGGGACTTTTTCATGCTATGGCTTTATAAATGATGCCAGGTAGAATCTCTAATGAAATATGTGATTGTCGTTTGACTTTGTGTTCAGATTCCTCCAGAGCTATAAAATGAAGAATCTATATTCCTGACACAGGTGATAAGTTCAATAGTTTTATGTTTTTGAAGCTATCAAATCCAAGCGCAGAAACAATTATTTAATCACTGGTGAAATATCAACTTTTATTGTCAGGTTAAATAAACCTTTGGGAAAAAACTTTCATCTTGAGAATTGCATGGGATATGTCGCTGCTTTCCAATGAATGTGAATGTTTTTCCACTTCTCTCAAGCAAGTGTTGTAGAGACCTTATTGTTTGAGTGTGAAATAATGTACACTTGTTAGTTAATGAGTTCAACCACCATGAGATAATCCTCAGGTGACATGATGACCGTCTGTGCTTAAAAATAAATAAATAAAAGCTAGAAAGAATACAAATGATAAACACACATTATATCTCTCCTACTGATGCTGGGGTTTAATTATGGGGGACAATTACCTACCATAGTCAAAGGATTCGCACATTAATAACATTATATAGGGATAATGTCTTTCTAAGCTGCTATAGCATTTAAAAGCTGGTACTTATGTTGCAATCCAGATTCCGTCTACCCGTCAGTCGTGTCTGGATTATTGCTACATTATGTAATGTGGTCTCTTGTGGTTTTTTTACTGTGTAATTAACATGTGGGTCTGACTTATCCAGTCCACTCTAATAAACCATCCTTAATGAATGAAATAATATTAATGATAATAATAAATCCTATGTGATTTCTGAGCTTCTCTGTTACTCTTGCTAAGACATTTGTATTTAAGCAACATGAAAGTTCAATTAAATATATATGTATCTAATTCTATTCATGTGCAGTAGTCTTCTGAGAACTTCTCCCTGGTTTTATCCAGGAAAAAACTAACTGCATTGGATGGGTAGAGTGAATAGACAAGCTTTCTAACTCTGCATTCCCTACGGCTCCTTAGTCCTGCACTTTCACAGAGGAGAGATACACTAAAACCTGTCAAAACTTAATCTCTTGCATATCCTTCTTAAATATTGTGTTTTGTGCTTTTCCCACTGTAAAATCTGTTACTGATCTCTCCTAGGAATGAATGAAGGATTTGTGACGATATTACAAAAGTACAGGTAATTAGAAAAATAACAGAAATCCTGCTGGTTTCTTTTTTGATTTTTTTTTAAACTTTTGCTAAAGGTACTGCTTTTTGTCTCATTTTTAGCACACTCATTGACTGAGTGGAGTTTATTCTAGAAGCAATATTACTTCAGTGGGTGTCAATTTTCAGCAGAGGAAGACAAATCAATGGCTTGAATTAATAACAGTTGCTAATTTTCAAAAGTTTTGGGGGAGAAAAAGAGCCATAACTTACTCATAAAGAAATTATTCCTAAGAGTCAAGCACTTTCTTTTGCATATAGTATAGGTTACTGTAAGCAAGTGTAGTGTGCCTGTGCTGTGAAGAGCTCGGTCTAATTTACATTTATAACTGCTGTGCTTTCTGCTGAAATTAAAGAAGGATTTTTCTAGGTATTTCTTTTCTTCATGCCTTATTTTTCCTATATTGATACACTAATAACTCAGATAATGATGCACTGTCATGATTTTTATGGGTACCAGGAAAATCTCTTCTTGGCTTATCACAAAGTTAAAATTGCAAATATAAACAGAACGTATTGGTTTATAGGTGAACTAAGAACCATGGCATAGATCAGTAGAATTCAGATTGATTCCAGAGGGGATTATTAATTTATGCCAGCTCTAAATTTGCTCTCGGATTTTAGGGGTTCTACTTTTATTACCCACAGCTGCTAGGTTGTTTTTTTTTTTTTTTTTGGATGCCTCTAAAATCTGCCCATTTTCTGCAAATATCAGCATGTAATTGGAAGGAGAGCTTTTAAGAAGATAATTTCCGATTAAAGAAGTTTTTTTACATGAAAACTTGCATCAGCCTGCGTATAGAAATCCATGTACTAACGTAATAACTTCTTAATATAGATATGCCTGAATTCAAAGGATGCTATAGCATGTAATCTCTTTTTACATTAAGTATAGCTTAGGTAGTACTTTCTCTTGGGATATGGTTTTTGTTGGTTTTATTACTTTTTTTTTAACCAAACCATTTTTAGCCTTCAGAAATTTCCTAGTAAAATATTATATCAATCACCCTGAAACTGAAGGTAGAACGGTGTACTTTTATCCAAATTGCTTTAGCAAATTTTTATATGTTAGCTTTGTATAGTGAGGTTTGTAGGAATTATCTTTTATTGGAACCAGGAAAAAAGCTGGTGGGAAAAAAAGGGCAGTCTGAAAGAGAAACAGAAAACTTCTGCCAAAGGACACTTTGGAAACAGTTGTTTTAATTTAATATCATGTTCCTCTTTAAGAAAACTTGTAGGCACAGTTAGCACCTATGGAGGAGAGCCATAGTATTGCTGAGGGAGATGCAATATCCTCAGTGATCTGTGACAGAGGAGGCCAGCACCTATGGAACAGCAAACTGTAAAATCATGATATACCATAGAATGAGTGCTTGTGTTGAATTCATCAATTTTTATGGCTAGTGCATACTCCCAGGGCTATAGGGTGGTGCTGCAGCAGCAAAGGACCCAGGCATCACACCTCCTAGTCTGCAGGTAACTACAGTCCAGCCTCTCTGACAGAATGAGAATTAACATTTTTAATAAAAATAAATAGTGTGGACTGTGACCATCAGACAAACTACAACACACTGTTTGAAGATGAGGATAGGAACTAAAACTCCTGACCTGTCTGGATACTAAGAAGCACGGGCTCAATAGATACACGTGATTTATGGCATGCTATAACTTCCTTAACTTCCATTAACCTAATTCTGCATTTCACGGGCTATAAACTACCTGCTGCTTTTCTTCTGCTGGGGGAGAACCACAATACTATCTCTCTCCTCCTTTCCCTTTCTTTCCCTCCTCTCTTTGCGAACATCTTCTCTGTTTCACTGGTGCTAGCTACCTTTTATTTCAGAAATGGTCTTATAAATACTTGTCTTAATTACACTCTAAGCAACTGTTCTCAACTTGTTTTTAGCTTTGAAGTCTGTTGCTTCTATTTCAGACAAGAAATAGAAGAGGACTCGTATGCCCAAAAGCTTATGTTCTCTCTAACTGCACCAGTTGGTTTAACAAGGGACACTGCCTCTAACTACAAACTTGTCTTGCCTCATTTCCATGTAACTGTGGGCCTTCCTGGATAATCAGGGTTGAGAAATTTGAGATGGAGCCATCGCTTTATGGCAGACACTTCCCTGCTGCTAACTGGATGTGTCTGATCATTGTCAATCTTCTTCCAGTGTATGTTGACTGTTTGTCCTCACCCCTGCAGCTGCTGTGCAGGTTTATGGGATGGATATACCCTGTTCTGAGGCACATGTGTATATATAGGATGCTGGAATTGGTGTTTCTCTTGCTCATGAGCATTGTTTTTACTACTGGGAAGATGGGCTATGACTAATGACTTGTACGGTAGGGTAGGATTGGCTGTATATAGGGTATTCACTTTGTACTGCAATGAGTTAGAATAATATTAACGCTGCTCATTCAGGGAGATGATCTGTTCCCTGGAGAGTATTCCTAGTGAATAAAGACCAGTTATAGGTTGGCGAGATTTGGTCTCATGATTGTTCTTCTCATGGCAAGTATGATGGTGCCTCAGGGTTTGGGTGTCTATTTTGCCTTTTTAAAATGTGTTCTGGATGATTTCTGACTCCATGATGTAGGTCTAGAGATTTTTTGTTGTAGAGATTAGTTTGTAGGCTGCCGTTTCTTAGGTTGATCTAGTTGTAGATCTGCAATGATATTATGGGTCTGATATTCTCTAGAAAGTAGATTTTTGTGAACTGTATCTTTATGGAAGTAATTCCAGATATACTTTGATGAAAGAATGGTTCTTACTGAATTTATGATGGGAACAAAGAAAAGAACAAAAACTTCTAGTCTTCTGGGTTAGTGCCAACCTATGGTTGATGCAGTTACCTAGAACCTGTTCTTTGTAGTGGGTTATGAAATAGTTGAGGTTACATGATCATTTCAGAGCTGGTTTCGCAGGGTCAGACGAAGTCAGTTTGGGAAGTTAAAATGTAAGTTTGTTGATATATTTGGGTTTGAAGTCTGATTGTTAGGTGTTACCTTCTAAATGCTCAGGAGAGTCTCTGGTCACAGGGAGGTAGATAGAAGATGAAGTCACTGAAAAAACCCAGCTGAATGCAAGGCTGAAGAATGTTTCTGTGGATTTTGCTACCCTCTTTGCAAGGATATCATAGGTACCTATAGGTCTTCAGACATTGCTTCGTTATGCATCATGAGGACCACATGACAAGTTTGGGGAATGAGAATGAGAAATTAGAGTACCATCTTTTCTAGCAGTTGTAAGGAAGTAGATCTGGTGGTATAGATCTGTGCTCTTAAATGAATGAGGAGCTGTAAAGTCTTTAAGTCCCTTGCAGTAGGTAGTGTCTGCTAGTCTTATTCATGTAGTCTTTGTAGGTTAACATGATGGTAATCCTATCTTTGCCTGCTCTTTGACTGAATCATAAGGATTCTAGAAACTTTAAAAGTGATGAATGTGGGAAGGTGAAGAAATGTCCAGAAGTTGCTTTATCAGGGCTATAAAAGAAATCCTGGTGATTTCTGACCAAATATGATTGGTTTAAAGAAAATATCCTTTAATATCCCATATACTTGTGGGTTTTGGGGTAGCTTCTCTGTGCAGAAGTGTTCCTCTATGGAGAGGTTTATTTGTTATCAATTTAACAGCTGTGACAGCCTTGTGCCAGATGTTGAGAAGGTACTCTGTGGTCATGGACATAGCAGCTTTGGTGAGGTTGTGGTGTGTCTTGCCCAGCCTGATGGTTTGTTTGGTTTATTGTGTGTACTCTTTCTATGGTGGTATGCAGAACAGTAACAGAAATTGTTGATGTGTTTCTTATCTTAATATTGTGATTAAATTTAAATGACTGGAGATCAGCTAATTGTGCACATACATAACTGACTTATCTACTACCGTGATATTTGAGGATTTGCCAGGATTGGGGCCCTGAGGTTTTTGGCCAAGCAGCATAAAACCCATTCCCAAAAGAGACATTGCTCTGATCTCTCCTACCATTGTTCCTCAACATTTTCTCTCTAGTTTTTACACCCACTTAGTGTATACAGATCTAAATTAAAATGAGAACTTTTCAGGGAATGGCTTGTTTATTACTTTGTGTTACAATGCTTACTGTGGTGGAAATTCTGCTTGCTGAGATCTCTGAGGACCCTGGGAATACAAACAGTAATAGTACTGAATCATGGAAAGTTGCCCTTTCATCTGTTTGATATTTACATTCTTTATGAGGGAGAGACTCGGACAGGTTCATACATTTGCATTGTGTGTGAACAAGCTTTTTGCTGGAGTTCTGGCATTTTCAGTTGATGTCTTGCTGCTTGCATTGCCTCCTGCACTTGCACTGCTCTGAAAACTCTGCAACAGCTCATATCCACAGCTGAGTGAAGAAATGGGTACAAAGCTTAGAGAAAGCAGAGAAATATGGACTAAGGGTAAAGCTGCCATGGACCTGGAGAGAAAATCCACTTGCCTTATTCCTGTCTTGGTTCTGCGCAGGGGCGCGAACTTGCCTGGAAGTGATGGGCAAGACCTCGTGCCATTGATGCAGACCCTCGTCCCATTCCACAGGCACCTGCTCTGAGAGAGGGGTGAGGAGGGCCAGTTTTGCCCTGCTTTCCTTTGTGAAGGTGTTCGTGCTCACACAAAAGTACCTTTCAAAAACTTTTTCTCAGACTTCTGTATAAAGAAAAGAAAAATTAAACAGCCCAGACTCCTTTCCAAAGACACCTATATATAGTATATATATACAGAGAGGTATAAATATATATATATAAAAATATATGTATTTAATTTATGAAACAGAAAGAAAGTGTTTTTATCCCATCCATGGATCCCACAGACTCCTCTTCTCCCTTCTCTCATCTTTCACTTGCTTTACGATCATGAAAACACACACAGGAGGAGTCTCCATGGATTTGGGGTAGGCGAGTTGTTTGTTTTTTGTTTCCTTACATAGTTGTGTGGGCACACAGCCATCAGGTAAGCACCTCCAATTTTAACTTTTTTTTCAGGTTTACCGTTGGTTTATGTCCTGCTTATTTAATCTGTATATTTACATTTCTTTGCTTCTCAATATTTTGCTATGTACTGTTAGGTATATACAGGCAATAACAACATTGGTCCATAAAGCCATCCGTGAGCCTTTGTACTGAACACAGAGAAAATTCCTGGGAATCGCAACAGTCAAAATCATGCAAATTACCAACTGTAGCATCATAAAGATGTAATTACAGGACCAAAATGCCAAATTTTCATTCCTCTTCTGATTAGTTGTTGGAACAATGAGTTATCACAAGATTGCTACTTGTTAATATTGGCAAATCAACAGCTGCTATTCTTTGGTATAATAATATCACTCAATTCTGTGATTGTCATGTATCTAGTTTTACATCAGAAATGATTATGCCCATTAGGATTAAAGTCATTATATGGTAGGATTAGAATGGAGCATGAATTTGGATAATAACAGTGTTAGTCTCACTATAGATTTCAAATTATATTAATTTCTGTCAATATGCAAAAATACATTAGAAAATCTTTTCACACTAGAAAACATTTTCACAGTGACTGGGACATGTGTTTGTTTCCTGGTAATAGTATTCAGATGATATCCAGGCTATAAATGAAATAGGATTGTATAATTTACTGTCTGCTCATAATAAGAATATGCACTCTGTCGTCAAAAATTCAAGTGTTGTAGAAATGATCCCATCTTTGAGCAAATGTTGCAATTACTTCAAGCTGTCGAAACTCTGCTTCCTTTGAACAGAAGTGTCCAGAGCAAATACTGTAACAATGAATCTTTTTATCATTCTGCAATCCCATTTGTGATAAGAGGAATTCCTTGGGGATTACTTTAAATTCTGTACATTAGCAGCAGTTCCGTGGGTTAAATCAGATAAAACAGGCTCTTATCAGATTATTAGTCACATTAGGCAATTACATTCTTATCTCTTAGAAATAATTCGTGCAGCCTTGGTGCTTATTTCTCCTCATTAGAAGAGGCTAATTCCTGATTAAGATCTTCTGCCTTCCGTACAATAAACCTTTATATTGGATTTGCCACATAAATTGAAAAATACCTTGCAGCAGAGAGGGACAGCTGCACTTCCCTTTTAAAAATATACCTCACTTACCACTTAAACTTCAGCCAGGAACATTTGCTGCCTGCAGTTTGGGATTGAAGAAGTCAGCACTCTAGCTTTTTGTCAGCATCAAAGTTAAGGGCCTCCAAGACAGAATGGTTTTAGAGGGCAGGGAAAGCAAACATGTTTTCATTTAGTTTTATGGAATTTGGTTTAAATTTCAGGAAAATTGGAGTAAGGGAAGGATGTTTCACATGCCATTTGCATAATGGCCGTAAATACATTGCCCTGTGAGCAAACCCACCTGTGGGATTCACAGTGAGCACCCTGTGCAGTGTAGGTGGGGGATGTTGGCTCAGGGCTGGACCCTAATCTCTGATATGTGTTGCTCTTCTTGAAAGTTTTCTGCCAACATGGTGTCACACGTATGGAGTTGGGCTTGCTGGCAGCTGTGTCTCAAACACGCTTGTGTTTGCTGTAGGAACTGGATCAAAGTTGTTGTGCTCTTTCATGTAATTAACTCAACCCAAAAGAAATATCCAATCGAGTGATTTACTTAAGATAAGCAAGGCACTTGGGAAATGTAAATACTTCAGTGGAAAGGATGCATGGGAAAAAATGAGTGTCAAATTGCTCCATAGGTATGTCATGCTTCCATTTCTGACATCTGTGTCAGAAGCTGGTTGCTGAAACAGATACCTCCCACTTCCCACCCTTTCATGAGCATTTGCTTTTGCAATCATTCCATACTACACCATCCCTACTGCTATTCTTTGTGCACCATCATGTATAAATCTCTTTTACACTTGGAGGCCTCAGCCTGTGTTATGTGGATGCTTTTGTGAGAAATGAGTTCAGTCACTGTTGCTTCATTATTTTTGTAAAGGATTAGAAAAAATGTTTCCCTTACTAGAACTGAGATGATGGGAAATTTTCAAAGACAAAAATGTCAAACATCTAACTGCTATTAAAAATAAATGGGAATTACTGTGTGCCAATTAGACCTGTGAAAATCTTTCTGGTGGTCTTTAGGATTGAACCAAATTACATTGAAAACCAGAGGGGAATGTGTTAGGGATGAAGTGATTGCTTGAGACAAAGTATTGCCTGTTGGAGGTGGTCCTGAGTGAAATTTTCAGTGTCTGTCTGTCTCTACATAACCAAGGGATGTCATATTAAGTTTACAGAGTGCCTTTAGTAAGAAGTTCAGTGCACTGACTGCACGAGTATTGCTGTGTGCATTGCTTCCATTTAGTTTTCATATTTTGCAAGTGGTGTTAAAAATTCATGCCTAGAGTCCTTGTATTTGCATATGTATCCACTGGATTGCATGGGAAAGGCTAAATAGCTACTTAACTTCTTCATAGAGCTCCTAGAAGACAGTCCTGTGGCAAAATTTGAACCTTCAGGGTTGAAACCTTTCAAAATACAAAAGGAAAACTGCATTTGATTAAGAAACTGATGACTGGTGAAAGAGGTTAGAGCAGTTCCTTTCACAGATTGCAGGACAAGGGTCAGATGTTGCACAGATGTTCAGGTGCCCACTTGAGCAGATCAGGGCAAGAACTTGAACTTGGGTCACCTTTGTCTTGCAATGACCAGAAAGCATTGAACGTTACCCTCTCTCTGCCCAAAGCTCCATTAAAGCCATCCTCAGAAAATGTTCCCTCTGGCAAAAATGTTTGACTTAGTCCCAGTTGTGTGGTACCCCACAAGCCCAGAAGCTCTGAAGATGTCGCACAAATAATTTCCATGATAGTCTGCACACAAAATTACATTGTCTAAATAAATCAGAAGTCAGAAAAAAGAAGTATTATCTTTACCTAGGTCTCTGAGGTATAAAGATGAAGTGATTTACCTAAATCTTGGGAAATTTAGGGTAGATCTGAAAAAATGAGGCCACATCTTCTACTCCCAATGTTGCACTTTAGATCTGATTCTGGCTGTGATGGGCCAGTGTCCCAACACTGTGATTTGGGCTAACATGATTAATGGTCTGTGGCAATTGTGTATCTCAAGTGATGGGGCTGAAACCATTGCTCTGAGCCTGGATGGCTCTCAGACTGCTTGGTCCCTTAATCTCCAGCTATGACATAGAAGAGGTCTGGGGTCCTAGGGCTGCTCTGCACAATTCCCAATTAGCCAGGCGGTATATTGTGGAATATCAAGACACTGATGAAGGGCACATAGAACTATTTCTTAAACTACTGTAGAAGGAAAGAAGTCTGTAACGGTAAAATCTTGGATATCAGAAGTTTTTGCAAGTGGAAGCTGACTTGCTGTTATCTAATCTCCACTTGAAGCAGAATAACACAAAATTGATCAATGGAGTAGTAGATCTTGGCTGGTTTTTTACAGTTATCCTTCTACTTCTCTGGATAAACTTGGCTGTTTGCTGACCTTTGTTTTGCTGTAAAACAGATAAACAGGTTCTGCTTGTGGGATACTTTTATTATGATTATAATTATTGAGACTTTTTCTCTGGCCTGGTTCCATTTATGAGGAAAGTCTGGTGGAGCAAAACCAGCTTGACAGGGTAAAGGGGTCTTGAGCAAGCTCCTATGCTGAAGCTAAACTCTTGGCTCTTAGTCAAAAATCAAGCGTGAAATGTTAGATTGCCTAAGGTGTGATAGAGTAACCTCTTTTTCTAATAACTGTAGTGTTTTTCTCCCCTGTGATATTTCACAAATTCTATTTCTCTGTCCATTTAAGAAATGTGATGTGGGTAACTGAACTACATGAGTTCGTTAATCTTCTTCAGCTTCTAATAGATTGGCATTGGCCAAAAACTGCAAACATCATTCTAGGGCTGTTGGTTAAAAAAAAGAAAGTCTCTTCAAAAGCTTTGATAGATTTTATTTTTCCTTTTCTTAACTAAAAGAAAAAAAAAATCGGAGAGCTGCTACTTTCCTGGAAAGCCTGTTAATTTCACTGGAAAAATCCCAAGCCAAAACATTTCAATAGGAAATGCACATATTTCTGTTTGAGTTTTCTCTCCTACCTCCCCCATTCTCAAGTTGCTAGACTTAAATTGTTCTTTTCTATATATCTAAAAATGAAGTTTCCTACCAATGGATGCTGTTAGCTTCTGTGCAAGCCTTCTCAGAGGTGCTAGATGTTGATTTCTAGACCTTGCATTAGCAGCCCAGGGTAGCAAAAAGCTCAATTAATGTGGCCATAAATTTAGAATGGTTCTGAACTCTATTTCTTCCTCTCCTCATCTAGAGTTAGAAGCATTTTCTCTCTTAAGTACAAGCATTTTTAAAATGTGCTTAATAAAGTTATTTTCGTTCCCTGGCCTTTTCTCAAGGTTTGATGCTGAATGAGAAATGGGCAGCTCTCTAGGAACAGTACATCATAATGGTTGCTTTGCTGCAGAGGGATTTGTGAATTTTATGCTTGTGGTTACTTGATTTTAACAAAGTCGGTCTTTCTGGGACCAGTAATTGTAGTGTAAGCATAATGGGCACTTGTGACATAAGGAGAATTTATGACAAGAGTAACAACCTGCTTATGGTTCTCATAATAGCCTACGAGTTCATATACCATGACCTGCCTTTGAAATCCCATCAGATGTGGGCTCAACTCTGAAATATGGAGCTTACAGTGACCATACCTTCTACTTCTCCCCTATGATATTACAAGGGGGAGAGAGAGAGGTGTATCATGTTTTTGAGCATTGATTTAATATTACAACCTGTGCATCAAGGAGCAGTTGGCTACTTTACAAGCTCTTTATGTAGTGTAGAAATAGTTGCTTCTGGTTACCTTGAATCTATCCCATGACCAGAGACAAGAAGACAACATATAAGAAGCCTTGCTAAGGTATGTGCTAAGCAGTTGAGAACCATAGTGGTCATAGTGACTAGATGGTCATTCCAGGAAAGGCTGTCTGCTGACTCCAGTTTCCATTCTATTTGATCTTAATATATAGATTTTTACTTCTCTTTCTCATTCCTACCCACAAGATCATTGCCTGTTAATCATGAAATGATGTCTGTGTATTCCCTGCAGTTCTTCACTCTTGGAAAATGTGTTGCCACATGGAATGTTTCCAAAGCTTTAATTTCCTCAAGGATTGCCAAAATATAACTTAATAAGAAAACAGAAATATAACAATATTTTGCTTTCCCTTTCAATCTAATTCTTTGTTTTTGTTTTTAAATCTAGAATTTTTAGCCCTGAGTCTCTCAACACATGTAGAAATAATTGCCAAAATGCAAATTTGCCAGATTAGAATGAGAATGGCGTAAATTCAGTGGCAGACCACAGTGATCCACAGCAATCTGTGGACTAGTTCATAGGGATGTTGAAAATCCTGGAGTAGAGCAAGTTAATAGTCAGTAGGCTTATGTTTGCTACATAAGGATCAATAATCAAAAAGATTTAAAAAAAAAACCCAAACCCACTGGAGTTTATTCTGTGCTTGAGTACAGGCCTGAGTCATTCTTTAAACAACCTTCTCACCACATTTTCTATGGTTTAGTGTTGTGTGATGCTTTATAATGGAAAGTGCCCGTCTTCCCAAAAGAACTCAAATTCCATTTCATTTTAAAGAATATTTCTTGCATACTATTGCCATGTTCTCACTGGTACTGCAAAGTACTTACTAAGGTAGGTTTTATGAACTCCTCAAAATTCCTCCTAGGAATTTTGAACATTATAAAAGTAGTTTTAAAGAATTTTAAGTGTGGTAGTTAGAAAAAAAAATTGAAATAAATGTGCCAAGTTCCAGTTTTCTCCAGATAAAGAGAAGTGTTATTCCTATGTATGCTACCTGAGCTGTTTAGGGTGATGATTTTTGCATATCTTAGGGCAAACCTATAAGACATGGTGATAGATAATTTTCTTGCTGGCTTTAAATTGATTTACAAAGAGAAGGAAAAAAAAACCCCAACAAACCAAACAAAACCAACAAACAACAAAAAAGCCCAAATCTGAACTAAAACAAATACTTAATCTTTCCACTTCCTGTAGCACTGTATATTTAAAACACCATTACTTATATTCAACTGGGTCTTTTCCAGCATCACTCATGGAACATGGAAATTCTCCAGCTGACTTCACAAGACTTTGGCTTGAGGCCTGACATGGAGAATTGGTCTGAGCGTCTGCCTGAGCACAGCAGAGCAGTGCCTGAGAGGAGACAGCCTGAACTTCAGGCGGTGCTGTGTTTGATGACCTCTACAGTCACACAGTGGGAAACTGATTTACCAAGGGGTCAGCTCATACCTTTGGCTGAGTTCTGCCCCATTTGTTGATCTTTAGCCTCTTTCCTCTTTGCAAGTACTGTGGATGCTGAATGTAGCGTTTTAGGGCCATACTTACCTTCAGATCCTGCATTCTTGAACACACTGGAAACTTTACCAGCAGTGGGGGTGAGCACCTACTGAGTCCTGGCGTATGGGGCAAGCACTGATTTATAAGGATGATAACAGAATGGTGCATATAAAGGTCTGCTCCAGTCAAACTTTACAGTAGAAGCGATCTAAGGATAATTGCTTTTATAGCCATCCTTACAAAGATTTTAGTGTCTTTAAACTCTTATTTGCTTAAATGCAACAAAAGTTCAGTTGTAGTCATAGCTGTTTATTTTACAAGGCAGTTATAGGTGGATTTTGCTGCTGGTCAGGTTTGTAAAAAACACGTGCTTTAACCTTAACTATTGTGTTGAACAGAATAGTTTTCTCTTTTTGGATTGTCCTTTTGTGTGTTTGATCCTGTTAGTACAATAATAGAAGGAAAAGGTTTAATGCAGCTTTATTATGAATGGGAGTTGATTCATAAACTCTGCTGAAAATTATAAGCTTCATAGGAAATCCTCTAAACAAATTGTTTTGGTTTATTCTGTCATTAAAAAAAAAAATTTAAAAGTAGATAATTCTAAGTCTTGGTGGATAATTACCTAAAGCTTTGGATTTGGATTTCATCTTGTTAAACTTACAAAATCTGTTGGCTGACTGGAGACTTCCAGTGTTATGAAGCTGCAAATCTGTTCCAGTTGTATTTGTATGTGAACAATGTGCACAAAATATACAAAACACCCTAATTCTGAAATCAGTTAAATACCTAAAGTAAATTTAAGAAAAATCAATGGATTTGGCTAATTTGAATACTGGAGCATTCCCTAAGTATATTGCATTAGAGAATCAGGTAGGAAAGGGTTAACAAGTTGAATTTGTGTCCTCTTTCCAGAGTGGTTATTGCCTTAGATTACATGTGGCAAAGCAATTAAAAGTCAGTGTACTGGATGGATTTCTGTGTCCTCTGAAAGACAAATAGGTTCATTTTCAATAAATGATGTGAAAGAAGTTGAGCCCTCAACTTGTTATTCATATTACCTGTGGTCTTGCATGTTTAAACAGTTCTGCTGCTTTGGTTTGCAGCGATACAGATCCTACCACTATTTGCAATGCTTAATTTGCAGTTCTGCAACACAGCAAGAGATCTTTAATACAAACCTTAAATATTTATTTATTTATCCTTACACCACACTCTGTCTCACTCCTGAGTGTTTTGTGGAGGCAAACATTTCACCAAAAGCAAAACTATTTTCACCCCTTTTGCCTTTCTGCAGAAGGAGACAGAAATGAACCCTAGCTGGAGGAAAGCTCTATTGAGAGGGTGAGGAGAACAGAAAAAGATTCTATTATATTGTTTGGATCAAGATATTAGTATGTGAGATCTGGTTTCACATAGACTTCAAAAACAAACAAAGACAAGTCCTTTTGAGCCTCTAGCAATGTGACTGGCTCTGTAGGATCAGAGCTCAAATTTACATGGATCTGTATTAGTTCAGGTATGAAGAGTTTCATTTTGCTGATCTTTTGAAGCAAATTCCACATAGCAGCACAAGAAAGGGCTGCCACATCGGATTTGACACCCTCCAACAGTGCCTTATGCCAATGTTTTCGTTGGTTCCCTCCTTACAAAATAGCTCTTTGCCAGTTTTCTGAGGGCTCCATCCTTTCTTTCTTTTCCCTTTTTCCCCCCTCCCTGTTTGAGAATGGTTTAGTTTGGGATTGTTGAAGTATGTATAGAAATAGCCATGAAGAAGGGGGAAAGGAAGAGCTGGCTTGCAACCCCCCTCTATTTTAGTTGAAAAAATAACCCTAGTGGAAGGAGATCTGTTGTTTTCTTTTGGTCTGTAAACAGTCCTTACTCTGTGTGCATTTGTTAGCCAAACATGGGTGTAATTAATAGCTTTACAATTTATAATATCTGCACATGTAAAATGTAAAATACACCAAACCTTGCTCAGGTCTTGGCTTATGCTGTTTCTTAGGCTTTCCCAGGCTGTGCCTGTGCATTAAGTACCTGCTTTGCCCAGTTGTTTCAAGCTTCCTTGCACTGACTTCAAGCTTCCTGCCCTCCGGGCGCAAGACAGCTCAGAGGCATGTGGCTGCATGCTCAGGACCTGTATAGCAATCCCCTTTTCACATAAAGGGCTGTAGAAACTGTCAGTGAATGCGAAAATTCCCATAAAACTATGGGTTAAGCCATGGCAGCGTGAGATACGGCAGCAGGCAGCCAAAGCAACAGCAGAGTGCCCAGTGCAGTCCTCGGTGCCTCTGGCTGTGCTCTGGACAACCTTCGTGTACAGTCCTTGCCGTGATGGTGCTTATGTGTTTGCTTACTCCGCAGATCGCTCACAAGCAACCAAAATGTGACCCGAGGTACACAGCAAATTGAATTACTGTTAAAATAACACAGCTAAGGCAACATAGAGCTCACTCTATGTTGCTGTTGTGGCTCAAAAGCTGCTCTGAGCAAATGGTAGTAACTGACAACTCCTATATTATGCTATATATGGGCCGTAACAGCCTCTTACAAGCTTAACTTTTGCAAGATGGGTAATACACATAGTTACTCCCTGAATTCTGCAGCTTTGTCAAAGATGTAGCATTTAGTTTGCAGGCATGATGCACTGTATCAAGATCAGCAGTTTTCATACTGTTTTTTAGATGCTCCTGCCACACAAGCCTCCCCTCAGTAGGTGGGAAGTGGTTTGTGATCTAAGCTTTGCAAAGAGAAACAAGCAGGGTGACTTCATGACATTCAATGCAGGCTGTTTCTACTCCCCAGAAATGGTTGGTAAAACAGCTCCATTTGTGATAAATATTTTGATTTATAGGTGAGTTCATTAATGATTTAAAGTTTGGAAGGGGTGAGGTGGGTTGCACACATGTTGGTTCTTTGGTCTTCGTTTGTGAGGCTTTGAAGTTGGAGTCCATTTAGAAATTCTCTGCAAATCTTAGAAATAACATTTCTGTGAAAATGTAATGCAAAATCTGGTGGCATATGGTTGTATTTAGGTGACTAATACTCACTTGGGGCCACCTTCTTAATTTACTGCTGGCTTCACCATTCATGAGTAATGCATCCATTCCTAGCTCATGCCAATAAAGCTTTATGCCACCACACATATAATATTTCACTACATGTCTTGCCTTCCTCATTGCTATGGCACTTACATGGTTTGAGTTTACAGATAATCACCAAAATGAATAGCACAGCAAAATTATATAACTTGTAATTAGCTTTAACAATTAAAAAATCTAAAAACAGACTTTATAATGCCAAGACTCCAAAGATACTATTCTGTCAAGAAATTCATTTTTAGATCACAGTAACAGCATGTAAACATACCCTGCAATGAGAAGAAGTTTTCTGCAAGAAATGTTTTAAAAATAAGGTCATTTTTTTTTCTTTTTAAGAAGGTGTAGCTGGTGAGTTGGACCATAGCAAAATGGTAAATTTTCTCTCTGTTAAGTTGTGAAAATTGCCAATGTTTGTTTCACTATAAATCATCCTGGGTTCCAGATACCAGCATCAACAATGCCATTAAACATTCCAGTACCTCCTTTCCCTCACATCCTGGATTTGGTTGCCTTTAACAAAAACTTCTCCAGGCTGTTTTAAGTGACTTGTACATAAAGGAGAGCCTCATCTGGCTCTGGGACTTGGTTGTCGGAATTTTTACAGATGATGTAAACTGGCACATCATCATGTTCCTGGGATGGAGACAAAGGCAAAAATAGTTTTTTGTTGTAGTGGTGTTTGGTTTTTTAGTTTTTTTTTCAAGTCAGCACTGGGGAGATGAGTGTTCTCTAGAATGTAAACTGGAGGATCAGACCATAGACCAAGATATGGGAACTGGGAGCTATTTTTACTGAGAATAGGTTCATGAGTGGAGGAAGGGGACATTAAAGCTGACAAAGAGAAGAAACTCACTCATCGCCCATGGGCAGTGTGCTCTTGCCCTGGCTCCATCAGTTCAGCCTATGTAAGTGTCACTCATGATGGGGTCACAGAGTTATGCTTTCAGTTGTCTGTAAACTGTAGGTCATATGAAGAACATCTCTTAAAGATCTGACAAAGTATTTTAGACAGAAGACATAATTTTTTAATTCTTCAAAAGACAAGTTAAATGTATTCATTGCATAAGAAATCTATAATTTAACAGCAGCTGTGCAGCAGCCTTTCCATGCTATAGTGCAGTCTACTATATTGATGATTTCAAATATTTATACCATCATCCCACATTCATGAAAAATATTTAAATTAAACATGCATGGGAACAGATGCCATTCTGTTCTGGCAAGAAAACCTAGTCATAAACTTCTGCTTATGAAATGTTATTTCACTTGACCCCTATCAGTAGGAACTCATGAAAATTAAACTGGGGAAGGAGAAATATTGTATGTAAGCTCTTCTCTCAGTGAAACCTTTGAGTGGGTATGTGAAGACAAGATGTTTCCATTAAAACCAGAACACAGTTTGATATTATAAGGTGAAGCTCACTGCTTAAACTTCTACTGCAAGAATCGGTGCCCACTTAAAGATTTCCTTTCACCTGCAGAAGACGCTTGTTAAAGAAGTTTTCTAGACCAAATTGCAGCTATTCATTTCAATAGCTAATGCCTCTATTAATTGTTAGAGATGATGTAAAGTAACTCCTTTTAGTTTTGTGTGAAAAAGCACAACACTACTTTCGTTCTTGCTACACTTAAAAAAAATCCAGAGAGAGGTTGTTCCTTACTAATTCTAACTTACATTATGAAACAGGGAAAAGGGAAGGGAAATGTCATGTAAATATTGCAGGCTAAGGATGTCATCAGCCCCAATCTATTCAAGTTAAACATCTACATCTCTGCATGTAGTCCTATAAGACTACATATGCATTTGACTGGCATATTTGTAGCACAGCCTGAACAAACAATTGGTTCTATCTATTGTATCTAATCTATCTTGGCATTTATACAATCCTTTGAATGCTATTATCTGATGGAAGTTAGAAAAATAAGCGGGTGATTTCATGGTTCTCTCCACTTCTAATAGATCCTGTTTGAGATGTTAGGATTGGGTTTTCTTCTTCTGGCCTTGCATTTCAGCTGTGTTAACAGATTTCACTCTGTGTGTCTTCCCTTCCCCCTCCCCAGTGGATGTCAAAAAATCATGGGACTTAATGACACTGGGATAGTTATAATGTATGTTATTTGTCATCTTACTCCTGTTTCAGTATGCAAAAGGAAAGGGAAGTGGGGAATCTTGGACTTAGACACTTGCTCTGCTTTTCCGCATGATACTGTCCTGGGAATCAGAGTTGGACTGATAGAGAGGTTTGATCATTCCTGGGGTTGAAATGGTCTCATGATACTGAGCAGTGACAATGAACCAGTACTGCAAATGCATCACATCTTACATCTGTCCAGAGCACAGAGTTCTGCCTTGGTTTTAATGAGACTCTCATGACGAAAGGATTCTTTCCTTGGCTTGTGGAGGGAGGTCTGTTAGCCCTGTGGGGAGGCAGCTGAGGGCAGCTCAATATTGCAACATTTTGGCCAAAATCATTGAGAGATGATGTCTGAGAACATGAGGTGCAGTAGATTCCCCGGTGATGGAAACCCAAATAAGCTACAAGACCTTGCAACTTGTATATTAATGAAGCTCACCCTGCTAGCTGGGTACAATTTATCTTATTCTGCTGACTCTACAGTACATTTCTGGTAGCTTTTTTCTTACCAATTTTTATTAATATTATACTAGATAGGAAAGTATTTTTAAATCAGCAGGATTCCAGGGTAAGAAGTCATCAGATTCCCCCTCCACAATGTTTTCTGTGAAATGGCAAAAGAAAAGACAAAAGGCACAGGAGCTGACTGGTGATGTGACAAGAGGGTACCTTCATTTTTGTACTCGGAGTAGTGTACAAACACTGTTCCTTTCATGGGCTCTTTACTTGCCTTTGAACTTGATACTGTGTGAGTCGGAAGTAACAGCAAACCAAGATGCATGACCTGGGCTACACAGACAAATGTTAACCCAACTCTCACCATGTCCTTAATTCTCTGCTCTTTGTCCCTGTCCTCAAAAGGCTGCATTAAAAAAAATAATACTGTGCTTTGTTGAGAACAGAAGATTTGTCAAGTTATAAAAAAAACCCCAGGAACAAGAGCTAATAGACTTGGATTTAAATTTTAGCTCACTCAATGAATCGTAGCATGAGGGTTTTTTACAAGTTACTTAATTCTAATTTTTTTTTTTTTCAGAAATATGTACATGCTCACCTGTTCTCTGGGAACTGAGAAGGAAATCTATTCTTGGTAGCAAAGACCAAGTAACAATAGATTGGATTTCTCAGATAGACATACTTAGTTTATAGTCAATAGCCTATTTCAGATTTTAATATATGTTTGAATATTTAAGATGTCCTCAGATTTATGTAACTTTTCTTAGAATGAGGAACATAAACACTCTGGGATTGTATTCTTTTCTTTTTTCACATCATATTCTCCTCTGCCACTTACCTCCTATATAGCTCCCTGCCTCCAAAAAAAAAAATATTTGAAAAATTTCTAGCTTTTAGATGTTGCCAGGACAACACAATGGAACAATGAAAGGACATTTCTTGGGCATTTTGGCAACAAAACAGTCTAAGAGTAAAGAATTTAAAATAATGATGATTTTTTAAAAATCTACCAAAAAACTACCAGGATATCTGCCTTAAGGAAATGCTGACCTGAATTTCTGCATATGTGATATAGTTTACAAAGCAGGAAAGTATTTACCATAATAAACGACCCTTTTATTAGGGTCAAAAAAAGTAGACCACAATTCCTGTGGACTAACCTTGGAACATTTGTGCATCTTCCCTTTTTTGTTTTAATATAGTACCTCATGTATCATTAGTGCAAATTCTTTGCCTTTAAGTCAGTGGATCAGTTGGACAGAATATTTATGGAAGGTCCTGGATTGATAGTCTTAACAGCTTTTAAACCTCTGTTTACATATAGTTTACTCACAGAACTGTTAGAGCACAGGCAATGCAGCAATCCTCTCACCAGAAAATAACATGGTGAAGGGAATGAGTCACTTGGGTTCCTAGTCCAGCCATGGGCTCTCCAAAAAGTGTCAGAAGGGTGATTTGCTAAAGACCACTGAATGATGGATGGGACCTGTTCTGGGACCCTCCAAAGTACTTTTAAGCAAAGCAGTTGTGGGAAAATGCCATTAAGATGCAGATAGTATCTTCCTGGCTATTTGTATCATGGAAATTAGTGAGCTATCATAACTCTTCAGGATGGGTAAACTGGCTGCAAATGTGCCCTCAGCCATACCAGTGGCAAATTGCAGGAAGCACATCGCTTATGACAGAGTTGCTACAGGTCTCAAGAAAAGTAACTGAGGAAAGAATTGGCTTTATCTCTGTCTTTTGATAAGTGGTATTTTACTAATATAATGTGTACACACCGATATCCTGTGAAATTCCTGCACGTCACCAGCGGTTTTTATTCGTGCCCATTAAAATGCATTACAGTGAAGAGGTTGCTGAAATGTAAATTAAAGGCTACGGCGCTCATGGTTTAACAGCTGCCATGTAGATTGACAGCCTTTGTGCGCCCAGCTGGCAGTGTCAGGTTAGTGGGTCTCTAGTCACAACATTAATCAGCTTTATTAGTGCCACTAATACCAATTTGTAAGCAGACTGCAAGGATCAGACGGCCCAGCTGTCAGGCACTGCACATAGATTATTACAGGATTTCTTTTTATTGTTTAAGATTGGAATTATAATTTAATTACGGAATTTAACTATTTTTTACACCCACTGAAAACTAGCAAAGGTTTAATAAAAAAAAATGTTAACTTCTTTACCCTGCCATTCTACCATCTTTTCTACTTCCCACTCTCCATCCTCCTCCCCGCCTCCACCCCAGCACGCACGGGAGAGAAAATGAATTCGCTTCACAAAACCTGTTGTAGCATATCACTTGCTGAGATGAAGAACTTCTTACACTGCAGCAACAGCTCATATTGTGCTAGTCAGGATTTCCAACTGATTTCAACAGATTTTCCTTACTGCGTTGATGTGATATACCCAGTGCCTTGGAGGACCAAGAAATAGAGGGATTGTGTTTATAATTTCCTCAAAAAAAAACCTGCTAGCCGCCTGCCTGGTTCCTAGTTTCATCATAGTAATTACTAATTTTTCATCAAAATGTGTGTGTAAACTTCATGAATCTGAGGACTTTACTAAATTAGGGTCATGTTATACAGTAAATTCTGATTCAAGAAAAGCAGAGCAAATATAAATACATGGACATCTCCTAAAACTTCCTCTTCTTTTTTGGCATGGGATCTCTTGTCCTTATTACATTACACATAAGTTTCAACTCAGTTTTAATTAATGATTTTAAATTAGGCTAAGAGGATATTAGCTTGGAAAGCCTAGCAATGAAGAATGGATGTTGTGGCTCAGACACAACCTTCCAAAATCTCTGCAGCTCACTTCTTATAACACTTTCATGTCAGCTATACAGATTACATTTCCTGCAACGCTAAAGCAGCTTTTCTTGTGGGTCAGAAACATGATAGGTTTATCCTTCAGTGTGGCCTGAAAATATACTGAGGAGGGAAAAAATGCCTCTAACATCTACTTAATGCATTGAAAGAAGGAAACTTAAAGATAAAATTTCATAGACTTAGAAGACTTATGCTGGAGATATTTTCAACAAATGTCACAGAGGTTTTCTGATACCCCAAAATGCAGCGTGAAGGGAATTCCAGCTGAGAGGTCTCTGACTCCAACAGTCTCCTACCTGTACCTGCTGTGTGGCCCACACAGCAGTAGGGTCCACACCCCCAATGTTGTCCTACCAAGATTGCTGCAGAAATGGGCAGGCTCTGCAGGGCTGTGACTTTTATGCTACTGGCTGTCCTCTGTGGTAGGGCATGTCCTGTGTGCAACATGGAAAGCCAATGAAACATGCTATTTTTTGTTTTGCCGGATTTCTGTATATCTCAAAAACCAGCACTGAAAGTGAAGTAGCCAGATGCAGCTGATATACATGTCTGCTTGAACACTCAGTTTATCTGATATATTGCCCTTGCTGGGCAGGAGCAGAAACACAGTATCTCTTTAGGAAGATTCTGGTTTTAATATATGAATCCTGACAACCAAATCTAATCCCGTGTTTTTCAACCTAAGTGCCACAATTATGAAGCAATTAAAAAAAAAAA
>VYXC01003415.1:882296-1078357 GCA_013397175.1 Platysteira castanea
AAAAAAAAAAAAGAGAGAAATTAAGTTGATTTGTTTTAGATTTTTGATTTGTAAGGAGGCATTTTGGGCAATTTCTGCATCTAAGATATCAGGCCCAGACAGTAAATACAGTGGAAAATACAGGGGAGCAGTTTTCAAACACAAGGTAAGAAAAAAAACCATTACATGCAAGGACTAAAAAATGGAAGGCTTCCCATGATGAACAGTAACAGTGACCTTATGGACCTCAGATGACCAGTAAGAAGATGGCCAAGAATTGCTCTCCTGTTACATAACAGAGGCAAGTTATTAGCAGATGAAGTTGCAAAGATTACAGTGCTTACTGCTCTCTGGCAGGAAGCCACATTTTCACTAAAAGTGCCAACTTGGTCCGTGTTGCCATACGTAATCCAAGGGCAAGACCTCATCTTTCAATAAATAAAATCTGGAGAATACTTAAATAGGGACTACTTATGGATACTTTTGTTAATTTACAGATGGTGGGAAAAATACTAGACTGCTGGAGAAAGGAAACCTAGTGTATACATTTAAAGAAGAAAAAAGATCATTGAGACAGTGCAGTGCAGCCTAATTTCTTCAGAAAATACTGGAGCAAGAAATTAGGGAGATAATGGAAGCAAGCAAAGGCCACAGACTTAACAAATAATATCAAATATGTCCAACTTCCTATAACAGAACAATACACCTTTTGAACAGGAGGGAAATTATATTTATTGTGTCTGTTGACTTGGGGGTTTGAGGCTGTTTCACAGTGTTTTCTTTTAAGTAAACTAGAGAAGTGTATTTCTGATGAAACCACTGTGAACAGGGTACCACTTTTACTGGAAAACTGTAACTGCAGATTGGAGGGACCAGAGAAGACCAGGCAGAATGGTCACAGATACAGAAACCTTGGTATAGAAGAGAAGAATGAATGAAAGTTTCATCTGTGGAAGACAGGATTGAGGGAAGACAAAGTAATCTTTAAATACATAAAAGGGACCAAATAAACAGTTTATCTTGCATAAGACAAAGTAATAGGCTCGGATTGTAAAGAAAAGTTAATCATTAGAAAAACCCTGACTTTATAATGGTAAGAATAGTCAAGACTTGCTGGGAAGATTAGGGAGCCTTTGGTTTTGGAAGGCTTTACAAACAAGTTGGGTGAGCATCTGTCAAAATGACGCAAGCATTGCTGATCTTGTGTTTGGACAGAGGTGAGCTAGATTTCTCTGGAGGCCTCTTCCAGCTGCCTTCTCCTATAAAATTTGATTCTGTAACATCAGCAACATAATGCATGAGTTGGCCGTGGGCCTTGCCTTGCCGATATCATCAGCAAGTGCTACTTGGTGGAAAATAGCACAGGTTGTCTTGGGGCCAAGAAGGCAGTGCACTCCCTGCCGTGCCCCAGGGACCTGATCCACTTGGCATCTGGCTGCTCCCAGCCCTGCTCCAGCTTGTTTACCTGTGTCTCCTTCTCAGAGCAGCTCTCAGATCGAGGATCAGGGCATCCCCATGCCAAACCTTGAGTAAGGAGGAAGGATGCACCTGGACAGTGTGCTTTGCTTGTCAGTATAGGCAGCAGAAAAACATCCTAATGAACCATGGTGGACACTGGGTAGTGAGTCCACTATGACTACAGCAGAGGAGATGGCCCAAAAGTGTAGAACTGTTACTGCTGTCCTTACTGGAATAGAGCCTAATAAATCACCTGGAAATTGTGCAGGATCATAAACAAGTACACCTCTAGGCAGTGAAAGTGCAGGATTCAAAAACCTGGAAGTATTAAGAGGTTAAACCTGTAAAGGCTGCTGAGTTTCTCTGTAAACTAGTCAGGCTGAATGAAAGGTCATCAGATTTTCACAAACTCCTCTAGCTAAAGAATGCTTCTGCCAAGTTTTCTTTTGAGTTTAACTATTTACAGATAACTTCTCAAACTCCAAAACCTCATTCTAAAATTAAAGTTTAGATCATTAAGTGTGCACGTTCAATATTTGATGGACTTTAATATTTTATAGAAATCTTGCGGAAACAGAGGAAAGTTACTGGAACATATATGTTCTGATTATAATCCCTCTAGAAATTTGATGGGTTTATTAACCTTATGGAAGCTCAGATAAGTTGAGCGTTTTAATTAAATGTAAACAACTTTCTAATAACAATCTTGACGTCTCTTCCCAGAGAGTGATCCTAGAGGCCCAGTGCACTTAGAAATACCAAGGAGTTGCATTACAACCTGCTGAGACACTGCTGTACTGTCAAAATGATGTGGCAGTGAGCGCATTTTGAACAGTCCTTACCCGATGTTCTGAGTCTCAGTCAGCTTTAAAAATGTATTGTTTCCTTCTAGCTTTATTAGTTCTTCATCTCTGTGTAAAGGGTAAACTTTCCAAAGTCTAGAAATTTAATTCAAAGTTTTAAACTTGTTCTGAATTAAACAGATATGAATAGAACAGAGATATTTTGGCTACCTGTACTTGTGGGTTTTATGCAGTTATGGTCCTGACATTCTGAGGTGTACAGAGGAGAGTCCCAGGGGCTGTTCAGAGTCAGTTTGTATTTTCTTTCATCACACTTTTCAGAAATTATGGCCATGCCCAGCATGTATCCCTCTGCAGTCAGGGAGATCAGGATGTGGAAAATCTTTGGTTAGCAGTAGGGGTAGAAGTCGGAAGCTGATCTATTTCTGCTGGTGAAGTCACCCTGCACATCTTGCATGGCTGCTCCAGACAACTTGTCATGGCAAGGATATGAGAGCAAAGGTTGGCTTTGTACACGTGTCCTTCCCTGTACTTTCATACGTGGCTTTCAGTGTGGAAGAGGATAGAGAGTTAATGCATAGTTATCCTATAGCACTCGTCTGAGGTTTTTCTGAGCAAAAAGCTGGTCTTTTCTGAGTCATGAACCTGGCTATTGCTTCTGTTCTTTAAATGCTCTATTGCCTATTCTTTGACTTGCCTCCTTTGGGCCAGAAAGAAACTATATTGACAAGCATACTTATTATCAAGTAAGAAATAGATTTTATGCATTTTTTCCAGAGACTGAGAGGGGTCAGTTATCTAAATTTTGTACTAAACATGCATGATATGTTCAGTGCTTAGCAGGAATAGCTGGAGGCAGTTCAAGGTTTGCTAATCAACAAAGAAGGAGAGTTCTGGTAGTGGAGAGATTTATTTATTCAGACAAAGCAAAAAAAAAAAAAGGTTAAAAAGACCCCCAAAAAGCTTGCAGTCAAGCCATCAAGCAGCACCAAGGCTGCCTATCTGTAAATGGGGGCAGCCCTTCTGACAGTCAGAGATGGTGGTCCTGCTCTTTAAAACTGGTAGGAGAGACCTGTGTAGAGCAGGCCAGAAGCAGGTCAGTGAAGCAATTCCCACAAGCCGAGAGCTTGAGGACAAAGCATATTGATCCTTTCCTCTGTGCTGAGGGGAGAGCCCCAGGAAGCAAGAAAGCATGAAGATGGAAACTACTGTTGCTTGCTATTTTCATCTGTTTCTGCATCTGGAAAAAACCCAGCACCATTTCTCAAGGAAAATGGGTTCAGTCCTTTATGGAAATCAAGTCGGGGATAGGAAATATTAGTTGGGAAAAACTTCTGAGGAAGAATCAGTCCTGCAGAGAAGAGGGATGAAAGTCAGCAGGGAAGTGGAGGGGAGTGAAGCGCATTTTGCTCTCCATGTTTATGTCAAAGACCTGGTCTCTGGAGTCCCTTCTGTCCCAGCAATGACATGCCCATTGTTGGACCTAGCTCAAGAAGATGCTCATTTGCTCCTTGTGTGTGTGTGTGTAAAAGGCTGTCCTGAAGTAGGTCATAACCGTGAGCTGGGAAGGGCTGAGCACCACTACAGAGATTCTGTCTTGTGGGAACCGTACAAAGGCTTGAGATTATTTTAGAGAAGAAAAAATTCTACCTAGGGAGCTAGCATTCTAGTCAGGTTCCTTTTAAATGTCAGCTGCTCTGTATGTTACTACAGTGGAGCTCAGTCTGCAATAACTGGCATTTATCAAGGGAATCTGTTTATTTTTTTTAACATCTCATTTATGGCAGTTTTAAGTTCTTTACATTGGACTGTAGAAAATCCTCTTACAGATTCAGAAATGATCCCCCATATATTTATATAAACAAAGCTTAGGAATGGGAAATCTAAATTGTTAATCACTTGTGCTGTTTTCTCCATGGAAATATCAAGCAGCTTTCCTTTGAGAGGGTAAAATACCCTTTTTGCACTCCATACAAAAAGGTTTTCTTTGTTACACCTGCCAGCATGAAAAAGGATTAATTTTAACAGAGCTTAACCTAGCCATCTAGGGGAAGCCGTTTAAATGACTCCATGTCTTGGTTGCTTTTAATGGCACTACTCTGGTGACTTCATTTAGTTTTGAAAAATATAAGAGAATTTTTTGACCTATGCCACTCAAGTTTGTTGAATTTCATCACAATTGGTATGGATAATGCAGGCAAGCCTTGCCTGTACCTCACTATGAAAAATACTCATGTATTTCTTTAGAATTTTTTTCAGGAGCATGCATCAGGGAGAGCAAATAAAAAGTTACAAATGCACCTTTTCTGCGTTACTTCATTTTAGAAAGCAATGAATGCAAATTTTGGTGAACGTTTGCGTAAGTCTTTCAGACTGTGTTATATAGTAAGTAAAAAATTGGTGAGAGTTTTTTCTGGGTTGGATTATTGGCATTTTCTTCTCTTTTAAGCTATTTTAAAATTAACCTGTCTTTTGTAAAATAGGCAAGCCTAGAATTTCTACCCAAAGGGACCAAAAAGAAAAATGTTAATTAAAGCAGGAGTTTAACAGTGGACATATAGTAGCTTTTTATTATCTTGACACCTTCTGTAGTCATTAGTGAAGTGAAGGAAATGCACAATGCTACGAGCACCAGTGTCACACATCCGAGTTAAAAGAACTTGCTTATCAGTGTATCAGGCTGTGGAAACCCTTGAGGAGAAGATGCTACAGGCCTGCACACTGAAAACTCTCCAGTGAGGACTGGCCTGGAGCTGTTTACCTGCACGAGGCCACAGGGACATGGGACATGAGCATCTGTAAGGCTGGTGCAGAGCCACAAACAGGAAAATCATGGGACACTTGGCTTTTTTAGCTGTTGTGATTTTTCTGTCTTTAAGGTGCTGGTAAACTTATCAGCATAGAGAATGGATTTTCAGTTTTCACTTCTGTGAGGAGGCCTTTGGGAAAGAAATTGTGAACAAATGATACTGCAGTGGTCACAAAAATCAGAGAGAAATGCAGTCTCTTCAGTTCCCCAGTACTGAGGCAGAGTAAGCAGCTCTTAAACCATCCCTATTGCATACTTCAGAAAAAAATGCATCAATTTCCAAAAAAAAAGTGTTCCCCACTGAAAATTATTCAGACTTTTAGGACTAGCTGAAATATCTTAAGCACAGTAGGCTTGTCTAATTGCTGACATAATTTAAATATTTGAATTGAGCTGCTGCAGGCAGTATTCAATAAGAAAACCAGAACTGTGAAGGTTTTATTTTTTTGCTTAGTATCCTTCTTACTCTCTTCTTTTCTTTATTCTTGGTGTTAGCAGTGGTAGCGAATAGCTTATTTAGAATTTGCTTTAACCTATTTATAATGAGCAACCTCACTAAGCTGAAAAGTAAATTTGTACAAAGGTCCAGGTGACATCAGCTTCTGCAAATACACTGGAGCAGATCAGTGAACAGGAAGTAATTAAACCTTTTAAGGGAAATAAATCTCACCATTTAATGGAACAAGCAAAAAGTTCCCTATTTTAGTGTTGATTTTCTTGTGAAGAAATATTTTATATCATAAAATATCTTCACTGAATCTAAGATTTAATCAAATTTTTATACATTTGGACTTGGTTCCTGTTTGCAAAATCCTTGAACATAACGAAACATGTCACTTTGAAATGAAGTTTCCTGAGACACAAAAATTTTAGTTCAGCTTAAATACAAAAAAAGAAAAGGAATTTCTAGAAACTATTAGTAGTTCTTGTACTACTAACAAACTATTTTAGCTCTATTCTTTTGTTTCCTAGATACATATTTGCACATAAAACACTATACAAAAAAGATTTCCAAAATGAATAGAAAATTGTAACTTGCCCTTTTGAAGGTTTAAATCTTCAGATGTGTGATATGTTCTTCCTCTTAATATTATAGAATCATTATTTCTAAAATTCCCACAGTGATTTAACTTTTCCCCCTTTTATTTCAGTGAAAGTGAAGGGAGAGAAACTGCCTGTAGCAATAGTCCTCTGCTCCCTGACAGCATTTACTTAGCAGTTATTTGGAAGAAACCGTGGACCAGCTCTGTGAACCTGTTGTTGTATCAGTTGCAGCCATGGGTTGGTAGGTCCTTCTGCACTGGAGATGCATGACCAACACCAGCATGAGACCTTTTAGGTTGCAGTGAAACCTCAAGACTTTTCTAGATCTTCCTCTTGTAGCCTGTGGGATCTGAAGGATCCCTTTTTTGCACTGCTTAGCACACAGCCATTAGGAGAACAGCTGCCCCAGCCACATTATTTATAAATCTGGATAAACTCTGTAGCTGAATATTTTAAGCAGTAGGTTTCTGAAGCCAGGCGAGCACACACCAATCTAAAAAGATGGTCTAAGCATTTAATGTGGTATTTGATTTAATTTAGATTAAGCCTCTTGAAAAAAGGTTATGCCCGCAGATCTAGAAGGATTTGATCTGTACAGATCCAATAGGTCTGTGGATCAATAAATGCAACTGTATTGCACTTAATTAAGATCTGCTTTAAATGGATCATCAAGTGTAAATTATTTATTATGGAGGAGTACTGATGTTAGTTGAAGATGCCACTCTTTCCTGTGACACTGCTGCTGTGTGATTTCTAGGCAGGGGGAAACAGAAAGCTCCTTGCCACTGCCTATGCAGGAGATATGCTTTTATTTTTTTCTCACTTGGGATGGAGTAAAATATTCATATAAAAATAATAAGGCACAAACCATAGATTGTTTTCCTGGTGGCACCAGACTTCAAAATTACATCAAGAAAGTGAGCTTTTTAATGCCAGATTTTGCCCTTAACAACTTCAAAGGAGGTGCTGCTAACTTTTAGCTGCATTTTTCCAGGGTGACCTCCTGAGTTTTCTTGCATTTCTTGACTGAGTTTTGTGAGAAAGTGAGAATTTCCAGATATCTATTTAGTTATATAAGCTATATTAACCTTATTTTTTGGAAAGTGCAATAAATCCCATAAATAATCTAGTAATTTTATTTACAACATTTTGAAATTATCCACTTCTTAATTATAGGTTATAATTAGTGTTTCTGCAAGAATACTTCGCTTTATTCTTTTCAATCCTCTTCACGTCCATTTATTCTCCTATACTGCTTATTATATGGCATATTGAATTTTACATGACAGGAAATGTTGATCTGAAGGTGATCTTGAGCATGACACAGAGGTCAAGATGAATAAAAGACATCATCTGGAAAGGAGGTGACACAATGGCAGTCAGGAAATTAGCTTTTTCTTTTTCCTGAGTTTTAATCTGTTCAAAACTGATTGTTACTAGAGCAGAAATAGGAATACGACCTCACCTTAGGTAATTTTCTAAGGTTAGTACATGAAGGTTGAGAGGTGTTCTGATGTGATGGTGCTGGAGAACTGGCAATGAATTACCATAAATCATAGTCCTTTTGTAGTCATTTAAGTAGAGGAATGGGGTTTAGTGTATTTCATCCTTTAAATCTTCCCTTTGCAGATATTTCTGATACCTGTGGCAACTGTGCCTCAGATTGCCGTGTTGTCACTGCACATTTTTAGGTGCAGTGAAGCATTTTAGCCTCTCTGGAAGAGTTTTGTACAATAACTTCAGAGGCCCATATATTTTGAAAACATTACTAGCCAAGTAAAGTGTGCACTGAAGAATCCAAGTGTGGTGTAATAAATGTATATGCAGTCTGACAACAGCTTGTCAATACATCCAAAATTCCAAAGACCTTGTTTTGCTTTCACCGCTGGGAGAATCTCAATGCAGTGAAAAGAGCACATTCATTTTGGGGGTTTTGATGAAGTTTATTTTTCTGTTATTACTTCCCCTCTGTCATTCACTTTTCTGGAGAATAGGGAGTCTCAGACATGAGACAAACTTTTTTCCCCCATGGTTCTGAAGAATAACCTAATGCAAAGCTGTTTGATAATAGAAAAATATATTCAGTCTTCCATCCTATTTCATAGTTATTTAATCCCTCTTGCAAGGCCAGCAGAATACTACACATGAGCTCTTCACTGAAGCTTCTGTTTACCCATAGGCTTCAGTAACATATGAGCAGGGTAAATTGCTTTTCTGTGAATGCATCTTGTATGTGAGTTCAGGAATGGAAAAAGTGACTGAATCTTGTTATCCATCACCCATATGAGTCTGTCCTTTCTGCATTCCAGCCAGGGAGGTGCCAATCTGTGTAAGCCCTATGGCACTGATGCTCACTCCCTGGCAAGGTCTGTAATATACCCCAGCCCTTGGGAGGGGATGAATATTGTGTTCAGGTGCTTGATGTGCCCCTTTTGTGTCCCCTGCGTATTCCCTATATCCCTGCTGTAAAACAGCTGGCACTGCTGATGATTGGTAAGGCTTCCCTTCTCCCATTTATCTTGCTTCTTGAAATGTGTTTTAAATTAGTCAGGGCAGAGAGAGTTTGAAATCTGTGACTCTCCACTTGTACACTAATTTTGTTCTGTTGAGCTGATCACCTTCTCATCTGCCACAGATGAATTAATTTCCTTTTCTAATAGCATACTAAACCCTTTTGAGCAGCACCACATCATAGAATCATAGAGTTATTAAGGTTGGAAAAGACCTCTTAATATATCATGGTATCAGTAAGATCTTGTAGGATCCAAACTGTGCTAAAACTTTGAAGAATTGTAGTTAGTGCCCTCATGGGCAGATATATGTGATTTGCTTGATTAATGCAGTTTGTGACAATGACAGATAAATGGTTTTGTAAACATCTGTTTAAACTGCCGTACAGATTTTCATACAGCATTCAGTGCACTCTCAACCCTTTTCAGTTTTCTTCATTGCTATCCTTTAGGAATAAAAGATATGTATCAACAAAGTATATTAAGTAAGTTTGCTGACCCTGCTTTGAGAGTTTATGTAACCTGGTTACGGTTTTCCTGTAAACAAATCCTTTGAAATATTACCTTATAGTAATTCTATAATAGGACAACAAATAACTTATAGCAGGGCCTGACCTGTAATTATTTACACTTCAGGTGCTTAACAAATGAGACACAGAGCATCTCCCTAACAAATGTTTACCCTCTTCTTTTCCTTGGGATGATGACAAGGGTTTTCTATCCGTGGCTGATGACAGATGAAGAATTTGGAAAGTCCCTATCTCCCATCTGGGAAAGGCAATTGCAAGCTCAGTTGGCTTCTTTTTGTTTCTAGGAACAAGTGAATCAAGGCAGGGATTTGGAAGATTCCTGCTTAATCCTTTTCTCAGGGATTCTTTTCTCCTTTTCCTTTGGTTTTGACCCAGGAGGGCTGACCTGTACATTTTATGTTGTGTCTTGTCTAAGAATCAGAAACACCATCTCTGCTTACCTGCTACCCTACATTTCTGCAGCGACAAACTAGGAGGGAGGGAAGGAAGGGAGAGATGAAAATGCTCTTTTAGCCCTCGGTGATGCTCAGGTCATGTCCTGAAGACTGATGATCCTTTGCAATCATTATCCTGATTGCTGTGGTTTATCTGCAGGGGGGCTTCCTTTCTTTCCTCTCACCTCAGGCTGTGTGACAATTGGAGGGGGAAAAAAAAGGAAAAAAATGAAAGAAAGAGAAAGGACGATAAGACACCCCACCACAAAGCATCTTCAAGATTAGATGCTTGCCTGTGCAATATAGGCTGAAATGCTTATCCATGCTTTTGTGATTAGCAGGCTGGATTATTACGTAACCCTGCATCACCGGGTCTCCCCGCCTCAACTCTCCCTCAACCCTCTTTGCTTCAAGTTCCCACTGCAATGGAAAGGCCGTGGCGAAATCTCGACTATAATATCCTTATGTTGACTTAAGCAAGGCTTTACATGGCCTTGGTTCATCTTACAGCCCTGATCTGACTTCATCCTGCTCTCTAGGGATGTCAGTGTGTTCTGCTAAAGCTGCCATGGATTAGATCATACGGCTTGTGAATGAGCATTTCCTTGTTGGAGACTCAGATGGAAAGCTCCCTCTAGGAAGCAGTGAGGTTTTTCTACAGCTGAAATCAATGGTAAAGCTCTCACCAATTCCAAAGGAAGTAGGATAGGACTCAATAAATTGATTTTTCTGTATATATTAATCAAATTCTACAATTCACATGCTGCCTTACTTGTCTAATTTTTTTTTTGTTAAATTTAAAACACATTTGAAGTGTGAGTGCAGTCTCAGAATGACAGCTATTAACGATCAAGTTCAGACTCCATTTAAACCAAAGGGAATTTTTCATTTACTTCAGTGGGATTTGAATCAGGCTCTGAAATTATATTTTGACTGTCTTCTTCCCTAACCTTTTGCATACTGTTGAGTATTAGAATCAAGTCATTTTTTGCCTTCTTCCCTCTAGTGGTTTTCATTGCTGTACATTCTTCAAATTATCTATCTCACCATAACATACTTTGTGTTTTAATCACCCAGCAACAACCCACACCCCACTCAGACACACAAACGCACGCATCACCTTCCTCGTGTCCCATCAATGCAAAAACATCGATATGCCTAAACTATCTTTATTCAACACAAATATACAGCCTGTTCCTGCTCAGCATACCAGAGAGAGAGCAGACCCAACTAATTGCCAGAGGGGACTGATAAATAAGGATGTGTTCCTACTTCCACTATCAGGTGTCACTACCAACGGATTGGGAAGGACACAGGTGGGTAAAGGGTCCCCTTTGGAAGAAATTTTTTTCAGCTAAATTTGCCTTTTGTCCTTTCAGATCCAAACCAGGGAGAACCCAGCCATGAACCTCAGACAGAGGTGTAACCAGCATTTACCCAAACACAGGATGAGGAACTTAGTTAGACAGCAGTTTTATAGAAAAATGTTATACTTGTGGATGAAAATTGGAATATGAGTCAATAATACTGTACTAAAGAACCCCTCCTTGGTCCAAGAAGAAAAAAGACAAATGTTGAATGTCTGAGCAGGAATGATTCCGACCTCTTTCTTGGGCAGAGCCCATGCTAATTATAAAGTAAAAATACAGATAAAATATGATTTATTGTGAAAACACAGGATGACATTTATAGAGGGATTTTATCTCACAGATTTGTTGGAGGCTCGTGTAAAGGAATTAAATAGAGACAAATGAAAACCTCTGCAGTGGAGCTGATAAGGGTATATTTTGAGTTTCCAGAAAGTTTCCCTAAACAATTTCTGCTTGATGGCTTTTCATAGAATCATAGAATTGTTTAAGTTGGAAGACCTTTAAGACTGAGTCCAGCCATTCACCCAGCACTACCAATTCCACCACTAAACCATTTCCCTTTGTGCTGCATCTACTTGCCTTTTGAATACCTCCAGGGTTGACTACACCACTTCTCTGGGCAGCCTGCGCCAGGGCTTGACAACCCTTTCTGTGAAGAAATTTTTCTAAATTTTCATTCTAAACCTTCCCTGATGCAACTTGAGGCTGTTTTTTCTTTTCCAAACTCCTGTTATCTGGGAGAAGAGACTGACCCCCACCTTGCTACAACCTCCTTTCAGGTAGTTTTAGGGATCAGTGTCTCCTCTGAGCCTCCTCTTCTCCAAGCTAAACACCTCCAACTCCCTCAACTGCTCCTCACAGGACTTGTGCTCCAGTCCCTTCACCAGCTCCCTTCTCTGGACACACTCCAGCACCTCAAGGTCTTTCTTGCAGTGAGGGGCCCAGAACTGAACAGAGGATTCGAGGTGTGGCCTCACCAGTGCTGAGTACAGGGGGACAGTCCCTGCCCTGGTCCTGCTGGCCACACTATTGCTGATACAGGCCAGGTGCCATTGGCCTTCTCGGTCACCGTGCTGGCTCTCGTTCAGCACCTGTCAACCAGCACCCCCAGGGCCTTTTCCAATGGGCAGCTTTCCAGCCACTCTGCCCAAGCCTGTGGCACTGCCTGGCATTTTGTGATCCAGGTGTAGGACCTGGCACTTGGTCTTGTTCATCCTCACAGTCGGCCTTGGCCCACGGATCCAGCCTGTCCAGATCCCTCTGCAGAGCCTTCCTACTCTCCAGCAGACCGACACTCCTGCCCAACTTGGTGTCACCTGCAAACTGAGGGTGGCCCTGACTCCCTTGTCTAAATCATTCATAAAGACATTAAACAGGACTGGTCCCAGTGCTAAGGCTTGATGAACACCACTGGTGACCAGGCACCAGCTCGAAGTAGCTCCATTCACCACCACTCCCTGGGCCCAGCCATCCAGCCAGCCAAGAAAATACACCTCCTGAGCTGCTGCCCCTTATTCCAAAGGTCACAAACTATCTTTTTTTTTCCCTCTCTGAGCTCTATCCAAAACTCCCTGTTCAGTCAGGCTGGTCTTTTTCCCCACTGGCTCATCTTTTGGCATGTGGGGACAGCCTGGTCCTGTGACTTCATGATTTTGCTTCTTGAGGAATGTCCAGCCTCCCTGGAGGCCTTTCACCTTCAGAACTGCCTCCCAAGGGACTCTAACCTCCTAAGCAGGTCAAAGTCTGCCCTCCAGAAGTCCAGGCTTGCAATTTCTGCTGACCCAACTCTTCACTTCTCCGGGAATCAAAAACTTTATCATTTTGTGACTGCTGTGACCAAGACACCACCAGTCATCACATCACTCATCAGTCCTTCTCTGTTCACTAACAAGAGCCCCAGCAGGGCACCTCCCGTGATTTGCCACCACACACTCCAGGAACCTCTTAGGCTGTTTCGTTCTGCTGGGTTGTATTTGCAGCAGACATCTGGTAAGAAAGAAACAGCTATCATAAAAGAAGAGGGACAATCCTTTTAAGGGTTAATAACTAGTTAAAAGATGGGGGGAAAATAAGTGGGAATAAGCGGTCAGCTTGCTTGGTAAAGGGAACTTAGTAGTATCCAGCTGGTAGTTGTGCTGTTCAACATATTCATAAATGAACTTAGATATTAAATTGAATAATGAGAGCATTTGGTGATAGAAAATTATTCTGGAAATCAAACTTAAGCATAAAGAGTTGCAGAAGAATCTCACAGGAGTGAGTGACAGCATGCTAGAGTGGCAGATGAAATTTACTGTCAATAGAAGAAAAGGAAAATGTAGATGGGGAAACAAGTATAATGCACACAGGAATAAAATTACAACAGATATAGCAAATTTCATTTACAGAGAGCAAAGCCTCATTTTGGATTTGGAGTGCCTTTAGTTAAAGAAATTGTCTCTGGTTCAGAGACTTTAGAAAGTATGGTACATGGCGAAGTCTTGATGTGCTCACTCTTGTTTTAATAGTAAGAAATTGACTTTAATCAGTATACAGCACAAACACACAAAGGACACTTTTAGCTGTATTTTGAGTTAATGCAGCTTCAGCCACATGTTTTGTTCAGGTTGAGGCACTACCTTTGAACAAAGAAGTGGTTTCATTGGATTGAGTCCAGGGGAGAAAATCAAGGATGATTTAAGCTCTAGATAAAATGCTGATCTAACAAAGACAAGAACATGTTATCATGGTATCAAGAATTCTTCTAGAGTGATGAGGATTTTTTTGTTTTGTTTTGTTTTTTGTTTGGTTCTTTTATTATTATTAGGACAAAGAAGGAATTGAAATCCACCTAAACAACGGATCCTGCGCCTTTGGCTCCTGTACAGTTTGTTAAGACACCAGCTTGTGTGGATGTACCTTGCAAAAATCTTTCTCCCTCAACACTCAAGTAGCTTCTGCAGCTTCAGTACAATGTCTCCCAGCTCCAGAGATAAAGCATTACTGCAGTATATTTTATCCCTTGAATTAGCCTTTTTTCTGGTAAAGTCTTCAGATCCAACTCCCACCATGACAGAGATGTGTTGTGTCTTCACTTTTTTCAGTAAAATTTAGGAGTCCATTTAGAGTTCATGAATTCTTGCTCAGGAGTTATCAGAAGCAGTAGATGTGTGACCAACCTCCCAGATATAAGTCTTCTAGTGGAACTGATTATTTTAGGTATTTTATAAATCTGTTCTTTTCATGTTCATCTCCTCAGTTTTCATCATATTTGGCACAGACTTGAACAAAATACTTTGCCCTCAGTTGTCTGGTTCCAGATGATGTCTGCAAAAAATTTCACCTCTGTGAGGTGCACACCTATGGAGCCAAATATTGCCTCTTGTGCACTGTGTTAACTGATGAAATTGTAAAGTTAAAGAAATAATTAAATAATAATACAGCTATTAAAATTAGTTCTTCACATCCAGTTTGATAAGAATCCACCTGCCCCCTTTATAACTAAAAAAAGAGGCAGACCAGGTTGGTTTCTTTGTATTTTCAACACAAAAGGTTGAGCTGTTTCATCTCAAAGTTAAACTAGAAGGTACGGGAAAGAGCTATATTAATAGAAGAATAAGCCTATGGGATAATTCAGTTTCTATTTGAAAATGTTTTTGGACTGAGACTAAAAATGAACCTAACCAAACCTCAAATCTGAATTTTATGAGGAGGTGAAGAACATAAAGGAGGACAAGTCTGAACTGAAGAGCAATAGCATTCACTCAGTTTTCCCCAGACATGTAGTAAACACGATGCTGCTTTCTAAGCTCAGTGTGGTGCAAATGCAAAAGATGTGTTGTGTCACATTTTGATTTTAACTCAGTGGAATACTTTTCAGTTTTTATGAGTTTGCAAACACTCTGTTACTTAATAACACATCATGGCTTAATTTGACTGTTAAAGCAAAATTTCAAAATGCTAATAAAAGTAAAGTATACTCTAATTTTCCCCTCCTTTTCCTGATCAGCATAAAACAAAATTGAGGTATGTTAACGTGGTACAGGTTTCTTGAGCTCACTGTTTGCCATGCTCTAAAAGAATGTTTGACTTCTGTTGTTATCAAAATCTTTTAGAGGCTTAGTGGAACTGGTTGTGATTTATTTTGGGAGGGCAGCAGCAGCAATGTGAACTGTTGTAGCAGTCTGCCAGAACGAAGCCACATCTAGGCCCAGTATGGCTTTCTATAGGCAAGAAGAAAAACTGCTGTGTGAAAACTGTCTGTGAGATAATACATAGAGTATCCCAGCACAGAGCTCTGCAAACTCAGAGAGCTGAACTTGGTCCACTGTGGAGCATAAGCAGCTAGTCCATTGCTTAAGCCTACAGAGTAGATCTTGAATAAAATTATCTTTGTTGAAATGATTGTGTTGTTCTAAGTGAAATATTTGTAGACAGTGTTATCTTGTAACAGCTTTCTGTAAATAAAATGAGGCAAAGTTAACTTTTTCCCCATGTGAAAAAATCTCCCAAATTCCCCACGACTTGTTAGCTGCTGCAAAATGAGCAGCACTGCACAGATAAAATGCCCATCATCTAGAAATCCAAACTGTTTTAACTGAGGATGTGATTTGCATATGGCAGACGAAATTCTACTGTGAATTCCTACCATGGAGAGAGGGACGAGGAGCTGCTGGCCATACCTCCGAGAGCAGGGTCTGGCCCAGTACCTTTATGAAAGAAATCTGATTTGTATGTTTCTTCTCTCTGCAGAGATCAAAGACCTTTTACTCAGCTAAATAGTGAGGGCTAGTGTAGATTTATGGAACCAATTTAGAGAATTAATAAACCACACCATAAATCTTGTTAAGGTCACACTGTATGTGATTGTGCCTATATGCAGACATGGAAATTTGGTATCCTTCCAAGTGAGAAGACTAGCTTTCTTGAGCTTAGTTACAGTAAGTAATTAAATTCATGCCCCTTAAATAATGGATCATTGAGGAGAGTGTTGTTAGTTGTTTGGGGTTTTTTAACAGAGATTTTTAAGTTATGTGCCCAACCCTTCAAAGTACAGAGCACTTTCAACTGCCTTGGACTTTGGTGGGAGCTGAAAATGCTTTGCATCTTGCAGAATCAAGGCCTTCAAATGGGTCTGCATCAAAACACCTATGAACTTCGAAAAGACTTTGTCTGGATGCAAATGCTAAATCCTGAGACGTGTTTTTAATACAAAACAATATTTACAGTTTGCATGGTCCTAAAATGTAGTAGCTAGCAAGTATGGTCTGTATAATAGATTGAAGGAGCATGAATAAAAGAAGAATCATCTCATGAATAGAAAGGTTTAAAATAGATGGTATAAAAATAGCTTGTTACTTGGGAAATTTTCACATCCTTAAATCTTACAGAGAGCCTGAGACTTGATCTTCAGGGGTTTGTTTTATTTGTTTGTTTTAATTCCCCTTAGGTCAAACCCTGCCCTGGTAACTAATCCATTCTCTCTGCTGTACAGATATAAATCTGCTTCTTCACAGCTTTTGGCTCACTATTTCCCTGTAATTGACCTTTGAGGTTTTCTATATATTCATAGTTTTGCCATGTAAAAAAGACACAGTTTCCTCCTCAAATTTCAGTTAATGTGTGTGTATATATATATATACATTTATTTATTTATTTATTTATTTATTTATTTTAAATTTGGATGCATGAGGAAAGGTCAGGGATATGACTACAGGCCCAACCTTTCCTTATCCCTAGTAACCTGTGAACCATTTTTAGCTGTGTTTAACCCAAGGCAAGAGGAGTGTTTCAAGTCTCAAAGACATGGGGTGTGTGCCAGCAGACCACCTGCTTTGTTTTTGCTGCTGTGTGTGTTTCCCCTTGTCCAGCTCCCACAGGAGCTGATGTGCTATTTCAAGTTGGTGGTGGGACACAGAGGTGTTTAGCAGCAAGGTGGAGGCACAGGGATATGCAGGAAGGGAGGAAAGACTGAATGTAGAAAGAGGTTCTGATCTATGGATCAAATTCATCAGAAAATGGGAGTGGGCAAATCTGCTGCTCCAAAACAACCTCTCCGTATTCTTGGTCTGTGTGTCAGCATTGGTGGTGAGGTTACCATAGCTCTGGAAAGCCTGTGAAGTTGTTTTTTCATTAATTAGGAAGCAGCAAAGCTCAGAGACTGAAGGTATTGCATTAACAGTGGTACTGCATCTCATCCTAGTGACAGGGTTGGCCAAGTTCTTTTAAAATACATGTGTAAAAAAATGTAATATCCTCTAAAGCACCATCTCAATTTTTATATCCTGCTTGAGAGAACAGTCTCCCTCCAACAAGCCATTTCTAGCTCCGGCTCTTGGTTTGAAATGCTGCTTTGAATATGACATGAAAGAGATATGATAGTGTGTAGGAAGAGGAGGAAATACAGTGGGAGGAGAGAGACAGCAGCGTAGCTGTATTGTCATCTGTCTTGATTATTGTTCCAAAAACCCCCCCGTGTGTAGTCACCTGCTCTGATGTCATTTAGTTTGAAGACCTAGAGGTCCTGGCCCTGCTGAGTGAGGTTGGTGGGGTAGTTTTTCAGAGGATTTTTCTCCCCTCTTCTCTCAGCCTGACTCTGTGTGGTGAATTCTGCTTGGCCAGAGGAGGCAGTTGCAAGCTCAGACTGTTAGCCACAAGAAAGGGTAAATATCTGAGAAGCCCCTAAAGCCATTCAGGTGGCTTTCAGGCTCTTGGAAAGATCCTGAGCCTCGACTCCCCTTCCCCCAGAGTGGCATTGCCTGTGCAGCACAGCAGTCCCTGCTCCCAGAGCTAACCAATGTTTACAGAGTTAGGGGACTAAGATGCTAAAGACATCTAAGACCTGTTGAGGGCATTTCATCTGTCTGCCCAGTTGCATATTAATGGGGTGCACTGTAAACCAAGACTTGCAGCTGAAGGGCAGGCGGCTTAGCTCAATTCTTTCAAACTGCTGTGAATGTAATTACACCTAACAAATCAGCCTTTGAATGATGCCCACCAAAAACGAAGCACACACAGATTTATTGCCTGGTCCGTGTGTGAGAAAGGCAGAGAATGTGATTTGAAAGAGAAAGAATAAAAAATTAAAGGATCCCATACAGCACAGAATTCTCCCTAGATGTCTAAATTGGAAAAGAGCAGCAAGATTTTGGTTTAATTTTAAAATACATCGTCAGGTGTTCTGCCTCTCAGAATGCATCATATCAAATCAGTGGCCACTGAAGAGGTACGCAGCAGGGTGCAGAACCACAAGCTGCAGAAAATGGGAAACACACGGTGACAGCTCTGTTACTGTCAGTCATCCAGGCTGGTCCCGTACGGCAGAGCAGCTCTGACTGCCTACCTTGAAGTGCAGCACTAAACATATGCGCTTGCCTGCTTCTGACAAGGGAATAGCAGTTGTATCACTGACTCCAAGGATCTGGAGTGATTTATTTTTCCTAAGCATTCCTGATAGGATATTATTATATGTTGGCTTATTTCCAGCAGTCGGGGTGACATCCAGTATTTTAGCATTATATTCAAAATGCACACACATATCAGAAAAAGGACTCTAGCTGAAAAAAAAAAAACCAAAAAAAAAAAACCCTAAGAAAAAAAAACAAGTGACATGAAAACCTTACACTTTCTGAATGCTATGCACATACTCATCAACCAGGGATAATTAGGCCTGTTGAAGCCAGTGAATACTGAAAACGTACAGAGGGTTTATTTGTTGCACTGAAGGGGTGCAATAACAGGTTTGGTTTCTTTCGCTGTTTGCCTGTCAATCATACTTTTAATTACCTAATTGTTAGATCTGTTAACAGCCAAGACTGGTTGACAACTTTAGGGTAAAGGGCCTAATAATTTTACTGTCAACAGTACTCCAGTTTTTTCAGTACAAGGAAAGAAAACAAATGCAGCCTTCAACACAAACAAATGGAAAAAACAGCTCCAAAAGCAGCATGAAGCAAACGACAGGCAAGCTGTAGCACACTCAAATGATCAAGCTGCTGTAAGTGGATGAGCATTGTGCGTGGAGTTGCCCACTCTGGGGTTGTTGTTTGCCTTTGCCTAAAGTCTGAATTGAACCATAATTTGTGCTAAGCATATAGAAAGTTTGAGAAATTTAGTCTTAGTTAAAAAGTAAGGACATTTGTGCAGGGTTTTTTTTATCTGCAAAAGGTTTTGTTGATTGTTTTCATTCCTCTAGATGCTTCTGATGGTAGGAAGGACCAAATCTTGACAGTGCTGCTCAAAGTGGGCATGACTGTCAGGACAAAATACTGAACTTGCACTGACAGTGTCTGTGCCTCATAGCTGCACAGCAGTGTTAAAGGCAATGAAGAAACTTCTGAGAAGTCCCCCTGTGCACACTGAGCATTCTAGTCCAGAGAAGGCATCTCATTCCAGGGAGAGAGCATAGCTTTAAAGTAATTTCTTCTTTCTTCTTAAAATAATTTCTTCTTTCATACCTACATATATGCTTTGTGGCTAATATATTGGCATACAGCTACATGATTTGCTGCTATTTAGTAAAGGGCATGTGTTATTGCTACCTTAGGGTATGGCAACACACAGGGGTCAGAATTATGACAGATGCTTCTCTGCAATCAGCTATCTACAAATAATGTGTAAGGCATAGTCTGGCCTAAAGATATCACACTCTATTTTAAAAACAATTCACTTTTGTATTTGCTTTTTATCTCTATCTTCATTTTTGTGGGCTAAAAACAGAGATTGCTACTTTACTGGGAGCCAAGTATTTCTCTAACTAGAGTGGAGCATTTGATGTGACCAAAGGTTTACTCCTATCTCTGGAGTCACTAGTTCAGTTTTCTCCTTTTGGATCAGTGTTTAGGCTATGGGAGTTTGCATCATGATGAGGTAATGCTTCTATTTTGTCTTTTATTGATTAGCTTTTTTCCCACATTCTTCTGGGAGAGTGCAAAGGTTTGTAAAGCATAGGATGCTTTGTCTGAAGCTGTTTAGTTAGCATTAGCCTTACTAAACCTAGTTACTTTTACTAATTCCCTGGCAGTTTCTTAAATACTGTTAGTACAAAACCAGCAGCATAAAATACTCTTGTGTAAATGCTATGCTAGCCTTTAACCAGTTTCTTCCTCAAAAAGTGGCCAAGAGGAATAATGTCAGTTTATCCTAGATTTTAGCTCAATCATGGTTACAGATTACTGGTTATGTTATTTGCTGCAATACACAAAGAAAATAAAAAATAACCACTACAAGAGGCAAGCAAGTTGCAGCCTATTTCCTGTCTTGTTTGTGGAGAAGAGGGGCTTAAACCAAAATATTTACTTTTATTGGATGTAAAATTTGCTATTCTAGACATGTTTATCATTAAAGGTTCTGATCCAGACATTATTAAAGCCCATTAGTAGACTTCTGTGAATCCAAAGAGGCTTAGATCAAACTATAACAGGCAACTTCAGCATATATTTACAGGATCTGGTGGACTGCAAAAAAAAAGTATTTCATAAAACCTTTTCATGCTACTGCTGTTGACATCCCCACTGACAAGTCCAATGTCATAATTTCACTGTTTCCAGCTGGCATTAGATTTTGGAGCAGAATTATGGCTCTATTCCTCAGTGTGTTCACTAGTCCTATAGCAGAAGTCAACATAACAGAAGCCAACTGAGACAAACTTGAAGTATCCTGGTAGGGTTTGCTGAGATGTACACAAGGAGCGATGATGATTTTTTTTTTTTTTTCCAGTTTTAAACTTGATGCACAGAGACAAGAAAATTACCGGGAGTTGTGTTAAATGACCCAAAAATTAACAGTATGCTATTGTTTCTCATCTTTGCTTTTTTGCTCTTTTCTTGGTATCTTAAAATGTTTTATACAAATTGCTTACAGCTCATATGTCTGCACATTAGCAAAGCAGAAGGTTGCTGTTTTATAACACAGCCATGGGTTGAGTGACTGGTACCAGGGTGTCCCTTGAGGGGATATGGGTCTGCTGCTGACTGTTCCATCACAATAAAGCAAACTTCAGCGGGATTGGTGTAATAGCAAGATCCAGGTCACAGATATAGATAAGGAAAATCACTCCTCAGGAGAGGGAAAGTAATGGGGTGTGCTGGCTGCTCAAAGCCTGGCTATCACCAACATCCCTCTTTCATTCTGTGCAGGGTAAGAGTGCTTGTAAAACTCCGTTGCCCGTTTCTTGGTAGATATCTGATGTAAATAAACCTGTCCAAAGTGGTAGTCAGTGCTCTGTGTGTAAATCCAGGGCTTTTCCTTGGTGCCTCCTGGGACGTGCCCTGTGCCCTTCCACCTTCAAGTCTGGGAATTGTGTGGGGAGGCTGGGGGGTCCCTTGAGGCCTGCCTCGTGGTGAGAAGTCATGGCTTCTTGCAAGGCTGGCTGCTTCTGGCAGCCAAGACCCTGCTTCTGCTCTGGCTTCTGTGTGATCTCTCTCTTAAGCTTTTATCCAGCCCTATGCTTGCCTCTGACCCTGCTCTGCCAGTGGCTCCCATGTTTAGGGTCACTCTGGGTAATTTTGAGAGCCATACTGAGGTGGACTCTCCAAAAGGAGCCCACAGTCCTTGCTCTCTCTGCTGCAAAGGACTGACTGCCTACCCTGGTGTCCTGAGGTGGCTTTTCTGTACTTTCTGTGGTTACAGTGACAGGCTAAATGCTTTTCTATTTGTTGTTGTTGTTGTTTTTGTTGTTTGTTTTTTTTTTAATGAGTACTTTGAGGTGCATGGAGGTGTGCTCCATGTGCTCCATTCTTATCTTTCATCTTAATTTTGATGTCATGGTGCCTATGTATTTGGCAAGTTTATGCTGTCTCACCTGGATTTCCTTTGCTCCAGTCTCTGGTATACTTGCTCTTCACTCTCAGTTCATCTAGTTTTGATGATGTTTTCAGCAAATCAGTGCTTTCTGTTCAGAAACACTTCCTGGGTTTGGGCTGTTTCTCTCAGTGGTCAGTCCTTTATGCTGGGATCACCTAAATTATTCATCCTTTGAATGATCTTGCCTGTGTTTAGTGAATCTTTCACGTCTCTAAATGTAGACATGGATACCAAGGCTCTGAGCAATACATTTTAAGCAAGAATTGATTTCCTTTGCTTATTCCTGGAGCTGAAATGTTATTCTCCATTCTCAGTCACTACTTATCAAATGCATTTTTTTGTCTATTCACCAAGTGTTTTAGATAATTTGATCTTATTCTTTTGTTGTTTGTGTTTCAAGTTAGTAGGACATCAAAGTATTCACTTTTAAATTATTTCCTTAATTTTCCTATTTTGAATACCATGATCTGCTTGGTCATGGACTCAATTCCTCTTTCCATGCTTATACAAGGCTTGGAATTTAGTGCTCCCATTGTTCCAAGTCTGTTCTTTGTTCTGTACTCAGAGATGTTTTTATTGTCTTCCTGTCAACTGCAATCTCTTCTCTGCTGTTGCTCTCACTGGACTGAAAGACTTTGTACACTATTTGCCAGCTAATAATATGAGACAATGCCAGGCTTGCCGAATGTGTTTGGCTTCTTACAAAAATAACTGTATGCACAGATTCATGACCTTATTACTAGTTATATCTTCTGTATACGGTTATTTAACTAACTTCTAGTAAATCCAGGAGCAAGCTGACTCCTCCACACTCCCTCCTGTAGACTATGCTCCTTCCCTCTCAGCTTAAAACAGCTGCAGCTCATCTCTGGAGGTACAACAGAATCTGCAGTGTCTCCCTCCCTGATCCTTCTGTGAGTGCCTGCGGTGCAGGCGGGCTCTGTGTGTGCAGTAGAGGATTAAATGCGTGGCATGGCTGCCCAGATTTGGGAAACCCCCGGTGTAAATGGGCTGATCTGGAGAGCAGATCACACAGACACAGACCCACAGGGAACTCCAAGGCGTGTGACAACAAGGAAATTTTCTGGTACTTGCCTCAGAAATACTTGACTTGTCTGAAGACTTCACACAGCATGTTGAGGGCCAAGAACTCTTGGCCAAACTTTGAAGGTAGATAATAAAATTTTCTGTATTCCCATGTAAAGAAACCACCCTAGACAATGAAGAATTTTTTTTAAAAAGAAGAGTTTTTTGACATAGTCCCATCTCCAAATAATGTATTTTCAAGACTTTAGGGGGCAAGTTGTAGAGCAAAGGGCAGATTTGAGTTGGGTTAGGTTTCTTGCAAGCTGTATATGTTGTATGGTGCTGAATTTGGTTTCCTGTGTTTTTTCATACTGTTATTATTTTGATTTTTATTATCTGCATTATCCTAACACTCTAAAATCCCAATTTAGAAGAATCCCACTGTGCTGGGGTTTATACAGACAGAGCAGAAAAACAGCTCTACCTGCTGAATTTGCTTTCTAAGAACAAACTAGGAGAAGAACATGGTCTGCCTGAGACACCATTGTGTAAGATGTGGTCTGTGACTAGGGGAATTCACTATGCAGAATTTTCATAGACATTTTGACAAGCTTCCAGAGATGTACACATCCTTATCATAACTGTACATAAGTCTAATCAAATCTGGAACTAAAAGTACATAAGTCTTTCCACTCAAGTCATAAATAAGATGTTCTAGAGCTGTAGTATTGTAATAAAGGCTATATTCATAGGTTGATTATTATTTTTTGTTTTTCCTGTCCTCATGCGAGCTGTGTTCAACTCCTTAGCTGATGTACTCCTAATCTCTGATTGTGCATTCAGTACCATAAAACATACTGCATGTACTTTGAGCATGAAATAAAACAGAAATTTAATACCATGCTCTTTTTAGATTCCCATTTCAGGTTGTTTATACAAAAAGGAAAAAAAACGGTGGTTGATCCTTCAGTTTTTCTTTAAGGGAAATTGACAAGCTGCTTTGAAGACTTGCTTTGAGGCTAAGTTATTAGTGTTGCTGTGGTTTTAAGGAAAAGGTGAAGACAGAAGATGAAATTAGATCAGCAACAGGCTAAAGTCCTTTCCCAGAGCACCTGGAGAGGTTAAATAAACTGCATATGGCCCACATTGAATTTACACATTGTTAAGACCTCTGGGAGTCAGGGGGAAAAGTAGGTAGACTGCTAACTTGCCTTCTTAAGCAAAAAGCAGCTGGGAAAATGATTATTACAATCTGAGATAGGCATAATATATAATGAGATATGCATCAAGCTTAGAAAATAAAATTCCTTAATTTGACTAAAATCTCTATAAGTCTAATTATGGTCCTGCATGCAGGGTCCTGAAAGCTACCCATGCAAGGTAACTTTCTGTTTGTTTTATTTGCAGTCAGGAATTTAGGTTTGGGGGTGGTTTTTTGGGTGAAGGAGAGGGTTGCGTTTGTTTGGGGCTTTTGCTAAACTACAAATGCCTGCTCCCTATGGGCTTGCAACAATATCAGAGTTTGCTGATGCTCTGAAATAAATGGCAGTCATGGTATGCTTTCACCCAAGCATTCAGGGTATCAGGGATGGTTCACTGAAGTACCATTGGATGCTATACACTGACAATGTGCTTTTGTTTGTAACAAACTCTGAAGGCACAATCCTCACCCTTCTAGTGTTAATCCAAGATCTTGGCTTGCTTTCAGGCTATAGAATTAACTGGGAAAAGTTGGAACTGCTTGAGATCTCCCAGCTGCCTTGCACAACGGCTTTTCTTCCAGTACAACTCCTGAAGGCAGTCAGAAGCAATTAAATGTTTGAGGGATGAAATACTAAGGAATTTTGAAAAACTTGCAGAAATGAATTTAAAAACCACTGTCCTTTAATTGGCAAAATACAACAGGTGGTAACATGTGATTTATATGTTTCTCCTGGGAAAAATTAACAGTCGCATTTTACTTAGATATTTTTCTGTGATTTGAATAGCTCGGTTCTCTCCATATTGTGCTCTGGGAGTGATTCTTCTGGACTATTTTCGAGAAAGTATAGACTCCCTACTGCTAAGAATAGTTGCTGAACCTGCAGAGATTTTACTCTTTTGTTGTCATGCATTGAGCCCTTCACTGGTCCCACCAAACCTGTAGCGTCGGCCCATGGAAAGGCTAAAAAAGCATTAAAACAGATTCTCACTCTAAAATCCTGGATCCTCATTCACACAGGGAAGCCTAAACTGTTCTGGCTGATAGATTGCAACTGACACCCCACAAAACCTCGTTTGAGGATCATTTCTCCATAGGATAGATTGATTGCCAGTGTGTATGGCATGAACTAGTTGAAGAGAATACCTCTGTTCTGGATTGTGTCTTATAAGTCCCACCTACATAAATATAAGTCTGAAAGATGTATTGATCTTTGGTCTAAAAATACATGGGATGTATGCAGCTCTAAGAATGTCCTGAGTTTGGCCTTTCTGTGCTCTATTGACAGAAAAGGTATTTTGGACTGTCGTAGATGCTTCTGAAACCTGTTATGAAGAGTAGGAGTGAAAGGTCTTGGCAAGCAAGCTCATGATTTTGTGCTGTGTTAGGTTTAAGTTAGGTTAGGCTTAAGTATGCATGTCTGACAAGAGGTTATGTAAATGAGCATATTTTTGTGTTGAACTCAAGGCAATGGAAGGGAGGCAGTAAACAGACATGTGATGGCTCATGTGATATCTTTGCATCTGAATACTTAGAGGCATTGAGAAGCAGTCCAACATAAAGACGGCTGTGTGAATGGTATGTGGAGAGGAGAAGGCCAGTAAAGTTCATTGAACATGAAGATCTGTTGTGCTTGACACCACATCAACACATAGCCAGGTACAGTGACTGCCCGAAAAGGTTTCACCCTGAAGAGTTAAGGGAGACACATAATGGCAGCAGAAATAAACAGTCTGAAATAATGCAGCCAAATGCAAAATCCTACATCTATGGACAGAGAATGTAGGTCACACTTAAAAGGGGGAGATCATTTCCATCAATGCAGTCACATGAAAAGGGAATTGGGGTGATGACAGAAACCCAGGTAATTCTGAAATCCCAAATAGAGGCTGACTCTTAAAATGGCGAGTATGATTATTGGCTGTGTAAGGAGTAGGAAGATAGGGAGACAACTCCGGGGTTATTGAGCCTCAACTTCACAGAGTGTGTGGAAAAAATAGAAACAGCATTTAGGACAGAACTACCAGAATGAGTTGAGGACTTGGAAAGATCTTTTGATCAGTGGGAGAAGCGAGAGTGATGTTTTGTTACCAGTGTAACAGAACGACAGATGAGATGCCCACAACTACTATTTGTGGCTTTAACTCTACTAATAGACTTCTTATGGACACAACCCTCTGGATGCCCCATCTGGTGCATTTTATATGGTTACATGGTGTCTGAATCCTTCTTGGACAGTGCTAGAGTGGATTAGGATATGTACTCTTGCATAAGACTTCTTACATCTAATTTTTAAGATTGGTAAGAAGATGCCAATACCTGAGCTTTGTAGGGAGATTATATCTGGATTTTAGCTTTGAAGTTTCAACCTTTCTCAACTGTATATGAAAAGAATATTAATCCTGATGGTCCAGTTTCTTACACTAAATCAGTGGTAGCTAGCATTTTGATAGCTTCTCGAAAGAGCTGCTTAAAAAAAATAATTCTCAGAAGTCAAGGCTTTCTATTGTGTTTCCAGATAGGAAAATAGATGAAAGCTAAGAAGATATGCCAAGTAATTCCGAAATCAACTTTAAAGCACACGATCATGTCTTGGCAATCTGAAAGCAGTGTGTGGAGAAGAGAAAAGGGTTGGCAGAGGAATGAAGAAAAGAAGTATTCTACAAAAAAAGAAATGGCATGCCTTGGCAGAGAGACAATGTTTGCTAACCTGTTGAAGGGTTCAGTCGTAAAAGAACTGTGTTCATGAGAACTGAAATAGAGCAGAAACCATTTACCACTTGATGTTTTAAAGCAAACTGCCAAATAAAATTCTGAAAGGTTTCACTTTGCAGATCAACTCGACCTTATCATGTGATAACATAGCAGGAAAATCTGTGCTCTTGCTAGGTTCTTTAATAATGCATCTGAGAAGACAAGTCACATTCTGCTCTCAGTTACAGTGGAGTAAGCCATAATATAGCTGTTGAATTCATATTTATTTTGGCATAGCTGAGAAAATGAGGTAGTCCACAAGGTGCAGAAGGAACAAAATCAGTCATTTGGGTGATAAATCACAAATATAAACCAGGAGTCGGATGTTGAGCAGGGCAAGTATTAGTCTGTGGTGGGTGTGATTGAATTTAAAACGGCAGGAGATACTATTAAGCTGGTCTTCCACAGAAACATCCTCAGTGCTTTTTCAGACTCCTCTTTGTGTGACTTTCTAGATCATCTTTTATAAAAATATTTCGCATGCAATGAGATAAGCTCAGGAGAATAGGGGAATCATGGGGAAAACCGCCTGAAACACCTGAAAAGAACATACAGGGAAGGTGAGGCTCCAGTAACCTGGAAAAGACCTGGCTTTGTGGGTGACTGGTTGTGGCTATCTTGTGCAGACAGCCCCTGGCACCACAGTCGGGCAGTGCTCCTGCTCTTTTGCAGCACCATAAGGAGTGCCAAAACACATAATCAACCACCTCTGATATATTGTTAAAAATTATTATTTAGACTGAGGTTTTACTAATCAAGCAGGGAGCATCTGAACTTTACTCACCCAGACAGAAGCCCTCTTACCCCTATCCAGCGCCAGATAACCCAGCTCTTTGCTCACCAAGTGGATGCGCAGGCAGCCACTGAAGCTGTGTTTGGATACATAGGGGTTTTGTCCAGCTTGAAAGATGCCTGTGTTTGTACTTAGCAATTAACTTCGCTGTTATCTGTCTGCATCGTGGCGGCTCGGCTGCGTGTGCTGCTCGGGAGGGCTCTGCCGTGAGCACAGCCGAGGACGTCAGCGGGATCTATACAGCCAGGCTGTCTCATATGGACTGGGTTTGGTATGCAAGGTGTTTCTGCAGCGACTCGTGTTTTCTGAGTAGCAACTCTTGTTACACAAAGATAGGAGAAGGGTTAACGCAAGCCCTGTTCAGTCCCCCTTCTTTCCCCCCTTGCCAAACACACACACTCTCAGCAAAATCTCTAAATCATGCTCTCTTCCCGGAGCTCCAAGACTGTGAGTTACACATAGGACCTCTGTAGCCGCACAGTGCCACACTATTCTGAACGAGATGCTGAAGGCACTTGAGTTTCTTTCTCTCTCTCTCCTCCCCTCCGCCCCAGATTTAACCTAGTTTTTATGGCATGAACAGCCCCAAAGAAAGTAGGAGAGAAAAGAGATGAAGGCCAGAGAGCAGAGGAGGACCAATGAAAGAAGCAGTAACCATTCTGTCATTCCTTTGGAGAGCAACACTAGACACCTTTAAATGCAGAGAGTGTCCTCTGCCTTTTTGCCAAAGCCCTTTTATCTGTGTGAATAAAAAGGGAGGCAGGTCAGCCTAGTTTCTGTTGCCAAATAAAAGCATGAATAAATTAGGCTATTCTTAGTAGGCAAGTGAAAGGGAGGGGGGGGGGGGAAAGTCAGTATTTATTTCTAAAGCAATTTCATATTCTGCCCCAACTGTTTGCACATGATAGAAAGGGGCTGGAGCTGCCTACTATTATGATTAGTACTATTGTTATCGCTGAAGGGCCTCATTGTTCTAGAAGATGTTAGGTTTGCACGATTCACAATCCGTCTCTATTCATCCAGGAAAGGTTAGGAGAGAGGATCTGATATTCTGCAAAGGGTTTTTTCCCCCCTCCCTCCCCTTCTCCTTTACTGGCTTAAGGCAGAAAGCAGGCAGAAGGTCTCCTATTAACTAGAATTAGGAAACAGGGATCTAGGTGCCTGGGAACAGCCGATCCGTAGCTCTAATCCCAGTGAGGACCTTAATTGTATCTGGTTTAACAGTTATTCATGCTATTTTACTGCAGGCAGGCACGGTGATTAGGGACATTGGTTGGAAAAATCTGTTCATTAGCCTAATAAAGGCTGCCTAAGCCTGCTTGTTCAGCCACTAATAATCCAACTATTAGTGCCATGCTAGATGCCTTGGTATTAATATGTGTAGTTTACTAGTGTCACAACAGCAATATGGGTCAGTTTAGTGGCTCCTTGGTTTCACAGTCAGACACCCTGTGCCGGTGCAGGAAAGAGAAAATGAATGAGTGAATGAATAACAAAAGAGATCACACCATATAGTGAACTCCAAATATGTTCTTTCCTACAACTCAGAGGCAGCCCAGGAGCCTTAGGAACAAGGTTGTTTGAGGACAAGAAAATCAGCCCTTTCCAGTGATGGATGTTCTTGAAAAGCAGTTTATTTTTTCATAGGTGGTTCACTTGTTTTCCTCACAGAAGCGCTTTGGCTGTCTATCAGATATTAACAGAGAGTGGTTGTTGGGGGAGAGGGGTGTTCGCCGTCCTCCCAGCACCACGCAGTGCATCGGCACTCACACCTCCAACACCCAGCCTGGTAATGTCCACGTTGTCTTTGGAGGAGGAGAAAAGGAGGTATAATTGTATTTTTCTCTGCTTCCTTGATTTCCCTCAGATGACCTAAACTTTTCCTTTCCTGATAGAAGGAGGTAAAAATACTGCTCACACTTTAGGGGATTCATCCGCCCTAAGCATAATCCTTGTGTTGCTAATTAGAGTGTCAGTGGTGCCTTTGGTAATAAAAACCTGTCATTCATCTTTCTCTTTTATTTATGGGAATGATTTGTTTCATTTTCCACTGGAAGTTGAAAATTATGCTAATGTAATATAAGTGAATTGTTGCTAGATATCTTTCTATAGAAGTTATTTCCAAAGATTTTAATGAGAGATTAGAACATTAAGAGCTGGATTATTTTTTTTTTCCTTCTATAGCTGATCTTTCACCTTCATGTTTCCAATAGCTCTTCTTGTGAGACATTGTATGTCCAAGTTTGCCTTGACTTTGAACCAAACTAGATTCCTAACCACAAGCATACAAAATTAAGTATAAACACACACTGTGTATGTCTGTTAGCAGCACTGACATGTGTGGTGAAATGAGAAAAAAATAAAACAGACAGGTAGCTGACCTGTCCCTACCTATAGCTACCCATCTAAATTCAAAGGATATCCATTCTACTACCCTCTGATAAATACCCCTTAAAACACAAATGGCAAACAAAAAATATTCTTATGGAGAAAAACCAGACTCCTTCATCTTCACTGGCCCTCACCTGCTCTCTTTTAAATCCAGAAACATAGTAACCCAAACCATCCCACAAAGTGCAAGAGCCAAAATCCATCCTTGACTATGTGAAAACGATGTTGCGTAACTATAAAAGAAGTCGTATATTGCTCAGTACCTTTGGGATAGATATCTTAACACATCTTTTTTTTCAGTTAATTACTTTATTTTCTCTTCTAGACATGTATTTTAATTGCAATTATTATATACAATTGCAATTGTATATACTTATTTATAAAAGATATTATTTTATTCCCTTTGATGTCTCATGGGTTTCACATCAAAGGTATTTATTATTTTTTGATAATACTGCATTTTGACAGTTTAGTGATGTTAAGAGAGAATATACCAGGTGGGCATGTTCACTGCTGCCTCCATATGCAAAAGTCTACATCTGGGATGCTGGTGGTACACTAAGTGGTGCTACACATCTCATAAATTTCAGTCAAGTGAAAAAGCGTATTTTTCATGCTCCTGTGATCATTAGCTTCCTGTGTTCCAAAACTGCTTCCAGATCTACTGATGCAGATGCCATGTAGATTCAGGTAGCAATGAGGGATGTACCTTTCCATGCCTGCAATATGTTGGCTTCGAAAACAGGTGAAAAATAATCACCTTTGAAAAATAATAGTGAGAGGTCTTGTGACTGATACTTTCTAATGTTTAAGGTTGGAATTATATGTTTTACTCTAAAAGCTGGGGTATTTTTAGGACTTCAATGAGAAACATCCCATGTTCTCATATTTCAGAAATGACAGATTGTATCTTTTAAAGTAATTGTAATAGTTTGGAAAATATTATTAAAATCAATTCCTCCTCCCTACAGAATTAGACACAGGTGGTTGTTTAATACATGGAAATCTTCAGGACTAGAAATAGATGTCTTTGTGTGATTCCTGCTGTGTCTCCCTGCCTGATGAGAAATGCTTTATGTTGTAATACATTATAAGATTTTTTTTTATATATAGCTTTGCTAGAAGTAATCAGATTGATTTCATGTGAGGGAAGAGAAAGACTGTTGAAGAGACTGATTCTGAGCATGAGGTTCCTGTATGTTGGCTGCTATCACATTGCATTATAATAATTTTATTATTACCATGTTTTCTTTTGCTCTTTGACATTCAGCTCTATAACTCTGTCAGCCTTACTTTTGAATTTATTTTACTTTTAAATCAACAATGATGGACATAGCAATATGTTATGAATATTGAACTTTTGTAGGAGTCTAGCAATAAGACTGATCACAGCTTTAAATAATATTAACAAGAACTGTTGCTACAGATGCTGCTGTGTTGGAGTAGTTCTGTAATAAGGGCAGAAGAGGCAGCTCTCTTGTACTCTGTTCCCAACACTGATGGTGCTTTGGGAAACATTTAGCAAGAAAAATGAACTTTTCATGACTAGCTTCCAGAATCTGTAAAATTATTATAGTTGCACTTCCAGTCTCCAGACGATCTTGTAAGACTGAAATATATTGGGACTTCTGAATGAAAAGCTCAGGAACAAAAACTTTTTTACTGGTCACTGGCCAGGGTCTTTATTTCAGGAACTAATTGCTTTGTTTACTGCTTCATTTATTTTGGAGGCTGTATCTGAGATACAGGGGTGCAACTGCTTTTTAGAAAAGTGAAAAAATAATTCCTCTGCTAATGCATTCAGGGGAATTTAAGTGAGGAACTTTTTCTGCTGGGGTGTTGCTAGACTTTGCAATAAAAACTGTATACTCTTCAATGATTTTAAGTGGTCAGTGATATGATTTTGCCATTGCATATTGAAATCTAGCAGTGCATTATCCCTTCTGAAAGGTCATTCAGTGAAGAAAGGGCACCATACCTTATTTTATTTCAAGCCTGCATCTAGAGGGATGAAGGATGAGAGTAGAGTAGCCAGAATGCAAAAAAAGGCCTAAATTTTGGAGAAGATGTAGATTAGTTATGTAGATTAGTTCTCTGTATGGACTGTGACAATGCAAGAGGATGATTCTTAGGTCACTCTAATTCTCCAGCACATAACCTCAACACTGACTAGCAAAGTTGAGATACTCATAGTGTTTATGTTAGAAATACTGGAATTGTGGATATGGGTATTCAAATTCCAAAGAAAGGAAATCAAGTGCAGGGCCAGTTGTCAATTGACAACTGAAAAATCTAAAAAGCTAAGCAATCATATTTCAATTGTATTGCATGCATGACTATCAGCTGTTATTTCATTAGATGGAACTTACTTTGTTTCACCAGCAATACAGGCTTTCGGCAGAAGCTCAATGGAAACTTCTATGTTACCAAGAGTTCCTGAAAAGATAATTCAGTCTAGACTTTGGTACAGTTTTAATTGGATTCCATGGATTTTAGATAAGCCTATGGCTGGAAGCCTAATTCTAAGAACCCTTAAGGAGCAGGAAATGATAACTTTTATTTCAACACCTGCTAAAGAATGGCCATGGAAATGTCTGAAACTCCACAGGTATCTGGCTGGGGAAAAAAAAAAAAAACACAAAGAAATCTAGTTGTGGCCTCATTCTGTGTTGGTTCTGAAAGCTTGGCAGTCCACATGAGGGTTTTCTGAGACGTCTCTTGTCCACCTCATAACTTGCTTTGCCTTAGTACTATTTTCAAATACATGTCTTGAGATGAAAACAGAGATCAAAGACCTTTGTGGTAACTTACTCTATGACCTTATTGAGCTTCTAGTAAACTCCTCTAGGGAGTGAATGACACTTATTATACCTGCTAGGAGCTTAAGATTGACGGTTATTTCTTAGCCACTTTCACTGTAGATGAAACCTTCTCAGTTTTCCACACACTACCACTATTTCTCTCCTCCAGTATATAAGGACACAGTTCTCTAGAATGAAGAATGTATTTTGCAGCAGGCTGCTGAAAGAGCAGATGAACAGTGGGTTACTGTGAGGGACTGTGCTATCTGATGGCAAGAACGCTGGATGGGGATTCATGAGACCTGTCATCTATTCCCTGCTCTGCCTTGTGCCTGTTGAATGACCTTCAGCAAGTCACGTTCTCTCTTTTGTCTCAGCTATCATTTTACCTGCTAAGATGTGATAATGAAACACTCTTTTTTTATAAACTGCTAGGTGCTGATGAACAGCACTGATGAAAAGTACTGTACAAAAGCTAAGTGGTATTGAATATGTGATTGCACTTGGCTTCATTGAATTATGACTGATAATACAGGTAACTGACCAGCAAGTAGCTTTAATGGTCCAGTAGATATTAAACAACTATCGAATTTTCTATTCATCTACCTTCGTGAGTATCAAAAATAATGCTTCTTAGATGATACTGATTTTGCTTTCTGCTGTAATCTATTTTATTTGCTGACCTTGGGAGGGAATGGAACTCAAGATGCCTATTTGTATTAGCTAATTTAAGATTAGTTAAACATAGTAGGCTGAGAAGTCTGGAAGACTTGTATTCAGCACAATTTATTGTGCTTGTGCAAACATAAGACATACAGTTTCCTCCAGCTGTGACCCTTCTGCTGTCCTGGATGAGTGGGAGCCCAGTGCTGTACCCACAAACTGCAGGAAGCAGATGTGGCTGAGATGCTGTGTGGAACACCCTTGCTTAGGAATCTTAGTAGGCAGATTTAATACACCCTTCCCTGTGGTCATGCCTGCTACTAGACACAAGGTGTGTGGCTTACATGGAGGTGGCTTTCATAACTTGCCAGAAATCCGTGCTGAAATATATGGAGCTAAAATTTAGGGGAATACTGTAAGTCTCTTAGCAGACCAAGAAGCCCAAGCAAACAGGCCAAGGATCCATCATGCCACTAAACAAAACGTTCGCTGCTAACCTCAAAGGCTTTTTGTTTTTAAAAGGCTTTGTCCTGATGCAGTGTTTTTCTGGCTTCTAACTTAATTTCATCCGGAGGTTCTCAGCTGCAGGTACATTGAGGCTCTTGTTTTTCCTAGAACTGTCTGAAGGGTTGGTAAATTGAGCCCTAAAATACCAACTACCTGTTATTGTTTCTCAATCCTAACATATATATTTTCAGTAGTAAAGAACTTGGTTATTTTATCGGGGGATTTTTTTCAGAAACACAGCAAACAAAAAAACTTCATGTGTACTTCTTTGGTGTAAAATTTGCACTATTATTTTTAGTTTTCTTGCTGAATTATGGTGTTAATATCGCTATTCAATTTTGTTAAAAACCAGTCCTTTATGTGGCTGTATTTCTTTGGAGTTGATACCTTGAACACTTGGATCATATCTCTTGACTGGGTGGTCAGCAGCATAACTTTAATTGTTAGCTTTTGGACAGGATACATGGACAAATGATCAGAGTATCCCCCCAAAAAAGTCCAATAGCTTTGAATGTACAAAGTCATAAACTTGACTGAAAAAAGATATATTCAAAAGCTCAAGCAAAAAAGAAGTAACTAGAGTTCATCTGTTCTCAGTGGCAGGTAGACATCTATCACTTGTGTGTTTTAATATCAACTTTCCATCTTAGAAATTGAGGTTGTCCTAGAGGATCTGTATTTTAGTGTTTCTGTCATAGAAAAGATGAACTTGCTTCCATAGTTATGCAGTGTGCTGCAAGTACTGAAGAGAGACATTTGATATAATAAAAATAGCAAACCAATAAAATATGAGGCTCTGTTAATGTTGGCTCAACCATCAGAAACAGAAAATTCCATAAATCATGTTCCTCTGTCCATATGCTTGAAAGGTGTGATTTAAAAATACTTCCTACCTATGGCTAAATGATGAAAATTACCAGGATAAAGGACTGACTCATTTCCTGTCTCTCAGATTTGGAGTATCCTTACAACACAAAAGGAATTTTTATACCAATACCTCTGTTTCAAGTTTTGTCTCTATTATGAAAAAAACCAAAACAACCTCCCCATATATATATATATATGTATGTGTGTGTGTATGTACGTATACACACATACAATTCATTCCGCAAAGCCCAAGGGCATGAAATTTGTTCCCTAAGTTTATTGCTCACCAATGTGCAAAGATAAAATTGTCTTCCCTAAAAGATCTAGCCTAAGGAGAGGGAATTCAGAAAAAGAGTGACAGCTGAACAGCTAATTCCCTTGGCCTCCTCTCAGCTTTTGTCGGTAGAGTTTAATTTCCTATTTTTGGAAATAGTCATTCAGAAGCTGAACTTCTTTACCTCTGTACTTCTCCATAAAAATTCTTATTTGCTTTGCTAAGCCAGCCAGTGAACTTCATAACAAGTAAGAATACAAAATCCAAAAAGTAGAGTGATTCATCTTCAGCTGAGTTACAGACTTGAAGCCATTGCTGAATGGTATTTTTTTAACCATTACTGTCCAAGATTGGGATGCCACTGAACACTTTAAAACTTAAAAAGAGATGAAGATCCCTGCCCACAAGGGCTGGTAAACTAATACACTGATTAAGTATGATCTTGAGAATTATTGGCAGTAAAGATACTTTTAAGGAAGAGTAATTTTTATTGTTACTTCTCATTTTCCTACATGATTTTCTACAGGCCTCTCTTACATCTTATTTGGTGATGTTATGTATAAATTTTAAGTAATATACATTCTGCTTTCTGCTGTTCAGATTTGCGAATTTGTTTAGAGACTGTACTAATTTTGTGGAAAGGATAAAAAGAAGAGGTATTTGGATTATTTGAAATCCTTCATCTTGCACATAATTTTTATTACATGTGCTATGGCTTCCAGATAGACTCTCCCAGACAAAAATGTAGTATATGCATATAAATATATTTATATCTACATGTATCTATACTATACCAGATAAATTTTGTATTCATTAAGATCCCATTTAGGTCTTTGCTATAATAAATTCACAGGCATGCATGACTTTTTAAGGGTTTCACAGATGTGTCTGTGTTACAGCACTGTGGACACTGGTGTTCACTGCCCTATTCTCAAGGGTAGAGCATGGGGCTGCTCCTGCAGTCCTCACTCTGCAAACCTCTCACCTTGATGCCAAAGCATTTCTTGACATTGAGTATGTGGATTCACACCAGGAAAGTTATATCTGCCTGTAGGTCACCTTCCTTCGCATCCTTTTTCAAGGTGGGGGGAGCTGGAGCCAAATGAAGTCAAGCATTAGCCAGCAAACAGACTGATTTGCTCTTCTGACATTGAGATGTTCTATTTCTTTAGCCTTCTTGCTTCAAGCTGGGAATATTTTAGGAAATAGTTATATTTTTCTCTAGAGCCTCTTTAGTTTACTTTTCACTCCCAAACTGGTGATACAAGAAGCTGAACTTACATCAACCACTATTTCCCCACCTCAACAGACGAGATGCACTTGGAAGAGAGTGTAGCAGAGAAATCTTTTAGCTTTATTATTTAATGAAGCAAAGCTGGTATCTTGATTTAAAAATCCCTGTAATAATAATTAATTTCTTTCACAGCTTTTCCCACAAGGCCTGCCTGATTTCTCTGTTCCTGTTTCCCCCGATGTCTCACTTGTAGACATGGGCACAGCGCACCTCATGGTGCAGCTGCAGTGCAGATGACATGACGGCTCTTACAGTCCTGTTACCATGAGGCAGCTGTCAGTTCCAATTAACCTCTGAGAGATAAGGACTCAAATTTGCAAGAGCTGACAGATACCTGGTCACGGGAGGAGGATGATGATTTTGGTTTATATGTTGTTAGGTTATGACCCAGCATATCTTACTGAATGATCTGGCTCACAAAGGCCATGCATGATGACACACCCTCAGGAGGTACCTGTGCAGGGCTCAGTGTGGTGTGGGATGAGAACAAGAGTGACCAGGGCCTCCACTGGTCCTCCACCTCCACAGGGATAGCCAGAAAGGGCTTGAAGGCACTATGTGTGCAGGAACAGCTTATTCCAAGTGGTCTTGGGAAGAAGGACTGTGCTGTCATCACATGGATGGTGGTTAGATGTTGCTGTGAATCTCCAATCAGTTGGAAACTTTTTGGAACTGGTTATAGTCTTCTGTATTGTTCTGTTGTTCTTAAAAAATATATCTTCCTCTCTCAAGAACTGTGTTATTAGAGAAAAACATAATTTCCTGGCATAGGGTAGAAATGGAAATAATGACAGTGGTTGGTCCCAGGTATTTCCACATGGGAGAGTGAATGTGCTTCTTTCACAAAGGTTAATGAACCAGCCAGAGTCAATGCTATTTAAGACTTGGTTTCAGTAAACAAAGAATCTTTCTTTCAAAAATAGTACTATCATAAGAAACTGTTACTGGATTAGGAAATCCTGATTTGATCCAGTTAAAATCAGCTAAAAGTGAAAAAGACAAATAGTTCTGTCACTGAAATTAGCTTCTACTTGAAAACAAACTTTGTTGAATTTAGGAAGATACTAATAAAATTCAAAAAACTACAAAGACCAGAAATTTGAATACAGGGTACAGGCAAAAACTATTTGTCAGTGATGTAAAGTCTATCTGAAACTTCCGTTTCCAGAAGAGGAAAAAGAAAAGCATAGACAAGGGCTCCAGATCCAACCAGAAATGTAATAGGAAAAAGAAACAAAAACAAACTAGAAAAACTGAGAGTAATTTTATTGAAAGAAATCTACGTTTTGTAGTTGAGAAGAGTAGAAATAAATTGAGAGCTTCTAGTAATCAGGTGAGTTTGACATGCAGAAGAAAGTACAACTGCAAGCAGATTTTTTTTCAGGCACAGAAACAAAAAGACTAAGGAAAGAAGAGAGGCGTGGAGAAGAAGTACATGAAGCTGGGTATCCTCCCCCAGTCAGCCACAGTCCCCCCCATCCTTCATGTGCACCACATCACAATTCTCCTGACACTGCTGGTACCAAAATGTCTCAATATGGAATGGGGAGAGAAAAGAAGCCTGAATTATAAGGCTACCAAACTGGGCTTTCTCATCATACCCCCATCTTTAAATTTCTTTCTATAAATGTATTGTTAGTATATACTTGGGAAAGAAGGAGCAATTGAAGCTAAAGGAAAATACTGGCTGGGAGTGAGTAAGTGAAAAGGTGGACATAGAGAAATGTAGGCTGAAAATAAGAATGTGACTATTACGGCAGTGACAGTCTTACAGCCTCTCTCCCCCTGTTTGTATTAAAGCCTGACTAACTTGAGCTGGAAATGCAGTTTTTAAAGCGGATTACACGGTGTGGCTGTTAACCACAGCAAGGCACAGACTTGTGACCCAGACTGCTCCCTCCACAGTTGTGCAGCAGAGCCTTATCTGGCAGTAAAAGTGCAAGCCCCTAATATTGATTTTTGACTAACTGATAATCAGAATGAAACTGGAAAATTAGCTGATTGATATCTGACCTGGACCCAAATATCCCAATAAAGTGAGCTAAGCTTCTTAAAGTTGACATAGATATTATAGAAGGATGTTTGGTTCTTGCAGCAGTTGCCTGTGCAGAACACAAAGAGAAAACAGGACTTTTGAGCTGCTCTGTCACCAGTTCTACCTCTTGTTCCACCTTTCAACAAGTCTGAGGCTTTCTGCCTCCAAATTATGTATTCCTTACTCAGTTTTCCCTTTGCTTTAAAAAGCCATTATATCCATTATCATATTGAATAATTGGACTTGTCATTTTGTCTTTATGCTTTTGGCTATTTAGAAAAAATATGGCAAACCTCTACCTGCAAAAAAAGGATTTAAAGAGAGCTTGTCATCCTCTTCATGTAAAAGCATACACTTCACTTGTACAAAAACATTTGTTTTCAGTACAAGCTTTGGATCACCAAAATGACAAATACTAAGTGGTTATTATTCCCTTCCATCTTTTGAAATTTTTTTCCTTCACTGTCAGTTGTTTTCTTCTGGAAAAAAAAAAGCCCAAACAAACCAAGGAGTCTCAGCTTGAGTCATATGTGGTCCTTACAGCAGGAAATAGAATTATGACATTGCATATCCAGCTTTTGGATGTGGCCTCTGCTCTTGAGACACTCCTTCTGTGTACTCTGTAATGCTACTATGCTAATACCAAGATAAACTACAAAGTCCTTATGGAAATCTGCCATCTCTACTGCAAAATGTTTTCTTTTCCCGTTTTATGGGGTAAGCAGTTATGTGTATTGTTCACTAGACTTTTTTTAAATTACGTTTTTGGAGCACAAAGCCATCTACTGAAATAAGACAGTAATGTAACCTTCATGGAGATCTGTTTCCTTACTCTGTTGAGGTTCTATGTAATGGCACCCTTAGTTCAGGCAGGACCCCCTTTGTGTTTCACCAAATAGAATTTACTTTGTATACATCAGCAAGTGACACTGTTGAGATAGAAAAATGTAATTGAATAGCAGTGCTTAAAACTTCCAGTGTCCAGTCCATAGCAGTCTTACTTGATCTCCATATGAGGTTTTCTTTCTATATGAATTCAAAATTTTTCCATTTTAAAGCTATGTCTTATGCTCCTATAGTTTTATAATATTTTATATGAAGGAAATAATAATCTTTGCCTGGAGATAGTTTGCTGATAGGACCTCTGAAAATGAGGTATCATTCAGGTCTGCCAAAAACCATTGTTGGAATTAAGGCAATGTAAAAATGGGAATTCAGTAATTCTGTAGTTTAGTTACGTTCAAGTGGTTTCTATAGACACAAAGAAATTGTTTGAGTGCACAGGCCCAGATTTAATTTTTATAAAACCAAACCCTGATTTAACAAAGCACAAACCCAGTGTACTGTTTCAGTCCTTAATGCTTCGCCTCTACCTCCACAAGGCATTTCCTCCTGTAGTCTCTGATCATCTCTTCTGGGCCAAAACTCAAGGTCTGGTTATTTTCTCATCCTCCTTGGTTAGTTTTGATATCAATATCAATTACTCATTCCTGTCTTTTTTCTGCTTTTAAGGTTCATTTCTCCTATGAATCTGTTCATCTGATGAGTCTATGTACAATATCTTACTAGCCACACTTGCCAGAGACCTAGGATCAACTGCACACCAGCATAAATGCATGGAGACCAGAGGGAAATGGTGTTTAATTGACCACAGTCAATCAGATCTGAACAGTTACCAGGGATTTTGTTCACCAGAAAATGTTCAAGTTGTACAAAAAGTTCCTGAAGTCCCAGAGGGATAAGAAATTTCTATTAAAAAATCAGATAAGGACAGAGGAAACTGATTGTCTAAATACAGCAAAGGAATTTGATGAATAACTCAGCTTGGAAGTAATTGATTTTATAATTCTTATTTTACTGGCAGTTCAAATGACCTAGTGAAGTTAGAACAACCACAGCCCCTCAGTTAAACTTAAGGCTAACTTTAGTTACAGGACTCTGCTTTTAATCATGATCAACTTGTTAGTCATCATCGTACAGTGCAGACCAATTTCCAGTTCTGGAAAATTGCTGTAGTCAGTTCATAAATATCTGCATTTGTCAAAGAAACTGAATATCAGATAATATCTGAAGTGGTGAAGACTAAAAATTAACATCTTCATCACTTCTGACAGCATCTGGCATTTAGTAACAGCTACTAATACTTTGTAAATGTAGGAACTATCAGCAGCAAATAATGCTCTAAGTGGACATAATTTGAGTGCTGTGTATTGTACTGAAACACAACTTCAGTTCGAAGCATGACTATCGCTAACAATTTCGTGTATAATTATAAACTTAAGAAAAGTGTTGAAACATAATTTACACATTAATGATGTTACAAAGGAATTAATTTCAAGATTTTTTAACTGACAGCATTAGATTTTTTTCAATTACGTGTAATTTGTTAGGCTTTAGAAATTACAGATTTTGTCCAGTTTTGATGAAATGAAATAAGTCAGCTCCTGTTCCATGCCTAATGTTTCCTTTACTTATTATTTAGAAATTGCTAAATGTTTTTGGTGGGGACCCTTTCTAAACCTAATGGACAGGAGTCTTCAAACAGCTGAGGACTATCTTGCACAGAGATTGATTGAGCTAATTATTTTTTTAATGTGCCTTTGTACATATTTTTTCACAAATCTTTCTCTTCCCATTAGGCTGTATGCATATGTTGTATGTCTTGTTTTCTATGTCATCCTTATCTCAGCTATTCTGTTCTCCTTGCCTGTTTGGCTTACTCTGACTGTTGTCCTGGGACACTGCAAACCAAATATGTTTTCCCTTGAGTCTGATATTCCAGTTTCCACATCTTCCAGTAAAGAGAGACCAAGTCTGATGGCAATATTGTGTAATCTACAGCATGCCAGGAATATCTTACATACAGTTCTTTAGAAGGACAATCTGGTAATGCATGTCACCACACTGCTTTTTAAAGATGATTAATGGTCTTTTAAATGATTCCTCAGGTGAGCTGTAGATCTTCATTATCTTCTCCGAGGACATTGCATTAGATTTATTTGGAGAAAATGAAATTAGGGTCATGAACCCTTCTTGAAAAACTAATTTATATCTTCTGAATTATTGAGAAGCACTATACTCTAATGATGTGATATGGTTGTTGATATTATAAAGACAACTGTTAATAACATCCAGAAGATAACTGTTATTTCTTATTTAACAACTTGGGAAGTTGCTGCTGTCTTTAAAGCTATTTTTAATAGCTGCTGTTCCTACTTCAGTTTCATCTGGATGCACTCAAATTTTATCTGACTACCCAATAATTAGCTGCTGTCAATCCAATCAGTGCTAGATTGGCTAAGCTATTTTTTTCTAAAATGCAAAAGTTGTCACAACACTGCTTGACAATATTATGTCATGATGACGTTAGGTACTTTGCCACCTCACCCACTGCATAATGGTTAATTTGAGCAATATTAAATGGATGATAGGATTTAGGATTTTGATGAGCCAGAATTTGCCTGAGGAAGTATTGCCACACAGAATATTTGTATATGGTTTATTTGGATGAAGAACATCACAAGGAAAAAATTCTGTCATTTGCTATTGGTACATTAAACCCTTCCAAGTAAAACACAACATCTAGATCTGAAAATAGAGGCTCTGGCCTATTTTGCGAGCTCCTCATTAGCTGACTGGGAGTTTATGCAGTGAGGAATCTTAGTGCTTGGGTTTTTGATGCTCTATCACTATGTGTGGCCGTATATTTAATTCTGTCAGGGGTGTATGGAAAACTTTGCACAGCAGATGCCTTGTACCTCCATGATGTTTGGGAAGTGGGTGGTTTGCATGGAAGTACAATTCTTTCTTTAAAATTTTCTGCTGATCTTCAGTTTCTCCATGGTTTCCTGTTCTACAACTATTTAAACACCTCCAAAAAAAACTGTGCTAGCTTTAAGTGGTCTTTAGTGGTCTTAAACATCCTCTGTGGTGCAAAGAGGCTTTGCTATTTGAATTGCAATCTTTTTAATACCCAATAAACATGTTTTAATATATAACCAAGATTAAAGAGGGCTTTAGTTGTGGACTGCTGATTAAACTGACATGTTCTAGAATTTCTGTGCATCACCACTCAACAGTACAGCTCCAAGCACATGGCAGCTGCTTGAAAGGAGTGGGTGTTTTCTGAAGCTCCAGTGGTCCTACTCAGACTCAATGGCCTAGTCTCTAGTGGTCCACAAGCACCCATGGAAGTCTCTGGTGCACCCAGGTTTAACCATGTTGCCTTCTCAGGCCTGGAAGTTGAGCCTGTCACACACAGGCAGTGCACAGAATGTCTTTCCTTTAGAGACTGGCAGCTCATGCTGTGTTCCATAAAGGGACTCTCAGCCCCATAATAGGCGTCACCGCACCAGCCTTTTGGGTGAGGAGCTCCATTGTGTGAGCACAATGTCTGCTTGAGGTAAAATGTTCTCAGCACAGTGGCTGTCAGAAGAATAACTGTTATCTCTCATATTCTGGCAAGCACTTAAAGGTCAAGGTTTAGGTTTTCAGGTCTACAATGGTATCTTGCTAAGCACAGAGTGTCCATAGCATGTGTAGTTCTTTCAGCATGCCCTCTCTGAAGATGGCTTAATGCTCTTCACACATGTAGGATAAATCTACAGCCTCACTCCTGCACAACAGCTTTCAAGGCTTCTTCAGGGTTTGATCCAGGCCTCCTTCCTTTACCAGGGCACATATCTTCTGTGTGATCCCCTACAAAAACAGCTGGAGCAGTGGAAGGCAGTGCGGACTGTGAGCGTGCTGGGGCCAGTTAGTATCTGTTCTCTTTGTTTGTGTATTTCTGTTTGGTTATCAAGTCCTCCAAAATATCAATATGAACTAACCCTTTCATCTTAGACATTTCTTTAAAAACCAAATACAATCTGTTACCCCAGATGACATCATTTGCTAATTAAGAAAGCTAGATAGAGTACTACAAGAGTATAAATTTTTCACCTGAGGTATTTCTAACAGATCTTACAAAGGGAGTTACTGTGGTGAGTCTCAGCATAGCAAAAAAAGGCATTTTGTGTCTCTCTGCAGCATAATTGTGGTAGAACAAGTGCTGAGCAACTCCCCTGTATGTTGCTGGAGATGTCATTGCTTGTGATTTAAAGCTCTAGAAGAACTATACAGCCTTTGGCTAAGCAGCTTGATAGCAATTGTTTAAATACCCTTCAACTGCACTATCACTTTCCTTTTTAAAAGTCAAAACAGGTCAGCAAAGGTGACAGAAAGTTCTGTCTTCTGCTTGCCTTCATTAAGCTTTTGTTTAAAAAAGAAGGGACAAGGGACTGAAGCATGCAGAAATTGCCTCAATAACCTTGCAGCAAACTGCCAGAAAGTTTTCCAAGGCTCTCATACAATTGAACCTGGTGAAAGGAACCTATTCCCCTAGTCCTGCTGACAGGCCTCCTTAATAAAGTTGCAGGAGGTTAGGAATTTTTTCAGAACACTTAATTGTGTAGGTCTCCCAACAAACTGGTGCCAGCATGAGGGAATCGGAGCTGATGTTGATAGTGGGGAAGGAAAAAAGCCGAGCTGAAGGGAGGACGTTCAGGGGTGCACAGGAGAGTGGGGACCAGCAGTCTCCAGTTTCCACTACTGGCCAGCGTACAGCAGTCACCAGTTATGATTGGGTTACAGCTCATGACTATTTAGACTTGGACTTGGACTTGAAGTCACTTCATGTCAGTACAAAGGGAGGAATGTAACACTGTCTCTCCAGTGCCAGGGGGGAGAGATTTTGTAGGTTGGTATGTGACCTTCACTGCTGGCCCATGCAGGTGCTGTTCAAAGGCTCTCCCCATTCAGCTCTTGATACTGATACTAGATTAAAAAGAGAGAATGAAAAAAGTCCTTGTTAAAAACTTTCCTCTCTGTTTTTTCCCTTTATCTCTGTGAACAAGTTGTCTTTTGATTTGCTTGGGTTTGTGGGTTTAGGAGGCTGTTTTGCTTTCAAGGACTTACTCTGGTACTATGTATTTTTTCCTTTAGTGAGTAACATTTAACTCAGTGAAAGAAGATTTTTATTGAGGCAATTCTTGGTATTTTAAAAAAAAGGTTTTGGTTTGTGCCCATGCTGTCTTGTCACACCAGCTTTTTTACATTTTAAATTGTAGCTCCTTACCTGTTTTCCAGTGTACGTGTTAAAAGAATCAAATCAAGGAAAAGAGAAGCATGCAAAGCCAGAAAATCAAATCAGCAGGGCAATTAAAACAATAGCTAGTAATAATCTTACTGGCTGCTGGTCAGGGAAGCATCCTCCCTGGTCTCTGGCACCATTTTCCGAGGTCAGTTGTGTTCCCTAACAGCCCCACTGGTGTGTGCACTTGGGTAACTCATAGTATTTACAATGTCTTCAGAGATGACGTGTTTGAGAACTGTTTAGGGACTGTCCCACACCATCCTGTAGTCAGAAGCGGAATGGACCAGCCTTCCTCACCCCACAAAGCAGACAGCATCTATCAGCAAAAACTCAGCTTAGCACAGATGTTTGGGACTAACTTTTGTACTAGAAAGATCTCAGGATTTCTGAGGAGCTGGAGTGTGCAGCAGAGCAAAGTTTGTGTAAATGTCTTGTGCCAGTAAGTGCTTAGGTCAAATTTCTTCTCAAGGCCTCTTTGGAAGGCTGCAGAACTATGATGCCCACTTTTAAAGACAGCTCTTTCCCTGTATGCATGCTAAAAGGACCAAATGTGTAGAACAGAGTTGCTCCGTCTGCTTCCAGATTCCCTCACTGGAATGCTGTGCAACCGAGCAAGCCTGCCCAGCCTTAGCAGCAATTTTTCCTTAACCCTCATAGGGTTTTTTGATTGAAGTGGTTGGTATAATTAAAAAGCAGCTCGACTGCTGCTGAGTTTCTTTGTTTTATATTTACTGGAGAAAACCACTGGGCTGTTGATCTGTGAGTTTTATGTTATTATTTAATTACTTTGAGGGAAGATCCAGCATTTTGGATAATTTATTTTGAGTACTGTATTTTCCAGGGCTTCATTTGGTTCTTGCACTAATCCCCTTCCTTCACAGAAGTTTGCATATTGTTTTGGATTATTTATACTTCATTGTGCTTCCAAATCCATTATTAATCACACAGGTATTGAAATACATTTCACAGATAATACTGGACATACTGCTGTATTGTTTGCTCACATAATAGTAATGCTTTCACTCGGCAGGTTTCTCATACATCAAATTATCATTAGATAAGAAAAAATGTTACGGTGAAGATTTGCCAACAACTTAATGCTGAACGCTCAAGCAAAATCCTGATGTTTCCCATTCCAGGTGATGACTCCTGGGGACAATAAATGAGCAGATGCTCTAGTTAGATGAGAGCATATCACCTTCAGGGATGTGAACAGTGCAAGGTTCTGCTCAGTGGACCTAAAGGAAACCTCTTGTTCATTTTTTCTCCGGCAGCAGTCCAGATGACTAAACAAGAGAGATTTCTTTCATGGTTGCATTTTGGTCAGTATAAAAAGGGACCATATTTTAGTTTTGAGAGTGTCCTGCAGCTATCAGTGACTGTAAGCCTAAGAATGTAGGGCTAGAAAGGACCATCTGGGTCATGGTATCCAGTTTCTGGGTTATCCAGCCTCTAGAAACCCACAGGCTGCAGGCCATGCTTCCCCAGGCTCCACGGCATCATCACAACCTCACAGGAAAACCCCCAAAACCTCTACTAAAAAGAAAAGAAAATCAAAGGAAAAAACCAAGAGTGATGGAGAGTTTTAGCAACTAGACCCTTGCAAGAGCATAAAATATTGGCTATAGCTCCTTGATGATCCCAGCAGGCAGCCCTATCCTACTGCACAGAGGAAGACTAACTTCCCTGTCTCCTGTTTTCTTTGCAGGCTTTTCCACTGAACTCTTATATAAAAATGGGCTTAACCCTGAGAGTTTGAACACGTGTATCAGTCAAACCCTGGGACACTAACACTGCTGAGAGCTGCAGCATTTTCCACCCTGTGTTTAGTCTCTGGCTACTGGCCACACCAGAACCAGGTGTTTTAGAGCCAAAGGAGAGCCCAGCTTTGCACACTGGAGACAGCTAATCCATGAACGCGTTTCCCTGCACTGTAGGGAACAGGGCTGTCCGGGGGAAAAGGGTGCACCTATGCTGTGCAACACGGAGGTTCAGGCTAGGCCCCTGAGACAGTTTTTCCATCCTCAGTGTGGTAGAAGTCTCAGCATGGGTCCCTATCTGTGGTATAGCATGGCACTGGCCCAAGAGTCATTCTGAGCTGGCACTGGCTTAGGGAGTTTAAGTCTGGGCATAAATACAGTGCAGGTACCATGGAAGAGCACACAAAAATTGGAGATCTCAGTGCTGTTCCCATGTCAGGGAAGAATCTTCAAGTACCTCTCTTTTTCCATTTCCACATCTGTACTTGAGGGAGAGTAATAGCACTTTGACACAAAAGCATTTTTCTGTTCATTGGATGGATGGTTAGTGCTGACAGTAAGACATAAATCTGTTAAAACTGAGGATTGGTTAAATAAGTAAAATATTATTACAGAAACTCTCTTAGCTGTTCAAAATGACCTCTCTCCTTAAATTAGCACAAGTGAAAAAGGAATAATTGCTTTCTTCCTGCCCACAGAATCAGGCACACACAGAGTCCTCTAGGTTTATCAGACTTCACAAAAGAGTGGAGGACATCCACTGTGTCACTGTCACCAGTTCCTGCAGTGTCTGGCTCTTTTCAGCACAGTAAAAGGTCGCTTTCTGCAGACAAACAGCAAAAGTAATAATGTCTACATCACTCAGATGGAATCTCTTCTCTGTAATTCAGAGGAGTAGCAACACAGGTTTATAGAATTTCCTTCTAGTGATCTCAAAGGACTCTGCAAGTGGAAAAAAAAGCTCAAAATCCCCATCCAGTCACTGGGCCCCAGTGTGACTATTTCGCAGGTGGCAAAGACATGTCACAAGCAAGAAGTGACTCATCAGATATACACATGAGAGCTGGGGCACAGCAAAGAGCAAAAGAAATTGACTCTGTTGCCTGCCTGTGCTAAGAGCTGATCTTAAAAAAATGAAAAAATGCATAAAATAGAAGTAGGGATTTGTTTCTGTTGCTGTTTGAATTTAAGTCGTGTTAATGACTCTGTATCCTTCCTTTTAGAGTAATATTGGCTTTAATTTGGCTTAGCCTTTGGGAAGGATGTTTGATTGACTGAATTAGAGAAGGAAGCTCAGTCCACAGGCGACTCTACCAAAACCGTTTTAAAGATTGGCTTAAATTCGGCCCATTTTGAGGACTCAGGAAATCTCTTTATATGGTGATATTTATAATTTATGTGCAATGTTCTTAATCTTTATAATTTATATAATTAGAATACATTGGTGTGGTTGTTGTAGATTCATTTTTCTGCAGACAAGCACCACTGTGCATCCCAGTTACAGCTGGGCCAGTGTTGTGTCCTCTGACCCATCAGTCTTCAAGCTCAGAAAGGCCATGAAAGCAGCAACTTCAACTTGCCTTTACAAGTTTCTTGGTCATAATTTTTCCTCCCAGAACTGTGTATGAGCTTTGTTGTTTTACTTGCTAGTTCAAAAGCCTCTACACTGCCTGCTTTTAGACTGTTATTTCTGGGCCCAAAATGACAGGATTGCACAGAGGAAACACAGGGGATTTCTTGGAGTGGAACAATGTCTTCAATGGGTCTAGATGGAAAGCTCTGTGGGGAAAGCACCACCTTCTATTTTGTCTGTTGAGTGCCCAGCTCACTGGGGATTTGCTGTGGGACAAGAGATCTTGCCAAAAGGCATTTGGGTGCAAAGCAAGACAGTCTAGAGTAAAAGAGCTAGAGAAGTTGCTTTTCCTGAAAGAAGGGAAAAGGCTGTAAAAATGAGCATTTTATTTGTGAGGAGAGGGTTGCTGGATTTTTTTTTTTTTTAACAGCAACATCATGACCCCTTCCATGTTCATGTGTCATTACTTCTGTGAAAACTTGCACTATCTCCTCTGTGTTCAGGTTTGCAACATCAAAAGGACCATAGAACAGTCTTCTTTGATGTCAAATTTTTCTGCTGATGCCGTCTGTGGTCAGGTAATACCGCATGATTAATGTGAAAAGATTGAATTTTCTTATTTTCCCATGTTCACTAGCAAAGCAAAGGTGCAGTGCATCAGTGGAATATGAGATACAGTCAATCAAGAAAATCTTCAGTATTAGAAAACATGTTTGGCTTTCCAAAAATCAGCCCTGATGCATTTTCTTTGGTTTTCCTTTTTTTTTTTTTTTTTTTAAATTATGTGTGTGTTTGCATAATTGCTTAATATTAAAGAGAGTGTGGTTTGGTCATTTAGTTAGTAAAATCAGGCCTTGGGACTGGGAAGAACTGGCTCCTCTCACTGAGCTCAGCTATTGGCCAGGACACGCAAGTCACTTTGCCTTTTTATAAAATAAGGATAATGGTTCCTCCACTGTAAAGATGGGAGATCTACTGCTGAAAAGCAGTACATGAGAGTTAGGTAATATTATTTCTGGCTCTCCTACAAATGTGCTTAGTGTTCAGTTTTCCCATCTGTAATGTGGGGATGTTAGAACTAATCTACCTCCCAGGGTTGTTTTGCTTAATTCCATAAAGTACTTGAAAACCTCACATGGAAAGAGTTATAGGAGCACAAGGTTTCTTAATAAAGCTCATTCATGAGTAATGTATTTTTGAAGTAAGTGACTTGAACCTTCACCCATAGTTGGAAACCAACATGAGCCAAGTCTTCTTTGTTGTTCAGCAAAGGTTGGTTGATTTTTTTTTTCCCCCCTTACATATTTAATTCTCATATGGCTTCACATCTCTGGTTTCTGGCTATGATTGAAAGCAGAAATTCCAAATACCACAAGAGAAGACTGGGGTTTTTAACTTTTTTTTCCTGACCCTCCCAGAAGCTGGAAGTTTTGAAACGTATAAGAGTCTTCCCCACCATCCAGTTCTCAGTCCCCTCTGCAAAGATAGGTGTCTGAAGTAGTTTTCTCAGAAAACTGAGACTTACCCAGACACAGCCTGTACCCTGCACCCTTTGGGACCTGCTCAGCCACCTTGAACGTGACAAGTGACTCTGAGGTGTAGCAGGGCTGTTCTATTCAGACAACCACTAGGTGCCTTATCAGCACTGAGGTGCCCTGCCTTTAACGATACAAGACCACATTCAGTCTCATCCACTGCACTGTTATTGTTGTTGATTTCTGCACAGAGCACGGGGAGGCTCTTTAGAAGTGCTGCACCAATGCTGAGGCTGAGGTGGTCTTTACGTCAAAGGGCTCTAAGAGAAAATTAGCCAAAACTCATTTATCTCAGTCTCAAAATTCCTTCTAACTGGGGAGGAAGCAAAGTTGGACCAGGCTGGAGGCTGTCAGGGAGCCTGGCCATCACACCGTGGGATGCATTACAAACCCGGATTTGCAGGATCTCTGCCTGCAAATAATCCACACTCGCAGTGCTCTGCACATATCATTTGATGTGTGTAACAGAGGGATGGTGCCAGGAGCACAGAAGCTAACTTGGAGCTTGGGGAAGTTTTCAATCGGTTTTGCCAGGGTTTCCCTCGGTGGGAAGGCACGGACGGCTTTCTCCTGCCCCCTCCTGGTGCAGCCCTCAAATGTGGCTCTGGAAGCACTAGACTGGAAAAATGGCACCTTCATTTTCCAGGGGATTTGCAGCTGGCATATATGGCAAAGTTGGTCTGTTTTCATGGCAGGAAATGGAGGTGTTATCGTTATTTTTATTTTTTACTTCTTGGCATTGTAAATCCAGTTGAGCTCTGTGAAACAAAACCAAAGCTGGGTCTGGTCAATGCCAGTCGAGTGGAGAGCAAAATTTAGAGTATTTCAGGTATATGATCTAATGACCTTCATCATGGCAGTACACTGCCTTAGGAAATATGTCTATATTTCTTTTTTAAGCTGGTGTGATACTTAGCCAACCGAAAAATAATGTAGTGCAAATAATTGAAAGAAGGTAGATAAGGTTATGTAGTCCTCGACCAAATATCAGGACTTTATTCTAGGGGATAGCTGCAAATCCAAAATTTCTCCTCAAGAGTAAAACTTGGCAGTGGGTGCAATGCTCCCATGCTGCACTTGAACAAAAGGCAGCCCCTGGACTCTGGACCCCATGGAGGGACAGGTCTGTTGGGCAGTGCCTCCTAAGGTCTGTGGCACCGTCGAGTGCACAGACCAGTGCAGTCTTAACTTTTGCAATGGTTGCCCACCAGTAAAGCAGTAAATCAATGTCTAATAAGTCAAAATAGCTACTGCATGGAATCATTTCACACTTAAACCCTTCAGCCTTTTGGATGGAGCACAGTTTGAATATGGTTGAACACAAACTAAAACAGAGTTGCCTAAAAGTGGGCATCTTAAATCTATCAGTCTCTCTTCATATCTGCATTAACTTATTTCACTTTGTAAGACAATTATCGTTCACAAATCCGGAAAAAGATATACGAGGATTTTCAGGCCTTTTGGTTACCATATTTTGAAATAAGTCTAAGATCTTCCTGTCTGTGGACTCAAAACTGTGTTCTGCTCTTGATGTAAGTTCTCTGGGTATCAACATGTTTCTGAAAAAAAAAAAAAAAAAACACAAACGGAGAGATTTTAATCACAGCAAAAGAACTGATGAAGAGTTTCTGACTCCTTAGTTAAGTATCTGTTTTCTTATCATGCCTAACATATGCCTATTGCAGAGGGTGAGTCTTCTGAATTTTCTAACAATTTGGAAACAGCTTTTTATATATATGTAAGTATCAGCCAGCTGTGATTGTGCTGCATTTTCAGAAGCTGTTTGTATGTCTCAGGAAAGTGCTGAACTTTCCATCAAGTCCCACATGGGTGTCCAGACTGTTGGGAGGACTCTTTCTGCACGGCCATATCCCAAGCTGAGCTGAAGTAGGTGCTCAAGAGGTTGTTATCTTTCTTCAATATGTGTTTGAAAAGCACATCTTGCAGCACTAATAATATAGATTTGTGTCTTTTAAAAATAATACCTTTTTCTATAGTGTCTTTTGGCTGAGGTTTTGTAATTTCCATGTGAAGTTGAGCAACTCAGCTCCTCTGGGTACCAGGCTTTTTGTATGGAGTTGGAGAAAGGTGGGCGATGCTTTGTGGTGCTCATGGCTGTGTAGCTGCAGCATTGGAGGGGGGACAGAAAACCACGACATTCCTGCTAAATGGACAGTATCAGAGACAGGAGAAAGACTCAGGACTTCCCATTTTCTTTTACCCTTGTCCAGTAGTTTTAAGGAGAAGGTCTGGCTGCACAAAGCTCTCTCTGCCTGAATGTTGTTTTTTAGGGAAATTTCCAGAGAGTAATTCCTTTCAATAGGTTTCTCTGGATTTTTCCATTGCAGGTTGTATCTGGCCAGTTTTTGGAAGGGTTGTGACTCTCTGATCCATTTTGATGCTATCTGGATCCATCAGTGTAGCTATTAAAGCTGAAATGCATAGAGAGGTCTGAACAAAGCCACAAAAATTTTGAGAGGTGAATCATTTGTTCACCACTGAAAAATTCTGTTATGGGTGGACTTTTGAAGAAAATTTTCCATAAATTCATGTTTATATGCAACAGACCACAAAGACAAAACAATTTCAAATCAAACAAAACAGTTTAGTCAGACTGATGAAAATAACTTTTTTTTTCATAGTTCTTTTCATCAACAAACAGATATGAACTTCACTTCAGGGCAGTGTGAATGTTTTTTCTCCCTTCAAGTTCACCTGGCAAACTGAAAAAATTAGTTATTTGTACAGGTCTGGTTGTGAATCATCTTGACTCACATGTGTCCCTGCTGGGGAGGACATGTTAGCCCCTGCCACCTTTGCATGGTACTTTGAATTTTCAAGTTCACCATAATCCAATTTGGCCTCAGATGACCTGAAAAATACCATTTCTCAAAAAGCACTTGAACTGCTACAGGGCTCCAGGGCAGGTAAGTACTGAGATAGGTATTAGATAACCAGAACCTCCATTTCTGATCTCTCTCAGACCCTGGGATAATGAAAAGCAGGCAGGTGTACCTTCTAGAGTAACTGTGCTATAGAAGTTTTGTAACATCACATAATGTTATGTTCAAATTTTCGTTCTGTTGGACTTTCTGTGTAACAGAGGTCCTACCTATGCTCACTAATTTTAGCGTCATGACCATGACTTTTACTTGAATCATAGTACAGAAATGATGGCAATAGGTGGGACCTCAGGAGGTAAAGTAGTCCTATCCCTCCCTAAGCAGAATCAGTGTGATAGAACATAATAGACTATTCCAGTTAAAAGAGACCTACAATGATCATCTAGTCCATTCACCTGACCAGCTGGGAGCTGATCCTTATGGGTCCCTCCCAACTCAGAAAATTCTGTGATTCTATGACCAAAAGTTAAAGCCTGATAAGGACATTGTCCAAGTACCCCTTAAACACTGACAGGCTTGGGGCATCGACCACCTCTCTAGGAAGCCTGTTCCAGTGTTTGACCTCCCTCTTGGCAAAGGATTGCTTCATAATGCCCTGTCTAAACTTCCTCTTGGGAAAATTTTTAAGCATTCCCATATTTCCTATCACTGGATCTCAGGGAGAAGGGATCAGAACCTCTCTCTCTGCTTCCCTTCCTCAGGAAGCTATATAGAGCTATGAGGTTGCTCCTTAGCCCCCTTTTCTCCAAGGAACTGAAAGTGTAAAGAAGTCTTAAAAACTTAAATGATTCTACGACTTCCCCAGAAAATTAGTCTGCAGTGCTTACAACTAGAAACAATTATTTCTCTGTCTCACATCTGGCGTTTTTTTTTTCAGTTTTTTTTTCAGTTTTAAAAAATTTGTTTTTAAAAATCCATCCTAGATGTACAGTTGTTGGAGTTGTAGTACCATCAGCATATCCAGTGGTTAATTGGAGTCACTTTATTATTAATTTTTAACTCACTTTCAAGTTTGGTTTAAAAATCTTTTCCTGTACTAGACTGCATTGCTCTACCAGATTAGGGGTAACTTTCTTGCAGACATCCAGAGATTCTGCACTCAGAGAAGACCACGCAGTCATCACATTTTCTCTCCCACATGTCATAGGACTTTTATATTTCATGCTGTTACCCAATACTTTGCATTTGAATTAAGCATAGCTTTTATTTTGGCTAAAATATATTTTCTGGAAAAGCATATAATTTTGATATGAATACATCAGGAAATGGATAATCAATCATTTCCTTTAGAAGTTTGTTGCAGTGGTTAATCGCTGTCACTGTTTGAAAAATTGTGACCGTTTTGAATTTCTGATTTCAACTTCCAGTTACCGGTTCTCATTATGCCTTTCTCTGCCAGATGTAAGAACCCTTTAGTATCCAGTACGTTCTTGTCTGGAAGTAACTACACAGTGTAATCAAGACATCAGTCATCTTTTTCTTCACAATAAACTCAGTAGGTAGGTCTTTAAATCTCTCACGGTCAGGTGTCTCCTTCATTCATCAAGTCAGTCTAACACCTGTTCTTTCTTGCCATTTCAATTGTTCATAGAGGTTGGTAAAAACTGGACCAGATTTCTGTGAGATGTTGTACTCTGAGGAGATAAATACACGTTGCTGCTCACTGCTCCCTTGTTTCTGGGTATATGGATCATGGAAACAACTTGTCTTTTTTTATAGTCTTTCTGGAGTTTGTATTTTCATGCTGTGTTACTTGCCCACTCTGATTCTCAAAACATTCTCCAGAATCACAGCTTTCCAAGATCCAGGGTCCTTATCAGGTTTATTTTGCTCTCTGCCTTATAGGTCACCTTTGTACTGACTGCATTTCATTCAAATGGGCTCCCTTTAACAAGTGACCCAAAATACTCTCAGCATTAGTATTTTCTCCTCATCATTATTTACCAGGCTGCTAATATTTGTGTCAGCCATCTGTCTATCAGTGCTGACTTTATATTCCCTTGCAGAGCATCAGTGAAAACGCTGAATAGCACCGAGTATACTTCAAAGCCCTGCGGAAAGCCGGTAAAGAATCCTCATTTGATGATGATCTGATTGACGCAGCTGGGTTTTGAGTTATGCTAAATAGCCGTGTCTTAGCCATTTAACATAAGTTTTCTTCATGTTATATAGTGTTTAGCTAGTAAGTATGTCATGCACTAAGTCTAAAGCCTCGAGAAAGCCTGCTACATCTGTACTGTTGGCTTTTTTTTTTTGCAGGCAGAACATGAAACCAGTTTTATTTGAGCTATTTTCCATAAACCCATGTTGACTGTCAGTAATTAAAATCTTGTTCTTTCATGTTTTAGCAGTTCAGTCCTGTCTCAGTTTTTCCGTTTTTTTACCTGGGATTGATGTGAGGTTAGCTGCTCAATAACTCCCCTGTAATTGTGCTTGGTTTCCTGTTCTTCCTCTCTCCCCTTCTCTCTCTTTATCTTTCTCTCTTGCTTTCTTTTTTTTCCCCCCAGGTTACTACCCTGCTTCCAGTCACCTGGAATCCCTATGATAGTAAAATTTATTAAAAATTAACATTAGCAAGCCAGAGTTCTCCTCAGTCAAATATTTTAGGACTCCTGGGTGTTATTTATCCAGGCCTGCTGATTTAAAAATGTTTATCTCTACTGGATGTTTAACATCCTGCTTATTTCCTAATGGGCTGGAAAGTACTTATTCAACCTTGCTCTCATATAAACACCATCAAGATATTACTTTTCAAAATACCAAACGGAAACATTTTTTAACAACTCTGGCTTTTTGTATTATTTTTCACCATTTTACTGTATGCAATTCCAACACTCCTCAAATATCCTGCTCAGCATTGCCATGGGCCAATTTTTCACAATCTCTTTATTTTCCGGTATCAGTTTCTCTTCACTTCAGACAGTTGCTGTATTTTCCCCATTTGTTGAATCTTTAAAACACTTTTGGTTTACCACTGGAGTAGTTGAGCCTTAGCCAGTCTGTCCTTGATGATGCTGATGGACTGACTATTCTGAAAGAACTTCTAATTTCCATTCATATTTTCCTCTCTGATTTCTTCCTCCCACTCACTGTTTTCTCATAATTTTCCTCAGCTGGAGGATATTAGCCATTGGGAAGCACCAGCTACAATTGTCTTAATTTTGTCCACTTTTAATTACCAGCTCTTAGGATAATGTCACTTGCCAGCTGTATGACTGCTACATGCTCTGTTAATCAGAATGAGTTGCAAAATGAGTAGTTCACACTGGATGCAGTATCTTTTCCTGATGTAAATGCGTAAGGGCAGGTTGTCATCCCATCACTTCCTCACTCTCATTTGGATGAACTGCACTGCACCCAGGATAAACAAGATCACTAAGATTTCTCCAGAAACATGGGTCAGGTCTGGGAATCGTGCGCTGGATTCAAGCCTGAACCTCACCTTCTCCGGAGGATAACAGACATCAGGCTTTGCTTTTCATTTTGGCCTTATCTCACATTCGGTTCATTCCTCTCTGCCTAAATTGCTCCATATTCTGATGCCTTCCTCAGGGCTCACTGCTGCAGATGGTGTATTTATATTAACTTAAAGATTGCATTCCATTCCATCTTTCAAATGAGATTAATATATTTTTCAGGCCATTGTGGTTACCCGACCTGACCTCCTATAAACGCAGCCTATAATTCTTCACCCAGATTCCAGCATCTGGTCCTATAACTCATACTTGAAACACGGAATGTCTTTTTTAGAAATGCATCTCGTGGACATGTAAAGCCTCTATCACTTGGATATTTTTCCTTATTTAGAATAAAATCCAGTCTCTTGATGATGTATAAACATTGCACTACCTATGGCTGTTTATAAGGTGCAACAGTGTCATACTTCTGTGTTTCAATACCTGCCTTCTACCTGCCTAAAATACTGCCCTTAGTTTCTTCCAAGTGGGTATTGTCCTAGCCCTGAACATGGGATCTGGAAGTCACTGAGAGTTACAGATGCTTAATGAAAGATGCATGATAAAAACCAAAATAATCCAATTATTTATGGTGCCATCCTTCTTAGACACATGTGCAGGGATTGACTGTCTATATCTCTGATTGCTATGTTTTACATTTCTGTAATGTCTTTCAAATGAGGATGGAGATACAGCTGCTGGAATTAGGAGGGCATTGTCATTTGCTCTGTGAAATGGACACACGTTTTTGTATGTGTGATTAGTGTCAGAAAACAGGAACTGGAGTAGAGTGTTCAACATCTTTACTAGTACTCTTGGGGTTTACACTTATTTTTTATTTCTTATTTGATTTCTTTTTCTGCGGTGAGATTTTACACTGAATCCTAATATACTCCTGCAGAATGGCATTCTCCTGGGCCTATTTGAAATTCTTGATCTTTTCTGCATCTGTTTAAATCCTGCGTTCATGCACGTACAGTAAAAGGTCAACCCTTTTGTTTGTTATTTTTATGGAGTTTAAAGAAAGTCCAAATACCTGACCGAGGTACCTGTCTGGTGCAGCCTTGTGACAGTTGCAAAATCTTCAGGCTCGGAGAGTCACATGATTACCTGTTTCTTGAGGAACACAGGGAACCATAAAATCAGGGGTGCTCTTTGCAGCTAACGGGTGGTTCGGGCTGGCTCCCCACCAATCAGAATGCAGAAGGTGGTGAGTTGCCTGCTCAAAGGAAACCAGCCAAGAATATGTTGCCGACTTGTGATCCAGAGCCTTGCGTACGGGGAGGTTAACAGCTGACAAACAAACCACAAAGCTTAGCTCTTCCTTAGGTTTATCACCTTCAAATTCAATCTTACCCCACAGCATAGCTGACCAGCTTCAGAAGACCAAAGGGTATGCAAGTAAAGATGATCTGCCAGGAATATTTTGGGTTATTTCTGCAAAAGTTACACTTGAGTCTAGGATTGGCACTTTCCAATTCAATATTGAACTGAGCCTCCAGTTTGGTGTTATTAGAGATGTCATACTCCTAGAGGGCTGTTGCTCATCTGAAACACAAAGCTGGGCTGCCTGTTGTGCAACTGTCTGCACTGCTAAAATCCCAAGAACTTGCTCGTGAAAGGTCTAGTTTTGGAACGGCTACAGTTAGCCCTGAAATTATAATTGCTTTCAATTTTTATCTGCTTCTTTTTGTTTTTCTTCCCGAAGGATAAACTCCCATCAGACGTTTGAAGGGATTTTGTTGTATTTCTGCTACATTTTATTGGTGTGAATCTTTGGGGAGAGGCTGATGTCTAAAGGAAATTTATTATTAAGAACTAGCTATACTGTTTCCCAGCAGTGAGCTTGTTACTGACACATCTTTGTCTAAACTCTGTAATTGGTAATTATGTTTGTCTGACCTACATTCTTCTGTGTAATTGTACTGAGATATGGTATCTTTCAATTCCTCAGTAAAAATGTCCACACCAGTTGTGAAGTGTTGCTGGGCAGAAGCTTTCACCCTCAAAAGGCAGTAGTATTTTTGTGGTAGAGGATGCATTTTTTTTAAATGTATGTAGCAGTAGAATCCTATGAGGGTAAAAAGCAATGTTGAAATAAGTTAGATATAATGACATGATTTTTCAGAACCTAGGAAACTAATGGTCAATTAAGTCCCAGTGGAGGGTGTGTATTAGCTTCCTAATTTGTTTTGGATCCATGACTGGAATGTGAACGCACATGCTATTCAGTCCGGAGCATTCATGTGAAAGATCCTTTGGGTAATTTAACAGCTACAAATGGTACTTCCCTCTAAAATTGTTATTGTGTTGTGTTTCTGCACCAGTTGAGCCTTCAGTAACAGATCTGATGATCAGGTTAGAAAATTCTCTCTCCTATTGACTTTATCGTCAAAAAAAGGAAAATTCAGATTCCTTATAAGATTCTTCAGAGAATAAAAAGCCTTCCTTTCCACAAAAAGTTTTATTTCCCATAAATAACATGGGAAATATCTTCCCTACTACTTCACCTCAGAAGTTTTTCAACATTTTGCACCCATGAAGACTGGAGGAGTTAGTGGATTATTAGCATTTCCCAGTATGTGGACCAGATAATTCAACCAAAAACCTTGTTTCTGAGCCTTTCACTCTCTGGCTTATTGACCCAAAAGTTTTTCATCTGTTCCTTGTGGGCTACTGAGAATTCTGATATTTTCTCCATCTGTTTCTCGAAATTTCCCTCGTGAGTACTCGGCATGTTTCCCTGTTCCTTCCAGATGACCCTATCTTGCTGTTCCCACTGGGTGTCATAAACTCCATGACTCCTTCCAAGAAACATTAAGGTGAGTCGCATTTTATTTATTGTGCTGAGTAATGCCATTAACACATTCCAAATTGATCCATCACAGAAGTCAGCCTGAAGAGCCTGCTCAGTGAGCAACTTCAGGTCAAATATTTAGGTGGGGCACTGCCACTCACCTGAGCACTCTCTGAAGTTGTTATTGAAGTGTATCACCCAAAATACCCCTTTGGACTCCGCTGGAGTTGCTGGTCAATTCCATGAAGTCAACCAGCTGCTCCTTTTAGAGCACCCCTATGAAATGTGAGCACAGGACAGGGAAGTTGTTGTCCCACTGGATCATTCATCTGGAAGAGACATTATTAATAAAGGGTGATAGACTTCCCATTGATTTGGGATGAAGGGATGTCTGTTTTATAGGTGGTTTGTTTGCTCATGTTTTGAGCCCAGTACTGAGCCCCTGAACACAACCTGGCAGAGGTTGAATCTTGCTTTGGGGGAAGTGCAATGTTGACACTTCCAATGGCTGCAATGAATGCAGTCTCTTTGTCTGAGGGAAACCAAAGAAGTGAAAAAACCCCAGAATCAGGTAATTCCTTGTGATGTATTAGAAATATGAAAGCTGCCATCTGGAGCTTCTCAGAAATTGCTTATTTGTCCTCAAGCTATCTGTGGGGGACAAGAAAAAGGTATTTGTTCCCTAAAAACCCAAAGAGGTTAACTGAATAAAAAGTTATACTAAACCTATTTCTCCTTATGTATTTTGCTAGGTGACTTCACTGAAACTGTGTTGTTGCTCTTGATCCTGTTCTCTTCCAGCTGTGCATCTGCCTTGGTCTGCACATACCGTAATATTTCATGATCCACCCTTTGGAAGACTGGGGGAGCAAGCCTAACAGGAGTCCCAGCCGCAGGAGTGCTGGGCAAGCTGGAAGCCTGGCACACGGGGGAGAATGGGAAGAACAAGTCCACAGAATGACAGTGTTCCTGGTTACCAGGGAAACAATCCTAAGTTGGAGCTTTTTTTTCCAATCAGGATATTTGTTTTCATTTGAAATATTTTGATAAGGGATTTAGTATCTGATTTAAAAATAGCAATTTTCACAGGAATGTCTGTTTCTTAATTTGTACCTTTTAAAAAAATCAGTATTTATAACATACAGATTTCAGTTAGAAAAAAATACAGTGAGCTAAATCATTTTCATCTTTTCATAAACACCTAACCTTGTACATAACTTCATAGAAATACAGAGATCATTGATGGGGCTGGAGGAACTTAGAGGGGTCTACTGCTATAGAACAGGATCAACAACACCTGAATTTCCCCCAACAGGTATTTGTTTAACATGCTTGCAGGGAAGCTCCCATTGTGGAGATTCCTCAGTCATCTTAGGTGATCTTACACCTTCCCTACCCCCACAGTTAGTAAGTTTTTTCTGATATCAATCTAATCTTTGTCAGAATTCTAAAACAGTTAAACACAAATGTTGACTTCACTCTCCAAAGCAATCTTTTGCATGTTTGCAGACCATTATGTATGCCCAGCCTCTTCCAAATACAGTAATGTCAACATTACTTTCTTGGTCAGAGGTCTATAAATCCATGACCTCTCATGCTTGTTCTCTTCATGCTCTGTATCTCTCTGGAAGTGTCATGCCCATGGCTCACATGAATGGTTTTATCTCAGCATGCACATTTCTGACTGCAGAAAGGATCCTACTTTTTAAGCAATATCTTTTCCTTTGAGCTGAACAGATATCTCACTATATCCAAAACTGTGTGTTTAAACATATTTTACCCTTCATGCCTATATAACAACAATATTTTGACAATGTAATTCGTCAGTAGCATCCTCCTGTTAAGAGCTATCATCTATAATCTGAAGAAGTGATACAAATCTTAAGTACTCATAACCCTCTTGACTTGTTCATCGAAGATGATCTTATGTAGCCTTCACACCTGCCATTTCTCTGGCATTTTCCTCCACAGTATCCATTTGATGCTCATTAGGTTTTCGAGTTATTTTCCCAGCTTTTTAACTATGTGTGCAATCTTGTATTCTAAAAAGGGTTGTTTATGCCCCATGTGTTTCAGTGAGTATTTTGGTAACAGTACACAAGCAGGCGATATATTTGTCCTACACATCTTTGTCCCAGCATTCTGCAGTTCCTTCCCACTTGTGCCTGAAAATTGGAGTACACTGGTTTTTTTTCCTTCATCTCATCATTGTTGTTGTATTTTTTTTACCCTCTAGCATTTTTAGAACATATTTTCATGTAAGTAGTGTTAATTATGTAACAGTAATTTATCTTAGATAAGATCTTTTATTTTTGTTTCAATTTGGCAATTAGAATGCAGAAAATTTCAGGCTTTGAACCCTGCCTTTTATGTCAAGTTGTCTGCCCACAACTGATGAGTATAAGTATCTTATTTGCTTCAGAAAAGGAAGTGAAAAAAGTACCATCTGCAAATTTATTGGGAATTTAAATATCTTGGAGGTATGGCTGAAGAAACAGATCATGGAGTAGTCAAAGATTTGTTCTGTAATAGTGACCACAGAGTTCTTTGATTCAACATCCTAGGAACCATTGTCAAAGGGCATCAAGAATGAGTGTAGATATTGCTTCAGACACATCAGGTTAAAGCAACTGGCCAGTGTCTGATGGACAGAGAACTGCATGGGAGGGAACCTAAATGAACCTTTTTTGCTCAGGCATCACAATTTATTGGGGTTCTTTGAAGAGGTCAGCTGGCATGTGGATAGGGGAAAGCCAATACATGCAGGCTACCTGGATGTCTAAAAACTATTTATAATGCTTTTGTGGGAACTGAATAATGGTTGGAGAAGAGCAAGGACTGTTGCATGAATTAAAATAACTTAAAATGTGTAAAATGGAGTAAATGGCAGTTCTCACAGTGGACTGCTACAGGAATATGTAGAAATGTGAATGGCAAGTCTCACAGTTGAATACTACACAGATCTGTTTTAACCTCTGATCTTATAACCATTCATGTGTTCTAATTTAGTCAGTGTGCCATATGCTTGATCCAGGACTCTTGACTGAATGGTAAGTCTTACCTCATATGTCCTAAAGATGTTGCTTCCACATGAACTCCTTCTTTAATGTGACTTCATAGAGATGGTGTTTGTTAGGGAACCAAAACCAGTGGGGACTCGGTGCTCTACTGCTTCATTAAGAAGCTCAGTTTCTAACTTCAGTATCAGTTACAGCAGCCAGTTTAGTGCTGGGTACATAGACAAGTTTGATCCAACATTCCCTGGCTGCCTTCCTGAAAATCTGGATGTTGATGTGGTGTCATCTTTAGGACATGGATGTTGCATTATCCTTAGGAGATCTTAACTGTGGTGGTACAGAGCAAGCACACTAGGTTTCCCAGTAATACTGGGATGATCTGTGGTGCTCTGCTTTATTCTTTAAATCTTATGGAAAGTATCCCTGGATATTCATCTATCTCTCCCCATCCCCCAGGATACCTTAGTGACAGAATTATCACAATCACAGACCCTGATTTGGGAATTCTTTCCATGTTAGTAGAACACTGTAAGGTCCCATGTTCTCTATGAACTGCCATGGCACTGCTGTGCTATGGAGGATGTTACTCACTGCACTGTATCTATTGCTGGCAGATTTGACTGTCCTCATCAAACCGATCAGCTGACAAATAGAATGTATTGCCTTGAACGTCAGAGTAGATTTTTCTAACTAGGTCTAGCTGCTGAGCATATGCGGGAGCCAGAATAGCAGTTGCCTGCCTTTATTTCATCCTCCTCCTCTGACAAAGCTAAACTAGCTGATGCTCCCTACCCAATGTGATCTTTCAGGCCTTTTAGCATCCTCTATTCAAACAACTTCTAACTCTCATAAAGAGAAATTGTAGCTCCTTCAAGCCTGCTGGGTGGGGATGGTGAAGAGGAATTATCTGGGGTGGGTAGACCCTTGCACACATATGGATATCATGCATTACCAAGAAATATAACCTCTAGATATCTCCAAATATGTATCTTTCTTACTTTGAACAACCACAGATCAGCATTCTCTTGACAATCTAGGCTGTGCTAGAAAGCAATGTAACTTCATCGGTGTCCACCAAAGCAGAGTCTTTTGAACTGTGACTTTGAAATGCTAGCATTGCTGGCTCTCTGCTGATCTGCAGCAGAGCTCTTTGGTGTACAGAAAGTCCTAATGACACAGAGCCCTGATGACCACCACTCTTACACCCAGGGAGTGGCAGATCCAGCTCAGCATGGCAAAGTTTTGTTTTGGGACCTGAGTGTTTCGGAGAGGGGGACACTTCCCAAGGATGCACTGTACTGAGGGACATGAGAGCAGTGTAGTGCTGTGAGTAAAGCATCCATTTGGTGTGTTTTCTTCACACAGCCAGGCTTAAATCAGTCACCAGATTTGGGCTGAGGGAAGAGCATTTCTACAGCAGGTACCAACACCTGTCTCTGCTTCCTATCGTTTTGTCCTTTTCTGCAGCATAGTGCATGGTCCATTTCCAAGGACTGTATGTTCCAAATGTTGTCCACTGTATCCACCTATATTAAGTGGCCAAATAACAGTTATCAGCATTACTAATCTGAGATCACCCACGCAGTTTCACCTACAAATGGCCATGAGTCACAGTGAACCACCCCCCACCCCCAACAGGCTGTGTCATTAATTTATCCTGTATTTGTCATTTTGCATAGTCCAGTCTCAGAAGCTTCAGATCTTCGATGTGAAAGTTTAAATTGGGTTTTGAGAGCTGGTTTGTGATTAGAGATGTCTAGGGCTGGGGGCAAGGTAAAGGAGAAATACATATTTCTTTCCTTACTCGCCTTTCATATACCATGGCAGGGACTGTAGAAACCTGGTCCTGATGACCCAGCTACAATGTTCCAATTTGCTTTTTCCTCTCCCTTGAAGGACTGTAGCTCTTCAGCAAAAGGTAAATAACCCTTTTTCCTCTGACCCAGAAATACTTATATGAGTCATAATGTTCTAAATGTGCCTGTTGGTGTAAAACTACATGCTGATGTGAAATCCTTCTTTGGCTTTCAAGGCTGTTTCAAAACAAAGTGGATTATAATTCTTCACAAATGTTTTACTTTATTGTCCTTAGAACTGGGAATGAAGGGACATATATGTGATTTTATTAACACAGAGCAAATATCTGACTGTTTACTTCCAGTCTCGTAACTGCACCCTGGTGAGGAAAGGAAGGGGAGATGAGGAAAGGAGACTGCAGAGATTTAAGCAATTCTGACAAGGACAGAAAAGAAATCAGTGCTTCTAGAGAGTCTCTGTCTCCTAAATTTCTCCATAGTGCCTACTGGACCATCTGTAATCCCCACAGAGCAGGATCTTCAGAACTATTGGAGAGGCCACTGAGACTTGAAGTCTTTTATAATTTGTCTTCCTGAGCCAAAGAGATTCCCCTCAAGAACCTTAATGTTATTCAGAATAAGGTTATTCTGACTCAGTTAAGCAAAGGGAGCTCACCTTCTAATGAACTCAGGTGGACACACCACCACAGCTGAAACTTATCTTAAAACTCCAAGTTCCTTGAAACAAACTCCTTTGTGAGTGGAATTAGAGTAGAAGAGAAGGGGGCAGACCAAACTGAACAATTGCTGGGAATTTGAAAATTATATAGGGCCAATAATGGGTTTATCATAATGAGGAGCTGGCTAAAAGCTGTAGGAGGAGAGTGACAGCTTGCCAGGTTTTCTTGTGGTTCTTTTATCACTATTTTAAAGTTTCAGAAAAATTATCTGTTATATAGAAATAATGCTTTGAGATACTTTAAAATATATGGTAGCCAAAATAGCCTCTTGCAATGCTGGAGGTGTTGCTCTTTCTGTCTCTGGAGAAACTGTGACCCTGTAGGTCTCAGGTGAAATCCCTGTGTAAGTACAAATAGTCTGCCTCATGTGGGCTTTAGAGAGTTGGGAGATGCTTAGCTGGTTTTGGCAGCCTGGATCTGAACTTTGAGTGACTACAGGAGGGGAGGAGAGGAGTAAAGACACCAAATGGCACTGTCATGATTATTCAGGAGGTATTCAAGGTGGTGCCATGGACTCTATTGCCTTGTGTTCCCCTTTGTAAGCAAAGCCATGAAGACAAGAGTTCCTTGTCCTGCTGCAGATCTAACTGGAGTTATGAGTACAGGTAAGCAAAGTGTGAGGCAATCCTCAGTGCACCAAGACATTAGGACTAAAAAAGCAATTGAATCATGACAGACCTCAAAAATTGCAGGCAACCATGTTAATGTATATGAAGGTTTTAAAGGTCTATATGTGCCTCTTCCTCCTGTATCGAAATCCACATCACAGGCTATAAAATGACTGTCAGAAGCTTAAGAGCAATAGCAAAGGATATGAAACAAACTATAACATGTTTCTGGCTAAGAGCAAGAAAGAGACAGTTCTGCTGATGTCCAAGGACCCTGTGATAGCCAGAAATTTCCACTGGAGAAAACTCACCAATGGCTCCTGGGAAGCAGATTATGGTCCAGACTACAGAGAGGGAGAGGAACCAGCAGCTCCCCTCCCAAAGAAGTTCTCTCCACATTCAAGTATGGTTGTCAGCTTGAAATTTGGGTCTTTGTGTGGATACCCTGACTATGAACCAGATTGCAGTGGTACAGGATGTTAATGATCTGCTACAGGCATGAAGCAGAGATGAGGAGATCCCGCTTCCTAATTCTTGAGTTGTTTTTACAGAATGGTGAATTGAAGAGAAAAACTGATCACCGAGAGCCTTGAATTGTGCTTACACCTGAGGGTGCAGGGATCTAGGTTTTGCTATGGAGAAATGATCATTAGAAAAGATGTTTTTGATCCAAGATCAAACAGAAGGGCTGTAAGCAGCAAGAGCAGTGTGGGGTTTTTTTTCCCTTATTACTGTTTTTGTGCATACTGTAACTGCTGTACATTGGTGCCATCTACTGCCTGTCCTGGGGCTGTCCCTGCCTCGATCTCTGAGGGTGTCACCAGAGTTAGGTGTAGCAAAAGTGCAACACAGGTTGGAAAAGCTGTACAATTCTCTGTTGATGCCCTGACCTAACAAAAGAAATCCTAACTACCTGTCCTGAGGAAAGCTGCACTGATTTAAAGACAGCAGAGCTGTTAACCAGTGGTACAGCTCACTTGCCTTGGAGGTAGAAACCATGGGTGAGCATCCCTTTGGCCTGAAGGAAACACAAAGCAATCAGCTGGATTCCTTGACTGTGTCCGTGTACTATGGCACAGTAAGTCTCATCTAGTCCCATACAGATGCCAGCAGCAGTGAGACACTCTGAGGGACAGGGGAAGATATCCTGCAGCTTTTGCAGTGCTGATGGTATATGGCTGCTTTCCTGGGCTCAAAGCAGAGGTTCATGTGGCATCCATGCCAGGAGACTGGCACTAGAGCATAGCCCCCAGCTCAGACCCTGCAGCCACTGTGATTGTCACCATGAGCAGGCCAGTGTGCATTTCTGAAACTCCTCTTTGCATGCCAGGGCTTCGCTGTAGTCCATGTCTCTCTTTTAATGGCATTACCATAACCACCCATAAAGCTTTCATTGTGATCCATTAAGCTGCTGTTCACAGTTGCTGTAAAAATAATATATGTAAGGGGTGTCTCCATCAGCTGGTCTGAGCTGTACAGCACAGTTCACATCATCACAGCTAACTCAACTGAGGCTACTCCAGAAAACTTTGTCTGTAGGGAAGGTGGGAGAATGATGCTGAAATGTGAGAGAGGTTTTGACTGTACATAGGGTTATGCTATCAGGGGACTGAATAATGAAGCAGTTCCTCACGTGTCAGATATTGGCTCCTTAAGTAACCACAGAAATTGTGAAACCTCTCTTAATCTAGCAAAATTATTCAGATTAAATTTTAGTAATCTGCATGTATCTTGAGTTGACCTATGGGATCCTTATTAGGAGCCCCTATGCTGCCTGACATTCAGCAGCAGTGGTGTTTTCAGTGAGCAGTGGCATCTGACAAAAAAATCCGGAAGTTCTGGCAAGGGCAGAGAGAAGCAGAAAGAGAAGTTGAAAGTTTCCAGGACAAGAAGGGACTGACCTAAGAGAATGGAAATTCAGCAGGGCATGCTTTGTGCCTTGTATCCTCATAAAATCTTACAGAGGAACTCTTCATAAACTTCAAGGACTGTAAATTTAAAACCTGAAATTAATTGTCTCTATATCACATATTGTTGGTGTCGTTCACTGTCCAAAGAAGTGTCTGAGAGGATGAGAGGTTATGACTGACAGTCAAATGACTTAGACACTCAGTTGTGCACTGCAGCGTCCAAATCCTCAGGAACTGGTAACAGTGCTCTCTTCAGGTGGGACAGCCACAGGGATCAGGAGCAGGACCTGGCATCCTTCCCTGGTAGAACAGGAATAGGGTTAATGTTCCTCTCAGTCCAAGGCATTTGTTCTTATGAGCCATCACACTAAATATTTACAGGGCCCTTAGCACCACTGTGATTAAGGGTTTCATCAGTACCCTGTGCCCTCTTTGTGAGTGTGCTCTCCTCCTTTTACAGGCAATAGCAGCCAAAATGCCAAAATCCCGAATCTGAGGTTTGTGATCAGCCACCAAGCCAGTGCCCAGGCGGCAAGAGCAGAGCCAGCAGCAGCAGAAAAATGCCATCTTCCAATAGACGTGCCCAGAGGAAAAAGGGAAGAGTACTTGAAGACAGACGTGATGTTTGCCTGACTCACAGTTCAAGGTGAGGCCTCATTTAATGACACAGGACTCTGTTTACTTTGTGACAGAGATTATCTCAAATATTTTCAATCTGTGGGTAAATGCTGACTTTTCTAACCTGTCGTTCTGAAGCCTCGTTTGATCATTATGTTTACAAGGTAATCTCATAACCAAAGACTCTTTCAAGTGCTTATGTAGTGCCTGAGTTCCAAAGGATCTGTCTTAGTTTTCTCTGCTTCAAGTGAAGATCAGTACTCATCATAAATATCCCAAAGCCATTTCCTATCCAAGGATAAAAACTTTTGTAGGTAAGAATGTATATATTTGTTATTATGGAAATTATAATTTAAAACCACACAAATAAAAGGGGTTTCATTCTCTTCTTTAGAAGTTATGGAAAATTGGCTTTCTTAATAATTCAGTTTTATACAAACTGAACATAAACTCTTTCTGAGAACATGAGAAAAAAGAAAAAACATTTTCTCAGAGCTGCAAATCGGTGGAGACAGCCTTTCAGGAGAAGAAACTTGAGTTTCCCACTGGGAGCTTATCCCACATATGACTTTTAGGAAGACCAGCCGTGGCCACCAACAGACACACCGTCAGAGCCAAACATAAGCCTTCGGGGGAACGTGATCTTACAGGCAGCTGCCACTGCTGAAAACTTTCTTTGTAGACCCTGACATCTGGCTTCTTCAGCTGCCAATCTTGGCCTCCTCCAAGGTGCTGCAGGAGAAATGTCACTGCAGCAGGTAGGAAACTGGGAGGACAAAGATCACAATTTGATGTGACTGCGAAGTAGATGAACTTGGCTGGATGTAAGGCACTAATTTGCAAGCCCTTTGTAACACCTTTTATTTTCTACAGGTTTGCTCATGAGTTTGCAGTTTTTATGCATAAATTATTTTAGTAGAAGAAGGGAAAGGAATGGGAAGGGCCACACCAGAACTTTCAATCTATGTTTGTATATTCAAAAGGTTGATGTAATTTGATGTGGCTTCAAACCAAAGCTCCAAATCCAGTGCCTTGCTGCATCTGAAAAGGATGTGCATGCCAGCATTAAAGGTGTCAGCAGAACAAAATTAGATGGGACAAATGCATTAGTGGTGAAGGCTGACAAGGTGACGGTCTCTTCAACCACCCTGAATATTGTGGACCTGGTGACTGAAGAGTCCCCCGAGCTCAACATGCATGTCTGGAGCTCAGCTCCCTGCCAATCTGCAGTGGTTTCATTTGACACACAGACCATCAGCACTTCAATCCTTTATAGGATGTGGGGGACACCAGGCTGAGGCTTTTTCAGATACTGAGTAAGTCAAGATTTCATTTCAAGAGAAGGTCACTTGATACCTGAATGGTGAGACCGGGTGAAGAGAAGTTCATATTGCTACACTAGGTGTGACTGCAACGTCACAGTGAGAACAAGGTGTTTGTTTTCCCTGACTTGCCAACTGCTGGCTGTTCAGGGAAGGAGGAAAAGACCGAGATGAGTCACTCTTTGAAAGCAGGATTTCTTACTCCTTCCTCTGAAGTGTCTGTTCCCAGTGTGGGAGACTGGCTAGGTCACTGGTTTCAGAGAGGAAACTACTTTGAGCTGAGTCTTGGCACTGTGCAAATATCAGTTTTACAAAAAGGTTTAAATGGTTCTTTGCTTTATAATAATTTTTGCATGTAATTGACTGAACTGCTTTGTTCAAAACTTGGCTCCTACCTAGACCTCAGTGAGGAGGAAAAGTAATTGCCTGAGTTTAAATACTCCCCTGTTTATAATCCAAACACTGCAGCATGGAACTATTGCATGAGAACTGGGAAGTAAACCTGACTACAAGCCAGCTCCTCACAAATGTGAAACAAATGTCAGCCTTTCATTATCCAAGACAAAATGTAAAGCAAACAGCTTCAGAGGTAATTCGCTTTTTAATCTATCTCATTGAAGGATAGAGGTATTTCTTGCAATGCAGAAGAGAATATTTACTATAAATACTTTATAATGGTGAAATCATAGAATGGTTTGGGGTGGAAAGGATCTCGAAGATTATCTAGTTTCAAGCCCCACCCAATCAGCTCAGGGCCCCATTCAATTTGGCCTTGAACACTTCCACAGATGGGGCATCCACACCTTCTCTGGGCAAACTGTGCCAGTGTCTCACGACCCTCAAGAGTGAAGAATTTCTTCCCTGTATCTAATTTAAACCTGCCCTGTTTCAGTTTAACGCCATCGCCCCTTGTCCTATTACTCCATGACCTTGTAAAAAGTCTCTCTCCAGCTTCCTTGCAGGCCTCCTTCAGTTACTGGAAGGCTGGCATAAGCTTAGGAATCTTCAGCAAATGTATTTTATATCCAGTATACAGCATTATCGCCAGGAATTACGAAAGGTTAAACAGTACCTTTTAATATCTACCACGAGATGGCAGAGTTGGACTTAGAACAACGACATTTTTGTGTGAACTAATAACTCAAACTTCAGGTTAAAAAAAGTCCTTGTGTCCTGTAGAAAAACAAACAAACAAGAGCTAGTCATTAAAGAAACATCTTCCCATGGCATGGAATTGCACTTCTGTATAAAACAAATAGTAGCAAACAAACATCAGATCTAACTTGACCTGAAACTGGACAATGAAGTGTGGGCTCCCTCCTGAATACTCTGGTCACAGTGGAGGGAATTACCTGGATGGTGATGTGTAAGAGAATTGAGAAGTCATTTGGTAGTACCTCTTTGTTTTCCAGGGTCAGGCAAAGCAAAAAGCCAGCCAGCAGCAACTGAAAGTTAATTCCAAAGATACCAGAAATGCACCTGATGCAAACAGCCAATGTTACGATGAAACTTCCACAAACACATTTACCGTAAAGAAAAAGTTGCTCACTTCCTGAGAAGTGCTGACCCTTACAGACTGTATCTCCTAAGCAGCTCCCTCCAAGTATAATGTCATCCTACAGCTCCAGTAGCATCTTCCCTACAAAAAAGTTGCTGTCGTCAGGGGTATCCTGAAGATCAGATTTCCTGTGCTTCAAAATGGTGGTATGTTTCCCAGGATGCTAATCACCAAGAGAATGATACAGAATCCTATGGGGAAATTTGGCTCTGTACACACATCTTGGGACTGCTCTGAAGCCATGTGCAGTCTTCCTTAGCTGTGTGAAGTTTTGTTGTTGGGTAGCTGGGAGGTGACTTGGGCTGTGCTCAGTTATCACATCGATGGATGCTACATGGTGACTTTTAACACAGTTCTGTCTGGTTCTGTTGTACATATGCCAGAGCACACACACACAAGTAATGTTACGAGCATCATATGTGGTATAAACACATTATATATTCATGTTATACATTTATGGCCAGATGCACTGCCCTTGGGAGGTTAAAATGCCAACCGAGGGCTACTTATCCATGGAGAGCCTTGCCTGTGCATCTCCGACTTTTCTAAAATAGGTCGTTCCACTCTTGCCAGGCTTCACAAAGGTTTTTTTAGCCAAGTGCCTGGTTAAGGTGCGAATTTCACTTTCCCACTAGGTGGCAGATTGTCATAGTGGAAATCCTCGTTCTGGTCCCTTAATTGAGTATCGTCTCCTTGCCAGCTTTGTAGTTGAACTGTTTCATGCACAAATACATTGGAACCAGAATAGATATGGTGATGTGCTCTTCACCAGTTTGTTTAGAAGTCAACAAGTTCGTTTATCTATTGATGGATCTCACCTGAGCTCAGTCTTTTTTTGCAGTACCTACACAGCAGGACACATGGCTCCTGAGAGATGATGTGCATACATCAGATGCACTTTGCATCTCCACAGGACCTGCACAGCTCCTCCGGGGCTCTGCAGGAAGGAGTGTGTTGGCCAAACCACTCTCCTACAGATCTAGGACGTGTGTGTTGTGGCTCTTTGGGATTTCTGGACACAAGGCATCTCAAACACAAAACAATTTTTTTCTTCTCTGAATGCTAAAGGAACTGAACATACTTTCTAAGAGCTGGTAGCTCTCCTGGTTCCATATTCCAGAGTTTTTCAGCACCCTTTTCCCTTGCAAGTGGTAAACTTTAATTTGGGCAGGTCCAGGACTTCAGAAAGTCCCATCAATAAAATCTGCAGTCCTGATGCTCCTGTGCTTGCACGAGGTTCTCCAGGTTCCAGTTCTGGCTTTGAAATTCAAAGCATACTCTGCTATAACTACCAGTTTTTTCTTGTTTCACTCAAACCCGTGAATTGTTACAGATCCCTGGAAAGATAGGCTTGATTCGCAGGACACTTCATCTGGGTGCAGATTTTCTCCCCTGGAATTTGTTATTTATAACCTTAAGGAATTCTGCTGGGGCTTGTGCTAGTGTCATTCACTGAGTTTAATAGAATTTTTCCTGCTTTACTTTGGTGCAGCATCAATGACAGTTGGTCCTGGTGACTTCTCCCTTACCCACAACTAAGTTTGCTGTAGTGCTCTCCTGGCTCTGCAGTCTGTGCTGAGGATGTAGATGAGCTCCTTAAGGGTCAAAGTCTCTCCAGCTAAAACTACAGCACAGATCTCCCCAGCAGTGTGGGGGATTTAAGGTCCATCAGCCTCAAAGCAGCCACTGGCACCTGCAATTTCACTTCTGAAGGAACATGTGTGAGCTTTGCATACAAAGGCAAATAACAAACTACACTTTTGGATGTGTTAACTTTGTCATGTGCTGTTGCTTCAGCAGTGGGGGCCTTTTAACAGTCCCAGAGAGGTGCGATGTACTCTCACCTGTCTGTATCTGTTTTCCTAACTCTAGAGCAAGTCTTTCAAACTTTCATTTGAGAGGATCAATGCTTCCTAATAGGTTTTCAAGGGCATGGAGCAATCTCCCACTTTCCTGTGACCTAGGTGGGGACCTTGGCATCTCACAGAGTTGATCGGAGCCTGTTACAGCTGGACTGACCTGTTGTACTGTAGCAGCATCAGACACATAAAGGTCATACAATCTCTTTTTGAGAGGGGGAATGATGCCCCAACCTGGCTATGTCCTGGAAGGTGGTGATCTCACTTCTTCACACATCTAATTTGAATTACTCCTGTTGTGGTGGATTAGCACTGATTGGACACAATAATCAGGACACTTCTGGTGCCCCATGCTGCTGGGAGCTTCCTTGCCCTTGTTATGTGGTAATCTTTTCCATGCATTTTGCAGATGTCAAGTTGCCAAAGCAATTCCGTGGGTTTGTTTGTTCTTTCCCTGCCCCGGGATCCTACTAGTTTTTCAGTGTAAAAGGTGGATTTGCAGATCCATCTCTGGGGGAGGGTTTGGCTCTTCAGAGAGTTGTACAAGTCCAGCAAATACAGCAGTATGGAAATACTTCATTTCCCCCAGATGTAGCCCTTCCTTCGGGCTCCCAGCCTGCTTTGAGCCCATTCCCATTTGTGTCCATCTGCAATTTGCTGCAAGTCTTTTGTTGCCAAGTATTTTTTGACTGCATACAAACAGAAGGTCCCTGGAAACTATCTGAATTGATCTAATGGAAATCTGAAGACCGTGGCAATGAAAAGCCCAGTTATATGGCAGTGACAGGTTTTCTGTGCATAAAAAGCTTGTGACTAAAAGTCCAATACTTCACAGGCTGCAGTAGTGGGAGCTTTATATCATTTCCAGCTCACTAATAGTGTTGCCAGCTCTCATGATTTTATCATGAGTCTCATGATATTCTTCTTAAAAGCTTAGTTTCTGAAGTCAGGCAATTACATGAGAATCTTTCTCTCTCTCTCTTTTTTTAACATTCTTTTCTTAGCAGCAAGTTTCTAGCCCTGATGCTTCCAAGGGGAAAAAAAAAGAGAAAGAAGGAAAAAAAAAAAAAACCAGAGAAAGCTTTAAAAGATGACCAAGGTTTGTCCTGAAGACTCAAAAACACCAAGAATACAAACCAAAAGAGGTACATAGATATTACTGCTTGCTTGTTTCTTTTTAATCTTGTGGGCTTTTTTAAAGCCAGCCTTATGTCCAACTCATGATTTTTGAATGCCTGGGATTGGCAACTCTATTTTGACAGACCTAATGCCTATGTGTAGCACTGGAAGTCCTGTTGTGGTATTTATTTTTAGAAAAGCTATTTTAGCTGATTTGCCACATTCTTTATAGCTTCATCTACCTCGTGTAGTTAGACTCATGGGGCCAGATCCTTTGCTGGAGCAAATTAGAGCAAGACCCATGATTTAAACCATCTGGAGATCTAGCTCATGGTGCAGTCATCTGGCTTTACTGGCAAAGGGATACAAAATATAGTCCCAATAACATTTTTAAAAACTCCATAAACTGTGCCTAAAATAGTCTTTGTCGTTCTGGACCAGATGTGCTATATACAGAGAACACAGGATGGAAAGCTTCAGAGGATTTTCTTTCTGCTTGTGTGAGTGCATCCCCATAGCTCACTCCATCAGATCTGCCTCTTATGGCTTTTGTACTCTGCCCATGCACTGCACCACAACTGAGCTGCTGCTTAAGCATGTCTGTTCTGGGTGCTCTAAAAGCATCTTCACAAATGTGATTTCCATACAGGGAAATACCTACTGTGCTTCCTTCTCTTCATAACCTTTTACCCATTGCAGTGGAACCATGTAGCTTAGAATGAATGAAGGAGCCCCTCAGAGAGTAGCTCACATGGAAATTTCTTTGCGCTGGGCTCCCAAAACCCTCTGAAGTCAGACAAGGTCAGTGCTGCTCCGGAGTTGGATACCTCAAGGACCACAGAGGAGCTGCAGGAAGCGGTCTTGGTGACTCAGCTGATGGCAATCCTCCCGCTGGGTCAGCATTGAGCTGATGCCCAGCATGATGTGAGAAGGCAGTGTTTGCTTGGACTTCCTTCAGATAAAGTGCAAGGTAGGGTCTCTGACCATTTGTTTCCAAAAGATCTTACAAACCACTTTGTAGGAACAAAAATTGGCATACCCTTTGGGAGACTGAAGTAGTCAAAGAAATCTGATAGCTAATTCCAATCTAGGGAAATGGATTTTAAAAAAATATGCAACCCATTTCCACCTCTTTTTCCAGATGTTCTGCAGTAAAAGTCCCCACAGCACCATGCAGACCTCCTGAATGTCACTAAACCCTTCCCCTTTGCTGGCAGCACTTCATGAGGCTGAGCTCCCCTTGCTGAGCTGTTACTAGTGTTGACTGGAGTTGTTTAAAGCTGCTCTTTGACTTTGATTTCTGTGACTGTGTTGTTGGCACTGCACTAGAACCATGTGAGCCCCTGTCCTACTATTCAGTGATTCCAGTGACAATCGCTGAGAAAATTAAACATCAATGCTCTGAGTCTTTACCTTCTGCTTACTGTCTCCAGTTGCTTTGTGGAAGCCGACTGCTTTGCAGTTCACAGGAGCTCTTTTCGAGGGTGGTGTGGGAAGGAGGCCACAGCTCAGCAGCTCAGTTGCAAATTGTGCAATCCCTGAACCACACTTGTGGCTGGAGAGCTCTTTGCTAGGATGTAGGATGGCCTGTATCTAGGATGGCCCATTTCCTCAGGGACTGTACCCATGCAAGGCCCAGGGCTCACTGTGGTCTTCTGAACTGATGGTTTGTTTATTGTGGGCCTTCTTGTGGTTCTTCTTGCGTCACTCCTTGATTGAGTTATTCTCCTACAATGCAGTTTGAGCTGTCCACCTTTTGACTACAGGGTGTGCATTGTCTCAGGTTACATCAGCTCGAGCCTTTTTCTATGTTTGCTTTGAGTTTTTCTCTGGACTCATCCAGAACCTTAAATGACTTTGTCCAGGGCAGTTAACTCTTTAGAAAAGTTGGAAAAAAAAGGGCATTGGCTAGAGAGCATTTGGAAAGGAGCTGAGGTGGGCTGTGCCCAACACCCTTGGGAGAGTGAGGGACCTAACCCAGGTTGGTGGAAAGTGCCCTGCTGTAATACTTTCTAGATCCACCCTCTTTTTGTCATGATCTTCCAAACTGTTGCACACTTCAGATGCCAGCTGTGATGTTCTGTGAAAGCTGAGGAAAAGGCTGGGCAAGGACAATCCTTCAGGGTGTACCTGATTACTTTTACCATGATTTATTCTTCTGTGGTCAGAAGGAGAAAATGTAATTTAGTGGTGTAAAAAAGTGTTGACTGGGTTGTGTTCATTTCAGACCACTGTGGTTTTCAGACAGTTTGAGGGGAGTGTGTTGAGAGAAGTCTCAGGATGTGACAAACTGTTGGGCTGCATCAGGATCCCCTGAGTTACCAGCCCAGTTCTGGAGGACCCTACTGCTGCTTAGGGGTGCTGCAACCAAATGACAGAAGGACTTTAAACAGTATTCTTTCTAATATTTGGAATATATTCATAAATTGGGACTACTGGGCTGTACTCAGTGTTTGTCAGTTTCTTTAGATGATCTTTGAAGAGAGGACTGTTGTTCTTTGCATTGATTAGAATCTGCACATGGTCAGTATGGATGTGTTCATGCCATAAGCTCCTGGCCGGGGGAAGCTCGGCTCTCCTTGGGGCTACCTGGATCAGTCATTCTCACCATGTTACTTTTAGCATTTGGGTTATGTCATATCAGCTCTGGAACTGAGAAATTTGCCGTGATACTAGAAGATTAATTCTCCTATTAAGAGGTCATATTATCAAAGAACCAAATTTACCCCACGTTTTTATATCAACATAATATAATGGGTTTTTTTTTCCTCTATGTTTTATGTTAAATAATTATTTGATTGCTGATTCTGAGGAAATCAAAGATTAATAAACTTCACATTAGTAGCATAACCTCTCTTGTGTGTAAAATTGCTACTACAATATATTTTCTAGGATTTGTTCACTTCAAATTTTGGAAGTCTTTAGGGATGGAATTTACTTTGCCTCAGTTTGTTTATTAGTATAAATGTTGCAATTTTCATTCTGTTTTGGAAAACTTTCTTTCAATCCAAATGAATGGATGGTTAGGAGGTGGTAGAAATTAATTTCAGACTTTTGGTGAAGGTTTATATGATCCTTGCTAGTCACGTCTCCTGATGCCATTGTTCTGTTAAATACATTAACAGATCTAAATTGTCTTGGATAAATAAATAGCTACTGTACTTAAGAGAAAGACACTTAACATTGCAGTGTGATTCCAATGTATAGAAGTTGCATGTTTATCCTCTATGTAATTATGTGACCTAGTGTATACATTACATTCCCCAGAGGACTTTATCCCATCTGCTTAGCCCATGAGACATGCACAGATCACCTCCTGTGTGTAAAGGCAGCAGGATCTAGGCTGTTTTGGAAATGTTTAGGATGTTTCTGAAAGAGAGAAATCATATTAGTATTATAGAGCTCCCTTTCTGTGCATATGTTCCTAAAAACCGGTAACAGAGAGGTGCTTTAATTCTTTGGAAAAGTTTGATGCTATGTTTGTTTCAATGAAAATAACTTTTGTCTCTGTGGATGTGTAACTTTATAGCATCAGTCCCCTAAGTATATGTAAAACGTGTTCTGCCAGTAAACCACTTCTTGTGTAGTCAATATGCATATTTTTTGGTGAAACATATGCACACTGTCATCTGTCGAATGTTTTACATGTAACTTCATTTCAAATGAATAGAATAAAACAACTGCATTAGGCTGCAGTACATTGGTAAAAAAATATTTATTCTCATGAGAGGGAGCTCTGAAGCTCACGAGTGACTGTGGTTCCTAACACCAACCCCAATTAAATAGGGGATAGAATCTTGCCACGGTGGCAGTTTGGGTTGTGTTCCCTCCATGCAGAGCACAAAGTAACACATTAAGTTCAGCAGCAAATCCAGAGAAAAGGGGTATCCAAGCATTAATCATTAATTTCAATGCTTTATGAAAGAAATCGCAGTGAAAACAAAAGCAGGAAACTCAACTATTCTGAGAAGCACTTTGAGATAGCACTAGTTTCAGCTGCCAGGTATTTGCACTATCAATCAAAATATATTTATTTATCAGTTGAATCATATATTAAAACTCCCGACTATGCAGAATAAGAGGCAGAAGAGAAATATTGAATGTATACAAACAAAAATACTGAAGCCTACATAATACATAAATGTCATTTGCTGACAGAAAAACAGATTGTTGTAAAAGGAACTCCAGCAATGACCTGACATCAGAATCACAATTTCCTGTGTCACAGGTTAGTGAGAAATTGCTTCTTTACAGCCTAACAATTCAAGGAATAATGACCTAACATTGTTCCACTGTGAATTGGGGCCAAGATATATATTTTTGCAGGTAGCAACAAATAAGAACAAACCTTTCAAAGAACTAGAATGCATAAATCCTAAAGCACACCAGAGAATTCACCAGTTTTGACATAAGCAATTTATAAACAGTATAACCAATTTGAAATATATTAGGTATGATTGCAAATGTTCCTTGTCTCTTCAACAAAACCGGGCTGGACCTCTGTGGGCAGTACATAAGAGTGCTATCATTTAGGGATTTGGGGTCCTTCTGATTCCAGATGTTTGTGTCACTCATTTATTCAACAAATGTAATGGAAATTCACATTGGCTTGATAGAGTTTTCAGACACCTCCTGCTGTTCAGCCAGCAGTTTCATGTATCTGTGTCCACATTCTTTGCTCATCATTGTTAGATGTTAGTCAAGATTTACAGCAAAGGATGGGTATTTTGGATGCTTGACTTGAGATAACTCACAGACAACTCAGTTTTGAAGAAGGCAGGCAACCTCTGAAAATCTGAGTACTGAAAAATTGGAGCCCTTTCCAAAACTCTTAGTATTTATACAACTTTGGCTATTGTTCTACAACCTCTGGAGGTGTTATTCAGAGAAAGGGGCCCTCAGTACACAAGAACTCTGAGAGGTCGATGATATGGTCATATTCTTATTTCTAATAATTTTATTCCCTTACGGCCTCCTGAAACGAGGACTAGCACAAGAGTTCATGCTTTTGCTGAAATGCCATCCAGCATGGAAGTCCTTTGTAATTCCTCCAAAGGACTTAAAAAAATTATTTACGAAAGCAAATAAGAGGAGATCATTTTGAATGCTTTGTATACCCTTAAAGTCAGGGCAGAATAAAGCAGACTGAGCTCTAGAAAAGGATTTCTTTGGGAGACAGCATTATCTAGTAGCCTGAATTTGGGTCTATGAATTAGGATTTCCTTTCCAGCTGTATCAGGGATTCTTTATCTGGCCTTGGATTAGATAAGCATTCAAGATCCTAATTAATGCTTATAGAACGATAAAGTTTAAATGGATAAAGTTTTTTGGCTGAGGGAAAGCACAAACTTTTATTACAGACACTGGCCACAGTAGATAATGCTTCAGCAGTCCAACATCAGGACAAATCAGTGCAAATTATTCATCAGTATATATATACTGTGTGTATGCAATATGGTATAATGTGTACAGCACCAGGTTATACATTTTGTACTGACAAGGATTTCTATTTTTCTGCAAAAGCTAACAAATTTTCTCTTCCTGGAGTAGAATGAAAAGTCTTCTTGTTAGTTTTCCCTCATGAAATATAAATACAGCTTCCAACACATCTCATTGACTTCATATCAATGTCCAAGTTTGCGTTCTTTTCATTGCCAATTCCAGTTGTTTGCAGTTCTTCACACAAGGCCATTTACAGGTATCCCAGTTACTGTTCTGTGCATTCCTGTGCCTGCTCTCTTCTCCTCCCTATAAGCAGACAACAGATTTCAAGTAACCCAATCGACCCTGGGCAAGAGAATTGTTATCTGCGTCCTCATCAAATCAAACATTTTGCTAGGGCCAGATGAATCCCAAAGGAGTCCTGCGAGGCTGCTGTGCTGCCCTGCTCCCTTCTCAACCCCCCAGGCAGGCAGAGCACTGTAGCCCATCTCCTGGCTGGCAGAGGGGGCTGCAGTTAAGAGGGCCCAGGGAGAAGAGGAGTAAAGAATGAGAAACTGCAAAGGATTATGAGAAAAGACCATCCCTCAGAAGCTGAGCATTTTTCTTTCACATATATGCCAAAGAACAGTGCTTCTGCAGGGTCACTTGTTTTGCTTTCCCCACATAAGCACAATGCACTGCTGCTTTTCTACAACTGGAAACACTGCAAGGGGCATAACTTATCCCTGAGCTTTTCATATTAAACTTTCTGTAGTTTGAGCTTGGAGTTGCCAGTCTTAGAGCAAACTGTGCTTCCTTTTTCAGGCCTGAGTGAGAAGGGACCTCTCACCATGTGACAACAGGCTGGGTCTGGCAAGAGCAGCCGCAAGTGCAGCACTTCTTGAAAACTACGCAGACATGATGGGTTCTATGCACTTTGAAGAAGCTTCTGTCCTGCTAAGACAGGTAGGGATGTCATGTGTATCCCTAGTCCATGGTGAATGCCCGTTCAAATGGTTTGCTTATCATTTTGCAAGCAGAAATTTCAGTGTATATAGTCATGTGAATAAGGTCTTGTTTTAGCAGGGCACTTCAGTTTGAAGTTGAGTAAGATCTTACATGGTCTCTGAAATGACAGGCAGGCGTCCAGGCCAGTTTTGCAGTAAATAAAAGTACCACCTTCTTTGCTGATGTAGCGTAGAAGTATCATTGCATAATCACGGAAAACCCTTAGAAGAGTTTATGGCATTAGTTCAATATTCATGATCCAATATATATTAAACCTGGCAAAAATGGATCCTTCCAATGCAGAAAAAAACCTCCCAATCCCCGCCCCCTCCCCCCCACCAAACCAAACCAAACCCAAAACCAACCAATCAACCAAACCAAACGAAAGCAGTGACTAGCAGGAAATTAGCATTGAAGCTGTAATTTGAATATACTGTGGAGAGAGGAAGAATAAAATAAGGCTTAATCAAAATGTAGAATGCAGGAAGATGGCACCTGCCTTGAGAAAGTTAACACTGAAGCTTTAAACAAGAGACAACACATACATGGAGGCAGATAAGAATCAGAGCTGCATATCATCCCCATGAGTATTGTCTCATTGTCTACCCACAACTATGATTTTCCCCAGGTAACAGGGCGACTTTAAAAAAAGAAAGGAATTTACTGTGCCAAAAAATCTTTCCCATTCTCTTAGTAAAATTCTGAGCCAGCATTGCACGACATTGTTAATTCATTAAATATCATCGTGATTAATTACATTCGATAGATACAAGATGCATTCAGGTTTAGTGCAACTTCACTGACCCCAGAGCTGGTACAGCTGTTTAAATCAGGGCAGAACTGATCATGTACTACTTCCCACTTGGACTTAAACCAGACATCATAAAGATATGAGTTGCATGAAACATAGTTTTAGGCTTCTATCACCTAGTGATTATCCCACATGTAATTATTTTCTACATTCTAGAAAAGAAACATATTTAAATGTGATTTTTTTTTCTGGTAGCTTCTACCTGTGAGTATCCTTTGGAATACTCAAATGGGCCTTTTAATTTATCATAAGGATTTATGAAGATTTATAGAAATAAATTTTATAGACACGAACAGAACAGAATGGACCATTCCCCATTGGGTTTTGAGCAATTTTCTTTTAAGATGTACTTTAATAAAGAATTACAGTCCTTTTTCAGAACTATTTCAAACATTTTAACAGCCACGTTTGTGCCTTTTGAGGCTAGTCTAACTTCCAGATTCTTTCCATTGACCTAACAGAATTGGGGCAGATCCCAGATTAGCAATCCTGGACCTGATAATATGTCAATCTTTTATCACTCCGAGAGGTTTTCTTTTAAATTGTGATTAAAAAACCGTCTTTCCGTAGTCCTGAACTTTTTGGAATGTGTCTTCTATATCCATATGATCATGCTACAGCAAGATATAGTAAGTGCACGTTGTCATGTATCTTTACATCCCTACTTGGTTTCATCCCTATCAAGTTGTACAAGAGCAGGAGGGAAGACCAGAGGGAAGGTTTGCACTTTGACCCGTTGTTCATATTTTGGTTCTTTTATGTGTACCAAATGTCAGTCATTCTGTCGTCTATTTAATCTCGGACACCTATGGAAGATTAAGAGAGGGCAGTTCAATGAGCAGAGCAGGAGAGGGAAGGATAGATGAGCTACAGCAGGCAGATAATGTAAAAGCCAACTCAAAGTTCTCAAAAAACTCCAGCCGTCGCCAGCCGTCATCCTTCAGACAAAAAGGAGGAGTTTCCATTCAAGCTTAAAAATCTCCATATTCTAAAGGATTGACATGTGAGAATTCTAGAAGGAAAAACTGTCCTTCTTTACATAACTCTGAATTAATCCTTTGAGTATTCCTTCTTTTGATTTTAAATATGTTCTTGGCCAACAGTCTGGGTGTACACATGTTTATAACTGTGCAGCAAGAATCTAGAACATACCTAGTGTTAATGTTTTGCCAGTTTGTCTTTTCGATCCATCCAAAACCCCCTTATTCTAACCTATCTCCCAAGCTGCCGGGTCATCTTTCCCAAGTAAAGTAACCTGGGAATAAAAGTGGGCTTTGTTTTTTGGAGATCAAAGACTTTTTTTGATCCTACTTTTGGTAACCAAAGCCCCCTCTCTCTTGCATGGCACTCATCAGTACTAGGTGCAATGAAACTCCTCTCAGCACAAAATTATCCACTTGGAAGGGGTAAGGTTGTGCTGCTGTGCCAGCACAGGCTGCATGTGTACCATGGAGAGAGGAGGGGAATTTCTTTGGATAAAACAGTGAGTGCATATTAATGCGAGACTTTGACCCCCCCAAAAAAGTTGCAATATTGGGGGCTGGCAGAATAACCTGTTGTCTCACAATCCTTCCCAGGCTATCTGAATGAAATGAATGGGATTTGGGAGGGCATGGGGAGCCAGTCGTCACCCTTAAATACCAGCCTTCTAATGCCATTCAAAAAAGAAAAAATGACCAAAAAATAAGAAAAAAGGGTGCAAATTTTCAGACAGAAGTCACCCAAATGGGCAGCTGGTTTTTAAGATTAAAATTGTAGTATGGACCAGTCCAGCTAAGTTGCTTTGCACAGGCTAGAAGAGGAAGGTTTCTGAGTGGTTTGTGCTCATTTTCCACTTGCCCGGACCTGGGCAAATCCGCTGGCAAATGTTAACACTGCCCAAGGGACTGAAAGTGAAGCTGGGGGCTGATGTGGCATGCGGTTGCCATGGTACTGGCCATAATCCTGCCGGAGTCAGATACCCTGATGATCCGGCGAGTTTGAGCTTGCTCTGGGGTACAGCGCGGTGACCCTTCCCAGCAGCATCTGGTTGTATTTTAAACTTTTGATAAATTCCATACCCAAAGAAATCAAAACAAATCAAATAACAAGCCCAGCCTGGCCAAAGTCCAAGTTCAGGCTGCTGCGTTTCTCGTTGGTACTGCTGTTTAATGTAGACCGGAGCAAAAGCAAAGATATTCAGGGTGGGAGCGGGGCACTTTTGGAGATTCCTTCTCTCCTCCTCGTAGCCTCGGTCCCAAAACACGAGGACTAAACTACATTATCGTGCTCCGGTGAGGTTGCTTATCGCATTTAGGCAAGAGTCTTTAATGAATGCTTCTCTCCCCCTAGATTTCCTAGCGGGTAAAGCCGCCCGTGTGCGAAGATGTTCCGCGGCGCTCTGCTGCTCCAGCCCTGCTGTGGCGGGGGCTTGAAAAGTCGCGCAAACTCGCGGGAAAAAAGCAACCACCAAAGTTGGAGGAAAACCACCCCCAGCTCCATCCCCGCCTCTGCGCGAGCGAATCTGCACAGGCCAAACTTCTGCTGTTTGGGGAGGAGGGGGGCGGCTTTCCCCGAGGAAGGGGGATTTGTGTGGGTTCGCTGCAGATGCGCTCCAGCTGAGCGGGGTGTGCAGGGGCTCCTGGCGCTCCCGAGCGGCGCGGCGGGGCCGAGCTGGCGGAACGGATCCCACCGCGCCCCACAGAAAGCTCCGCACCCAAAATGGTGCGGTTCGCCAAGGCGAGGGGGCGACCTGGGATGAAAGGGGCTGGGGGGAGGAGGGAGAAGATCCGGAGCGGTGCGCTTCTCCCGCGCCGAAAGGGTGGGAAGGTTTAGATTTCCCTTTTTTTTTTAAAGGGCGGTTGGAAGAGAAAACAGACCCTAGAGCCAGTTTCCTCTTGTGTCAGGGCTTGAAAGCGCTCCAGCGTCTTCCTGCAGGCTGCTCAACTTCATCCATCGTGTGTGCGTGTGTGTATATCTATTATATATATAAAGTATGTATACGTTTGCGCGCCGTGTCCCGCTGGCGGCCCGGGCGGATGGGCAGCAGGAGCCCCGCACCTCTGCACGCCGCCCCTGGCCCTCCCTCCCTGCCCGCCTCCGCGGAGCTGCTCCGCGGCTGCAGCCGGGAGAACACCGCGCCGCCGCCGGGATCCGCGGCAGCTTTTGGCGAGGAGCGGAGCGGAGCGGGGGAGAGGCACAAAAGGGAAGGACGGAGGGAAAGTCCCTCCCACGCCCCCCTCCCCCAAGTTTATGATGGGGGTCCGGAGGAGCAGCGCTGCTCCGCGGCAACCGCTCGTCTGCTGAAAACTTGCTGCTCCGCTTTTTGGGTAAAGTTGATGCTTATTGTGTCTTTTCATTGTGCTTTTTATTCTTTTTTTTCCCCTCCTCTTCTCCCGCTCTGGTTGGAGCTGCCCTGCGCCGGTGGGGGGTGTGTGCGAGGGAGGGTACAAATTTGGTGAGGGTCTCTCCTCGCAGCGGGTGCCCGAGGGGGGCCCGTCCCGTGTGTCCCCCCCACCTCGCAGGTGAGCGGGGAGGATGGGGACGCGCGTGTGTCCGGTGTGTGCCCCCCCTTTCCCCGTCCAGATCCCTCCGGGACCGTGCCTCCATGGCTATTGTTTTTCCCGGGGGCTGCGGTGACCGTCCCAGCCCCGGGCTGCTGCCGGGACCACTTTGCCCTGGGTCCCGGAGGTCGGCAGGGCTCCCCAAAGCCAGCATTGAGTTCGTCTTCTTTTTTCAGAAGAAAAATGAAGTTGCCCCCTCGCCTCCTTGTCATCCCCCCATCCGGGAGGGGCAATCTTTCGACAAGTATATTTGCTGAGGAATTTAAAAAATTCCCTGCTGCAACTTGATCCCTGTGTGATGAGGAGCGGCTTGGAGAGACCCGGACTCCAATCCTATTAAGGACTTAGAGAGTTGAGAGTTTTTCCCCCGGACTCGGTGGCTTTAAAACAATCAGGGAGGAGGGGAGGGAGATGGGCTCATCTAGATGCCTTTTCTGCCTCAAGTGATTGCCATCATTTCCTGGGAAACCTGACTTTTCCAGCGCGGGGGCTTAGGATGATTTATCGGTGGTCCTGCTGCTGGCTTTTCCGAGGTTTCCGGGCTTATTTATTTATTTATTTATTCATTTCGCTAACCTGCAGCCTGGGCTTCCAAAGTTCCCGGGCCAGGGCTGCGACTTATCCGCGGGCGCGCTGCGGTGCGCGCAGAGCGGTGCCGCCTCCGCGGGGCCGGGACCCGGCTCGACCCCCCAGTACATGGGCCGGGTGACCAAATGTCCAGGCGTGGGGGGTCACCGCCGGCCAGGCTAGCGAAACTTGTGTCTTCCTATAGCTGCCCTCGCATTTCATACCGCCCCAGGTGCTGGAAAACTTAGTGCGTACAGAAATTAGCATTTTATTGGCGTATCGCGTTTATATTTTTACGGCCACAGATAAAGGCGCTAGTTGTAAAACCTTGTCCACCCTCTGCCAACCCCCCCCCTTTTTTCTTCTTTCTTCTTCTTCTTCTTTTTTTTTTTTTTTACGACTGAGGCTCCTGGGATGTACAAGAATTTGAAAGTAAGCGTTTGACTAGCAAGTGCATAGAACAGCATTTAAACAAATATTGTATTGGCATGTGCTGTAGAGTTGGTGCCAAAGAAGTTAAGTAAATAAGCCATGAAATTCAAAATACACACAAGTGAAATAGACTGATTTGTTATAAGACTTGCTGATTTTATCTGTTTGTTCTAGCTACCTTGCTTTAAGAAAAACTTTGGAGATCTTTTTCGTCTAGGTTTTGTTTTGGTTTTTTTTTAGTTCTAAACCTAATACACTTAACTTTGTTAGAAAAGAAACTACATTCACCTGGAAAAGAGGATCTTGCTAAATAATTAAATAATTGTTTATGCTGCTGGGATGTTTGAAATGCCTGATAATTGCTGCATCCAGCAGCTACAGTTGGTGAATTGGTTTGGTTCAACTTTTCTGATGGGTGGATATGGTAATTTATATCTGGCTGGAACGTCAGGAAATGTTGACACCTGTCAAATTTTGAATTGCAATAAAATTGTTGTATTGAATGTTATTGCAAAACTGACAACTTTTAAGAGGTGAATGAAATTCATTATGGCTTTTCCACTGTAAACAACTCTTGGAAATTTGTCATTTGATTGAAAGCATGACCTATCTGTAGCACTGAAAAGTGCCTGATTCACTGAAGATGAACTTGTTAATTTATGGGTATGTGTATATCCAACCTCTGGTGTGTGTTTGTGAAAGAGTTGATCTTTAAAGCAAGTTGAGGTAAGATTCACTGCATCTTGAATGTTGTTACTGCTCAAAGTATGTGACTTTGAAGTGCCCAGAAATGCAACTGCTGTTCTTCAAAGGAAAACAGATCTCGAGGACTGTTTCCAACTTCCTTTCAATGTCTTTCTTTTTTTTTTCTCCAGTGTGTCAAAGGGAATGTATACAGATGGACAAATAGTATTTGTGTTAGGTCATTCAATTAGAGAAAAATTAGAGCCATAGAAGAATTTGAACTAGATGCATATGTCAATATAAATCTAGCATAATTTAATTGAAGCTGCTCCAGGTTATACTTGAATAAAAGAGAACAGAACTTGACCTCGGACATCCAATATATAGCAGCTTGCATTCCCAAATGTCACACTGAAGTCACATTTAGAAAAGACAGCCTTCTGGCTGCATATATATAATGAGCAGTATTTTTGTCATTGTTGTGAAAACCAGTTTAAACTTTTATGTCAAAGAACCGTTTTTGATTATGCTTTCCATGATTCTCATGATCTTACAGGTTTATACCACGACTTCCCTTCCAGTGGCACAGTCGTATAGAAGCTGCACAGGCTCTGGGACTGTGTGATCAGCTGTATACAGGCAGGGTTATGAGATAGCTACAGTTTTGTCTGACTTGAAAATATGTTTTCATGATCCCAATACTTTATTTCTATTGAGAACATTTGATTTTTTCAGTTCTCTGGACCCATCTTTTTTTTTAATATAAGGATAGGGTAGAACATATGACCTAATAGCAGTTGCATTGTTCTGATTCTCTGTTTGCAAGTACGGAGGACACTTGGTTAACTGCCTGCCCCTGCTCTTGGTGGCCTACTGTAAGCCAGTTGTTTGCCCTTTAGTCTGAAAGGTACACAGATACTTCATGCTTTTGTACTCTGAGAAGTGCTCTGTTCATAGTGAAGTTTCCAGTGCAGATTAGTGAAGGCAGTGGATTCAGTAAGCAGTCACCAAAATCTGTATGTATTTGTGGAGCAAACACCTATCTATTGGCCCATCACAAAGCTTCCACTCAATAATCTGGCCAAGGATTTCAAGGCAGTGAGTTTTTTTCAAAGAAGCTACTTAGGAACATTAGATGTGACTATAGCATCAAACTAATTAGTTGCCACTCCATTTCTATGAAGCTTCTAGGGCTTTATAGAAATGCAATATTTGCACTTCTCACTTGCTGCTAAGGCGTTGAGGTTAAGCGGTCTCTGCTTTTTGTCTGCTTTCTTACTGATGGGAGAGATTCCAGGGCATTGTTTGAGAGCTGCACAACCCCCTTATGTACCTGGGTAAATATTTTAAACAGTTGCACATTTGGACAACTTGCCACAAAGCATTCAGTGGTATTTAGGGTTTGCTTCAGCTCTGTTGCCAGGACCCTTTTAAAGAAAACCAAAACAACAGGAGCTATTTGGGAATTAATTAATACAACACTAAATAAAATAACAGCAAAGAATGAATCCTTGTATGAATGACAGCAAGAAGGCGGTGTGTTAAAAAGGCAGATAACACGTGTGCCTGTGCATATCTACATACATGTACCCACATTTGTGCGTATGTATGGAATATGCACAATTCTCGACCTGTGGATACAGCAGATCCCCTATATATGCATCTTCTTAGAAACTAAGTGGTGTTTGGTGTAAAAGTAGTGAAAATTGCATCTTGCATGGCGATCTTGATAGTTCAAGAGGTAAAATTGCATGTTTCCCTTCTGAACAAGTGACTGGAATGGAAACAGTGGATAATCAGGTCGAATTTTCTACAGACCAGTTCCAGCTGGGAGTGAATACATGTTAGGTGTGTGCGGTTCAGGAGAAGCCACAGACCTTTTGTTCAGTTGCTCTTGGCTACTGTAAAACTACACCCCATATTCTCTAAGTTCTTATAAACAAAGTGAACCCAAATACAGTAAAGCTGAAATGTGTTGCACAAAGGGAACAGCAAAGTTGTCCTTTAATTCAGAAGGTCAGAGCTGTAAAAATTTTTTGGGATTTGTGAATTTTCAGTACCACAGAAAAAGAGGGTTAGGTTCCTGGAAATGGACACGCAAATCAGAAAAAAATTGAAAATAGGCTCCCTTGGGTTCCCATTGTAATGAGTGGAAGCGTTTCTGATACTGTCATAGGCATGACTGCCCAAATACATTAGTCACTGGTGAATCTTTTCTCATCATTTCACAATTATTTGCGATTGGCTATCACCTTTCTGCAATTATAAATATTCTAAGAGGAAACAATACAAATTAGAACTGTAGGTAGCAGGATCTTTGTACTGGATGTATTTCTTTTTACTTTCTAAGTGTTATTTTTCATATGAAAAGAGTCTTGCAGCTTTATCCTTATTCAAGTCTTTTCTTTTTGTATCTACTGGGGAGAAAACCATTAATTTTGAGGAATGGTGAGAGTAAGCCTTAAGCTGTCTTTGACATTTTAGTTTAACTTGAATAGGTTAATTTTTTTTTTTTTTTAAAAGAAAACAAGTTGGTGGGAAGTGTGTTTTAACTGTGAGCGCCCGATTTCGACCATTAGCATAAGAAAAAAAGTTTTAGTGCATTTACTATTGTATTGAATGAAGAGTTCCAACAGTCAGGGAAAAGAAAGTAAAAGGCTGTAAAGAAATGATGGTCTATTCAGATTATTCAGCAGCCCAGAGCTCTGGTCATCTGCCTCTGAAATCTGTGATCGGGATATCACTTTTATCTTCCTGTGCCTTTCTCTCGCCTTTTTCACATGTTCACTTTTGTCAAGCTTTATTGATCACGTTTTCTTCTCTGCAAATCTGTGGAAAATTTAATGAACCAAAAACAACTGAGAAATAAAAGGAACTTTTTATTCATTAGCCAGTAGATTGAATTTTGTTCTATAGTCACTACCCTCTTGCCTCCCATGTGCCTCATTGTGTCACTCCTGCAGTAGTTACAGTATGTACAGTGGGGATGGCCACATTATTAATTCTCTTCCAGGGAAAAGTTAAAGTTGTGAACTCATGGCAGCCCCAGCTCTGCTCCTTGGCTTTTCTTTGCCTTCCTGACATTCGGATTCTTGACTGTGGTGCTTCTGTCACTAAATACCTTTAAGTGTGTATTCCGCAGAGAATTTACCTCTTCAAGAATTAAATGTATTTGCTGCCTAGCAATTAAATCCAAATTTAAATGATTGCAGATTAGTAGTAGTTGTTTACAGTCCTGATTGTTTTGGTGCTGTGATCCTTGTTCATTACACATCTGCTTTGCCGTGGTGCTGCCCCAGAGTGCTTTGTGATGCAAATGCTTTTGTTAACTTACAAATAGTTTCAGTATCTAGATCATCTCAGGTGACATATTTAAGTCGCTTCTTTTTTCCCAGATGGACTTAAAAAGCTGTAATTAAATGTGGCTTCCAGTATGATTAAGCTTTGCTAACATTTTCCATGGAACGATTTACTTGAACTCTGGCACTTTCTGAACCTGTCACTGGAAGATTTTTCAATAAACGCCCTTTTTAACATTAATTTCATTTCATTTAGTGCAGCTTGTAAGTGTAGGGAAATGAGTTAAAATGAAGCATATATCTGCCTGAGAGATTACCTGGGTGTTTATTGATTCTAAAGAACTTTACTATTACCCCATGTAACATGATAAGTCTAAATCCCATGGGAAGCAAAACCATAGAGTTCCATAGAATAGTCCCAAATACTCTCCTAATGAATAGTAGCATCAATCCTGATACTTTTAAGGGATGAGCTGAAAGCCACAAAAGGGACTCTGGACTTGAGCTTGTAATTTCAGCTACTGTGATGGCACACTTGTGACTGCATCTGTTTTTCTGTGCATGGAGTGACTGTTCTGTAGGAGTACACACCTGCAAAACTGCCTGTAAATCTTTTTTTTTTTCTTTGTGCCCAGCAGAGTGAGCCCTGCTGGGAAAATCTGGGCTTCTGGAGGATGGGGGATGTAATAAAAAGTCTTCAATCCCCTGTGAAATGTAGGATTTTAGTGTAGATAACTCATTCAGATGAAACGAATGAAATCTCTCTAGAGGAAAACACCCTCTCTGGGATGCTCGGCTGAGCAGCAGAAGCCAATGTGGGTCCAGCCCCTCAGAGATGAGCACCCTGTGGTCACAGTCCCTCACCCCCGCCATGAGGTGGCAAATACCCCCAGCAGAGGACCAGCTGTTTCTTCCCAGAGTCCGCAAGGGATGGTCAGCTGCACATCTTAATTCCTGCAGTGGCAGTGGAAAAACTTCCCGTGTTACAAATGCAATTCAGAAGAGTGGAGATGCTGTAATATTACAGAGCTGTGACTTATATTCATCACTAGGAGCTTTAAATATCCAGTCTCTGGAAGTTAAATCCCCGCTTTGTTTAAATGTCCTGTAGATTTAGTGATTATATTCTATTCAAGCAAGCAGATCACCTGGAAATTGTTTAGCACCGTGTTAAGCAGTTTGACTCTGTCGCTAAAATTCATTGAAAACTCCTTGAAAACATCTCACCAATTTATTTTTTTTCAGCTTGGAAAGTAGCATTCCTAGCTAGAATCCGTGTATTGCTCCCCTCCATGCTGACCTGAAGAGCTCTATTAGAGCCCTTTTATCACACCGTCTTTAAAAGCAAGGTCTGTTGATTGCAGCGGTGTTAAAAGAGCATCGGTTCCCAACACCAGGATCGCTCCTTTTCAGAGCAATGCTCAGCAATGCCCCTTTGTGCGGTGGACAATGCAATAAGTCAGACAGGACTTTCTGAGCCACCTCTATAAGGAACTGTAAGGGCTGCTGAAGTACACTTGTGTTAAGTTGAATTGATTGAAATTTAATGGCTGTTAGTAGCTATGAATGGTAATGATTTTCTAGAGTATCTTCACCATGCTTGACATTAATAACTGGAGAGTGTGTATGTGTGACGCTAGTATGTTATTCATTTTTAAAGATGCTTTCTCCCAGCCCTCTTTCCCATAATTTAGTTGTTTTGATGCTTCAGAAAAAAAAATCTTGGGCTTCGAGGAGCACGTACATCTTGTCAACATAATTTTGCGCTCAAGATTTTTATTTTTTCCAATTCTAACATAAATCAGACTACAATATAGTGAGAGTGATGAATTTGTTTTACATGCCACCATGAATTAATGTTATGCAAATAAAAGCTTTACAGGTGCCATGATTTACTTAATAATTTCAGGTTCTAATATTTAAGCTCGTTCATTATGTTTGAGTAAAAAAACCAGCACAGCATGTTCATATTTTAAAATGTGAAATTTGAGATTTGTGTGCATTTGCTGTGTGTAGTTGCTGTGTAAGCACATTTGATGGCTAAGAAAGAATCAATCAGTGTTTGCATTCAGCATCCTATGCCTGTAGATGTTACAGAGACATTTCAAAGGGAATAATCAAGTATTTGTATGTAAGGAGAGGAAGGTGGTGGTAAAATATCCTTCATGGATACAAAGAAGCAGAAAACTGCCAAAGAAAAGTTTTTTGGTCTTCAGAATTTGAGCAGGGCAGCACAATTTTGCTATGCAAAGTGGCCTTTATTTCATCCTGAGCCGTTTGCTCCCAGACCTGCTGCCTTTGCTGCATGGTGAGGATGAGCTGGGGAGCTGGTGAGAGCTGTAGGCATCCTGGGTCAAAGGTGAATGCGAATGTGATCGCAGGATTTTCAGGCTTTGATATGATTTTTAGTGTGCTTCCCAAAGGCTAAGGACAAGGCAGAGAAAGTTTGACACGCAAATACATCTTGAATCTCTGAAGATAAGAATAGATTTTTACTTTATTTCTCAAAAATTGAGGTCACAGTGGTCTGATGACAGGCTGAAAGCCCATCACTCAATTTTTTTCCTGTTTCTTACTTTTCTTTCTTTTTTTTTTTTTTTTCCCAAATGAACAGACAGATTCTTATTTTTGATACATTGTACACATTGAGTTAGTGACAGCATATTCAGGTTTTGAAGTTTGTGGCCCCAGGATCAAGGTTTAGCACCAACATTCAGGCCTCCCTGCCTGAGTGGTAGTAATTTTACTGATAATGCCACAAAAGAATCAAACCTCTTAAATCTGGTAACAGTAAATTAAATGTGTATCTTTACAAAATACATTTGCTCCATGCAACAGGGTCACGTGTTTCTGTGATTGCTACAGTTCATAGTTGTGGGAGTAGGCTCAAGAATTGCTCCTTGACCTCTTCAAGCCCAGGGGACCATTGGCCAGGGAGCAGAGTGGTACTTGGCTTTTAGTAATTTTGACAACTTCTCCTTTTGCTCTGTGTTCTTGAGGAACTCAGAGGAGAAATTCATTAGGAGGCACCATTCAAGCCAAGGATTTATCTGGGTGTTAAAGGGCCATTTGAGAAGTGGCACACAGTGTATGTACCGTGATCAAGTTAATTATGTTGCTTTGGCAACCCCAGCTTTGGTATTTCCTGGCTAGGACTCGTTGATGGAATCATATTCCTATATCTGGCATCATCAACACTAAAATCTTCTACAAAACCAGGCCAGTGTTGTAAAAATGTAGCAGAAAAGAGATAGAGGATTTTTCTGGAAGTGTTAACAATTCATTGTTTTACAGTCTTTGTGTTGAAGTAAGTTTCTGTTTAAAATTTTAAAGTATAATTCCATTGTAGGAAATACAGTAGCAATATAATTGCTTTTCCAGTGGACTCCAAGTAATTGTTTTAGAATTCCTTTTGTGGAGAATTTTAGCATTTTGAGGTTTTGTTTCAATTCACAATAAGTCAGATTTGGAAATCTTAAATTTCTTTGTAACTGCAATAACTGTATTCTTAACTTTGCTCTCTGCTTCTGAGAGCTATAAGGGAACACAGGGCTGAGCACAGCACATGTGTTACTGAATCATGTCCATGGCTAATTTTTTCATCTTTGATTTATTATGTGTGCTGTTGGGGTATTTTCCCCATTTTTTTCAGAGAAGAGGGAATGGGGGGGAAACACTGTGTGTATTGGGGTTGAATTTTCTCAGCAAAGCTTGCACCTATTTACAGACCCTGCTGCAGCACTCTGAAGCTCCATTTTCTATTTGAGAAAATGTTCCTACTTCTGCATTTTACTCCAAGGCCTCTGACAGGGCTTGGTAAAATTTAAACTGTGTATTGGACTTCTTCTGAGAAATTCACTGATGCTGGAGGTGAGTTCATCCCTCTGGGACAAAGCACATGGGGGAAGTGGGCGGTGAAAGACAGGTCTGGATCTGTGTGGAGAGGATGGGGATGAAACAGGGCAGTGCTGGCAGCTGCTGGAGGTTGCACCTTTCTCCCAGGAGTGTGCAGGGTGAGGGATCTTCCTCTTCCCTGTTCCAGAGGTCATTTCCAAGGTGCAGATGGCAGGGGGATCTTTGCCAATGCATTTATTTCCTTTAATCTCTTCTCACAGTAGAGAGACACCCAAGAGTAAGACTCCATCCAAGCTGTTGAAAGTGGGAGATGAGATGGGCTTTCTTGGTAGAGAGGAACTCACTGCTTGTGAGCTGGTGTTGATTTCTGCTGCCCACTTTGGTCTGGCCCATTTCTGGTCACTGTAGGTTCTGTACCAGTTGGTGGCCTGCCAGGGAGGCACTGCCTCAGAATAGGCCGGAAACTTTCAGTGCGCTGCATTCAGTCAGGTGATGACATGTTCCACCTGTAAGGCTGAAGGAAGGGGGCCCAAAACAACTTGGGAACCCTAGCCCTGGTTATTTTGGTGTCTTCCTCCTTTGCTGTTGAAGACGCAACTTTGCAGCCTGAGGGGACCTCCTGGCATCACCCCACTCCCTCCTCCTATTACTGGTGCATTCATGGGGTTTACCAGAATCAGATTTCCATTGAAGTGCAGGACCCTCCAGTGGAAGTGAAGAAGGCAACCACTCAGGATGTCTTCTTCAAAGTGACTTCTCCCTCCTTTCCTCAGCCTTTCTCTTCTCCTGGCGTGGTGCAGCCCAGGGGCTGCCACCTGGGACTGGCTGGCTGTTAGCCCTGCTGTAACGAAGCGGGAGCAGTTGCGGTTTTTTATCTGGTTTACTTTTTTCCTCTCTTGCCATGTGTTGTTGGTTGCTAAGATGAGGTCTGTGGTCCTGGTGCGCATTCCGGGTGTGCTAAACCACTTGCCCCACGAACCTCCTGTGTCGGCTGGACTGGGAGTCCTTGGTGCAGCAGCTCAAACAGAGGGCAGTGCTGCAGGTGCTATTTTGCTGGCTGATTGCTTCAAATGTCACACCTATCCTCAGCTTAATGTCTGTGCTGTTTCAACATCTCATGTAAGCTAATGCAGTTTAGGTATCACCCGTTTCTCTTTCTCTCCCTGGAGGTTGCATATTTCCAAACACCCTTGAGATGGAGTTTTAAGGTCATGAGTGGCATTTTTAGGTCACAGAACTGCAGGACCTTGTCTTCTTGCCAGCTAATCAAATGACTAATTAGTTCGTATATTGCTGCTGTTATCTTTCTCTCTAGCTTTGGTTCAGCTCTGCAGGATGAAGCCTGCTAGGAGATGACGTGAGAATTATTTGATTGGAAACTTAGAGGCAGATATGGTCAAGAGACCACATGAGCAATCACTGGTGCCCATGTTAGTCTCTGTACCCCAATTCATCCATGTGTATTAAAGATTCTGTCAAAGCACAGTATTTAAAAACAGCCTTGTTATAAGCCTTTCTATGATTATGGCAGTGCATACACAGCACTCTTAATTCCATTGTAATTTGAGTAATTTCCACAAGACTATTTTTAACAGGGGTAGCTGTGTACATATACTTCAATTTATTTTAATCTATGAGCATTTTTACATCAGGGCACTTTATCCTGCATCCTCTAAAAAGCTCACAAACAGAGACTTGGGCAGTGCAAGCCTTTGTGTTTATCACAGCCGCATTAACCCACTTTATTTCCCACTTTTCTCAGGTGTTGATGGCATCTGGTTGTGACAGATGCTTTCTGATAAAGCCTTCAGATCAACATGCCTTTGGAGACATCAGTGCTCTGTGTTGGTACTTGCAGACTGCTGTATCCAAATACTCTTCTTTAATTGTCTTATTAAGTAGAGAATTAAGCTGTGTGCTTTGACTGTTTTGGTGCCAGTGGTTCTTATTGCAGGCTTTGGCACGGCACCACGTTGTGTTTTAAAGAGACAGCATCACTTTAATGATGTGGGAATTGAGTTGAAGGATAAAAATCTGCTGAGAAAATGGCTGACTGAAAGTACGGTACGTAAAATCTGATTTTATGTTCTTCCCCTCAGACTATTAGGTGGGGGGTTTAGTTCAAATGCCTGCGATGATTTAAGAAATAAAAAGCAGAAATTCTCCCTGCTGCCAGACCACAGGCTCCTCAGTGCCAGACTTGCAGACGAATGTCACATGTTGCTGTATGTTTTGAAAGCATACCATGTGTTATTCTTTAGCTGTCTCAGTCTTCCCCCCACCAGCTATGTCATCTTCCCCCTAGCCAATCTCACAGAAAACCTTTTAATGAAAAAAAACTTTCCTCTTCCCCCATGTCCAGTGCAGACCCCAGACTGTGTTCCCCTGTACCTGTCACTCCATGGGAAGATCTCTGCCTGCAAACTTGCAGAAGTGATTTTAACTTGACTTCATGTAACTCTGCCTCTTATGCTTTAAATCAGGCACTTTTGACACTGATATTGCAGCTTATGTTGTGCGTTAGGATCAAGAGCTCACAAATGACTAAACATATGGTTAAAACTTTTTTCATGAAATATAATATGTTTCAGTTTAACTCAGCTGTGGGTCTCGATAACAAACCTCCACAGTTTGCCATTAGAATAATTGCATTTCCAGAAACAATTTTTCACTCCTTCTTTTCTACTGTCTTGGATTAATGTTTCCTCCAGCTAATGACAGGACTGGACATGCAAACTGAATTAGAGCATAGTGTGAGTAGTATGAGCTGAAAATGCTGGCATCTCACTGTATTGCCTACAAGGTTAAGCAGTTTACTGTGAGGTTGCAAGAAGTAAACGGAAAGCAAAAAGGCACATTAATCCAGATCTCTTGGGTTCCTCCAGTGATGAGAGCAGCTCCCAGGGCATTTGCCTCTCAAATGTTGTTTTGCCCGTCCCCTCGCCCACAGCAATGGAGCTTTCCCACTTATGGCCAATTTGTGCTTAGATGGGAGGTCAGAGTCCAGCCACCCGTCAGGTACCTGGCTGCCACTCCGGCCGTGTGGCCACGGGATGCCGCTCCTCCTCCTGATCTGTGGTGCTGGGGTGAACGTGGCAGAGAAGTTGGCAGCAGCAGCCTGGCGCTGCGACTCTCGTGAATGATAAAGGCTGCTTCGCATTAGAGCTGCTCCCTGGGGCTGCCTCCTGCGGGAGGTCTGCTCCCAATTGCAGCAGGGTAGGGAGCAGCCAGCACTTGTGCTCGACATCTCTATTTAAAGTTCACTGCACCAAAAAAAAAGGGCTACTCAGGAGAGCCACTGCTTGAGATTCTGCAGAAAAGACATTGAGTTGGTCCAGTGGCAGAACTTTAGATCACCTCTCTGAGAAGCAAGAAACTGCTGGGAAGTTACGTTAGGATAAAGGATAGGGCTGGAAAGACCAGAGCAGATGGTGCAAAGGATCATACATGAATTACACCTACATGTGCTAGCTAGACCTCTGCTGAAAATTCATCAGATTTCGTTTGTATTCCTTCTATTTTTCTTCTTTTCTTTTTTTTTTTTTTTTAAACACCGCCATGAATGGGATTTATGCAAGCACCTGTATCCAGCTGTACCTTATAACTGTAGGTGGTAGTTCCACCAGCCTATGAGCTTAGGTGCTGGATGTGCCATCTGATGTCCCAGTTTGCAAGTGTACTGGTTGTACTGGGGACTAAATGAGTCTACTCACTTATTGTACACCAAAGCCTAGATTTGAATCCATGTCGGAAGGCTGGACTACAGCCTGTGTCTTGAGTATGTTGAGTAATTCTCTTTTCAGTAGAAATGAAAGATTTATTGGTTTTCTATGAAAACAATAATAGAAAGTTTGTGTTTCACGTTTAGGTATAATTATGAGTGTGATGCTTGAATGATGAGGTGTACTGTGTTCAGAAAGAAACCTGGCACCATTCCATGTGAGTGCAGGGTTTCCACCAGGCCGTGTCTCTGACGGATCAGTTCGACAAGTCCTGCTTTGACTGGGACCTCCTTCCTCATCAGTGTCTCATGTTTACTGGGGAACTGCAGTGCTTAACAGGATTCAGCAACCCAGCTGTGTTGCAGTGGTAGAAATATTGCTGGGACATGGCAATGCCTGTGCTGGGACCACCAGTCTAAGGGAGAGTGACTCTTGTGTACTGAGTTGACTGTATAGCTTATGTCTGTGGGGAGGAAAAATAGGTAATATGTTTCCCTCTTGCACTCACTTCACTAGAGTGCCACAGCTTCTCAAATTGGTGGATAGCAGCTTAGCCACTTCATCCACCAGCTCCCTCAGGACCCACAGCTTAGTCCCTTAGAAACACCAGTAAATGTTGCAGCTCTGGCCCCCTCACCAAGGGCACATGGCTGCTCTTTGTATCCCAGGCTCATGGCAAAGAGCTAGTGAGTGATGACTGCTTTGTGAGACCAAGTGTGACCAGGTGGGCACTTCCTGCCTTGTGTGTTACCAGTTCCCTCTCACAGGGCCCCTGTGACCTGTTTGTACTCATGTGTTAGATCTGGAGCTATGCTTTGAAGCCATGCAGAGCTTGTGCTGGAACAGAATGGTGACTTACTCTGCAGCCCTCCACAGACAACCAGTGATACACACACTGTGCTTCACTGTGCTTTGTCTGCATATGAGCAGGCAGGGGCTGTTCAAGGTAATTGCTGTAAACTGGAAATGTTCACCACACATGCGATTTGCATGCTTGGGACAGACCTTTCCTTTGTAATGCTGTCATGGTGGCACATGAGAAGTTACCTGAACCTGATCCCCTTGATTTATGAAAGAAGTGGTTGTAAGTTTGAGTATTTCCCTTGGGGCTTCTCAGAAAGCAATGCTTTCCCTACCCTTTCCTTATCTGAGAGAGCCCTTCCTGTGGCCTGCAAAGATCACCTTACTTTCGGGGCATTTGTGGGACATGCCTGTATTACAGTTCTAGTTGTAGCAATGCCTGTGTGGATTATCCTAGAAAACCTATTGTATTACTATGTAGGAAGTTCATAGAACTTTCACAGTCTGTTTTTATAAGGGAGATCTTTGCCTTAAATTCATTGCTCTTTAGCAGAAGAGCCAATGCCCCAGTAGAAGAGGAGGGCTGGAATGTGAAGTTTTCAGCTCTCTGCTCTGCTAGACCTGCAGGCTGGTACAAAACCCCTTTTAGCTCCCAAGCAGCCACTTGGCTCACGTGTAGTTAAGGGACATGAAGGAGTCCCAAGCAGACAGATGTGCGGACAACCTGGTGGCAGCTGGGAAAATACTGTGGGGGGAAAGAAGGGATGTAAGACACCAAACCTGTAGGAAACCAGTCTTCATTAGTTCTGCAACTTGTCTGACTGCTTGTGCTCTTTTATTAACTTTTTATTACGGCAAAAGTGACTAGAATAAAAATAGTCTAGGTGCCAAAGGGATAAACAGTGAATTAAAAGGATTAAGTTCTGAACACTTTATTGCTTTTAGAAAGATGTTATTAGATTTATTAGCTTAACTTAAATTTACATGACTGAATTACTTCTTAACTTAATAATGAGTTTTGTGGGGTAAAAACCCCATCTGTTTAGGTGTTTTAAAAGGACTTAATCCAGAGTACATCATAAGTCTTTAGGCCATTATGGAAGAGTAGAGCAGCTATCCTTTGTGCCACAAGCTAAATGAGTGCTGACTGGGATTTCAGTCTTCTGGAAGTCAGCATGACCTGCACGTGGTGTAGGAATTGATAGCAACTCAACACGTAAGATAGCAAGGGAACAAGTCCTAATGTTGTGTTAGTTATATTGCCAACTGTGATATTTTTTATTGTTTCAGTTTTCCTAAACTCTTGAGATACGTTAAGGTAATTTGTTGGGGGTTTTTTTTAAATATGAAAGTCTTTGTTTTCTAAAGACAGCTCATGGAAAGCTGATGACTGACAGTGGCAATTCTGTTTGAGATCACCTGCAATAAACTCCTGTCCTGATACCCATCGATGTAGTCAAGCCAAGCTCCTGCCCTTTATAAGGGTTCAGGGTTGCTGGCAGTTTGTGTTGGTTTCCTCTGAATCCACAGTGCTTGTGTGTGGCTCTTTCTTCCCCCCACAGCTCCTCACACAGCACACTTGCATGTTGGACAGAGTCCAAATTTCCTCCCTCCTGGGGATTCCTTTGCTGTTAATTTAAGTGATGGCAAATGCAAACTTCTTGCCAGAGCTTGCTGTGTGTTTTTTGGATGCTTTTTATAGCTGTTCCCTGAGGGGTCAGCTTTTGTCCTTCCCCACCATGTTTTCTGCTGTGGGGAGAGAGACCTTGAACTAGAGCTGATCAGTCCCACCTGGTTTTGAATGCATCTCTGACATGGCTTCAGGACCTTGCTGTCTTTCACAGTTTTCAAAGACTTTTGCTTTGTTGTTGTTTGTACAGAGCTGAGCTTTATAATAACTTGCGTGTATATGTAATCTTAAAAGCAGAATGAATCATTCATGCCTATAATAGAATGTTTCTAGTTCTTACTAGATGCTTTTCTGTAGCACTGTGACCTGATGATTTTGGATGCTACATGAAACAATTAGGGAGGGAAATAACTATTTTTAATAGGTATGCAAAATAGCTTTTCTCTTCAAAAGTCGTGTGGTGAAGACATGGTGTTAATATGAGACAGAGTGAATGTGTGGAAGAGAAGTGAGTGCCCATCTGCTGTAAGCCTGAACTGTAGATTTATGGGATATCTTCTCAAACTGTGGATGTTCACATAGATCAGAGCACAGTCTAGAAAAGCACTCAGTCTCCTTCCAGGTAGACCAGCAGTAACCAGAAAAGCTGAAAGGCAACTCCTCAGTTTGAAGTCATCTGTGCTTCTGCTCATTTCCCTTCAAGGGGTCTGCCCTTGTCACCAGAGGGGACTTCAGTGCCTCCCCCAGCCACAAGTTCTGCTTCCCAGGGTTATTCTCCAAGGCCTTTGTCCTGCTGTGAGGTTTGTGCTTGCACAGCTGAGAACCCGTTTAGTTGTGGTTTTAACCCCTGTCAGCTGTTTTCAGCAGTCCTCCTCTGATTTGTCCAGACAGTTTTGTTGAAGGAGCTGTGCAGCAGGACATGTTCACAGGACAGGGAGGCGCAACACTGGCTTTATGGAGATGCACATGCTGGAGGAATGTCATCTGTTTATGCTTCATTTTGCACTGGGGTTCCTCAGGGCACTGTGTTTTCTGTGGTCATCTGGGCTGTTGTAAAAGGCAGAGCATTTGGATTAGCACAGAGATTTGTAATGCCAGTCACTGCATAGGTTCGGTGTCCCATTTTTTGTTGAGTTGAAAGTCTGTGGTGGAATCAGAGAATCATAGGAATGCTCTGTGATGGCACCTGGTAAACTAGTGAAAATGATGGTGAGGGAGTTCTCCATCATGGCATCCTAGATGGAAAAATAAACCCTCGAGTCTGGAAGCAGTGTGGTGGGCAGACATAGTGTTTGGTGAAGGTGACTTGTGGAGAGCATGCAAGAAGCACCACAGGACTTCAAAATGGGATTCAAGTAGGAAGAACACCTAGATTATCCAGGGGGAAAAATCCAAAGGAGTGGACATCCAGGATGCAGCATCTCTTGGGATACCTAGGTCCTCGGAAATTAATAGCTGAGCATGAAGATCTTGCAAATTTGCTGCTTTTGGTAACCTAAAAAGACACCCCCCCACCCCCCCCCAACCGATTTGGTTGCTTGTCCTGCACTGAGGCAGAAGATGGGACTGAGGACATAGCACTGGTAACTGCAGAAAGTGTAATGCATTCAGGTCTGCTTCACTCCATTACAATAGAGATTGACAAATTGGAGAGAGTTCAGGAGAAAAAAAGAAGTAACAAGAGAGCTTGAGGGATTGACTTACAAGAGAAGACCGAAAGAGCTGAATATAGATAACTTGGCTAAAGGATGACAAATGGGGTGGTTGAGATATAAATCTACAATATCTGAAGGGTGTAAACACCAAGGCTATGAAGAATTATTTAGAGTGGTACAATGGGGTGTAACTAGAAGTAATGGGATGAAATTTAAGAGAAGGCAAATTCCAGTTGAATAATGGGAGAAGCTTTTTGACAGTGTGATGTATTAAGCCATGGGCTGCTTTTCCAGCAGTAGTCCTGTTGCTCACTATTTAGGGCACAACCCTGTTTGCTTAAGAAGCCAGAGTTTTCCAGAGTCTTTATTAAGGACAGTTTCAAATCATGCCTTTTGTGTTCTATGTGTTTGATGCAGAGGTATGCAAACCATACACCAAAGCTGCTGCGCCTCTCCACACATGCACCATGTCTGGGTGTGACATACCAGCTCCTGGTGTTGTGGTGGTGGAGGTGAGGGCAGGGCTGTGAGCAACCTCTTGAGCCAAAGCTCAGCCCAGATGCCCCTGCTGGCATGGCAACCTTGGCCAGGTCAGTAGTATCTGCTCTTTGATCAGGACCATCTTTTACCTCCCACACTTCTCCCATCCAGATGCTGTAGTGTTACCTTTTGGGGGTTAGTTCACTTACGGTCTCTGGAATAGATATCAAAGTTATGCTGCAGCTCTACACCGAGAAATCTCCCACTTTGCTTCAAAGAAATCAGGACAAACAAGATCCCGTTGATGCACATGGTCTATGATCTTTTATAAATCTACAATACTGTACCTTAACTTTTTCTTTAGAAACTCCCATTTCTTCTTCTGCTTTTCACTTCACTTGAAATGCAAACTAAGGTCAGAGGATCACTTTCCTACTGGCAGAACACACTGCATTGTCTGTCATTTTAAAATGTCCTCCACAGTAACTGAGGAAAGGTTCATTTCTCTACTCTTTATGCCTAAGAGTGACTCTTAAGTGCATTTTGCTTTTTCTTATTTAGAAGGGCTAAATTAGAAAATTAGGTAAACTAGCTGTGTAAATCAAGTTAGAGTATTTCAACTAAAATGGTAGTTTCTTCGGCTCAGGGAAGATGGCAGATTCATGTAAATAGAGAAACAAATGCAGCTGTAGCACTTAGCATACACTGGCAACTTGGCTGTTTTGTTGGAGAGAGGGAGGACAGAAAACTTTAAAGCATTGGCATTCTTGGAGCATAAATGAGACAAGAGCTGAAAGTGTCTTTTATAATTGTTCTTCAATGTGTTTTGTATTGCTTGTGCTGTCCCTGAAGAGGTCTGTGTCCGTACGCTTCAGGGAAACTTCTGAATTATATCCTCTCTCAGTCTGTGGGAAGAATGAACCGCTGAAGGGTTTCATTCTCCTCTGCATGGGGATGAATATTTTTCTTGCTGAAAAATGCAGTTTTGGTTGCTTCAGAACTGGATTAATTTGGTGGATGCTTTTCATGGGGAATTTTGTATCTGGGGAAATGTCAAAACAATTGTGTCTTCATTGCATTCCCATCACTGAGGGCTGTGGTGAGTCTGGAGAGGAGAGCTTTGCTTTGAACCAGTTTTCACATCCAGACCAAGAGTGGATGTGTGCTCAGGCCCCATCGTCTCAAGAGAGCAGCATAACCACTAAGCTACCTCAAGTTTGCCACCTTAATCTAAGTGGTTTCCATTCAGCAGAAATAAATCATTTATGTCAGTATGACTCCAGAATTATTTTTAAAAAATTGTTTGGTTTCACTGCTGTGCAGGAGTATCAATTATCCTCCCTACCTTATTTCTGAGGCTACTTTAAAAAGGAATTTTAATTATGCATCTGGAGGTCTCTAATAGCATTTGCAGGAGACATCATTGGTTCTTTTGTTTTTTTTTCCCTGCAGATTGATTGATGATACTTTTGCACCTCTATTAGTAGACTTGGGCCCAACCCATTTACAAGGCAGACTTTCCAGGCAGGCACTCCTCAAGAGGACAGTGCAAACCTGGTCAGGTTTCTTTTAACTGTTGCTGCAAACTTCTCTGAACCTTACTAGTGAAAGACATCTTTGCAAAGCCAAGCCTGGAGCAACTGAGGGAAGTGTTTGGGGGGAAAGGGTACCTTGGAATAAACTGCAGCAAATTTTGGGGCCACCACAGCAGTCCAGGCCACTTTTAACTTCACAGCAGGGCTGGATTATGATCTGGAGCATTTGGAGTATTCCCAACCTTGCAGGTCTGAGTTGATAACCTGCAGCTGAAGGGCCAGGGAGATGGGTGTGAGCTGTGAAGTCCCAGCAGGAGCAGCAAAAATTCAGCTCCCAGAAGCCCTGGCATGCAAGAGCCAACCTGTGCAGCGTGGCAGACTGTAAGGCACAGCAAGCATACATTTTATCAGTATAAGAAAGGAAAAAGCTGCCCTCCCTCCTTATCTGTTGAGGGCAATGAAGAATCTTGAGCCAGCTTGTGCAGTGAAAGGATTAATTTGCTGTGGATATTTGATTAATAAAGCAGTAGTTTATCTCATTACATTTCTCCATAGTAACTGCAAAAGAGTTTCAGATGTGCATGGCCTTTCCTGCTCTCCTCCTACTGTGAAACAGATGTCTCGCTGACTGCCCCTGAAAAGGACAGATCAGCACCCAAACCCTTCTTCTGGCAGGACATGAGGAGAAGCCAAAACTGAGGGAGGGAGTCAGCCCAAGTGCAAGGAACATGCCTTTCTTTTTCTTCTGCCGTATGAGAAAACACATAAATGTGTGTGCATGACAGCCAGGCAATGGAATCGGATTATTTTGACTTGAAATACAGTATTAGTTTTCTTCAGCAGAATTTAAAGATTGGAAAGTTTTTAGCTAATTTTACTGGGCAGTTGCACGGTTCCTTTACTGCCTTTTGTCATTTTCCAGGGCTTCTATCCCTCATTACTCCCATCCTAGTGCCCTGCCTTTATCTCTTGCAAGTCCGGCTCCTCGGCCCAACACTGCAGGCCTCCAAAAGTAAATGTTTATAATGCTCATTTAGCTTTCAGTGAAATCTCTTCTAGCTTTCAAAGAAAGCTCTTTAGTTTGGTCTGCACAGATGTAAACTTTTGATAGGAGAAATTCCCTGTGTTCAGCTAATGGCTTCAGGACTCCAAGTGCTGCTGATGTGCTATAGTTCAGTGTCCTTGTAAGTTCATGGAAAAACGATGTGCTACCTCCAATTTTGAGTTTAAGCACTCCATAAGAGTGGATTTAGGCCTTCCATACATGCAACATATACTAACAGTACCTTATTTTTGTTTATGTATAAATAAGATGCCTCTCCGCAAGATCTGTTGGAAGCCAAGTATGGAGTTTAAAAAAAGAATAAATAAGCAATGGAACAGTAATTCTGTCATAAGGTGCATTGTGTCAACAGAAGTTTATTTTATTTACCTCTTAGAGTAGGAAGTGCTCTGACTGGTTAGAGTTTGTTGTTGCTTTCTGATGCGTTGGGTTCTAATATGGTTCTCAGTGACTTTCGTATTCTGTTTTCCCAAGAAAAGCCTTATATCACAGTTTCAGTTTGTTAGCTGCCATAGGTTACTGATGAACTAGCTTATGCTTAGAACTTCATCGTTCACTCACTTACTTTGCACGTTAATTTAAAAACTGAGGAGATGGCACCAGCCATAGATGATGGAAGCTTTTCCCCTGATGGATTCTCATTTCACAACAAATCTAGCAGTCACTGAAGGGCTAAGGGATGTTCTTTCCATCAACACCCATACGAGTATTTTCCAACCATATGTCGCAAAGTGCTTTAAATAAATGCTTGGATATTATATACCAAGATGCTTGTGTTAAGGAGCTGAGTCACAGATGGACAGTCAGGGGTATCAGGACACCTGATAATAGTGTCAGAGAATGGGGACCCTTGGGAATTAGAGCACTGCTTCATGGTCCCCACCTGTGTCCCACTGCAGAAGTGGCTCAAGGTCTGCCAGCATTTCAGGATCCTGTATTCTAATGTAGAACAGATTTTCCAGGATTTATTAGGATGTCCAGAAAATCAGCTGTCTTTGCAGTACGTCCACTCTGAATGAATCATTTCTTGTCACTTTTCTCTGACAGGGTGGGAAACTGAGTGGCCATAACTCTGAGCTTTGTCCTCCACGTCTCTCCTGAGGGCCAGGAGGAAAGGGCAGTGCTGGAACTGGGTTCCCTTGGTGTGTGCTGTGGGGTGAGGTGCAGCTCCAGCACCTCTGAGCTAGCATCAGATAAGCAAGTGACAAGGCAGGCTTAGCAGTGTCCTGGCAGCTCACCGATGATGTTGAGCAGCCCAGTACTGGGCTGCCTTGGACTGGACAGCCCCAGTCCAGAGGTGCCTTAATGTGCTTCATACACAGCACAGCCATGTCTGCAAATGACTTCCAGAGCTAGCAGGCTGGGGACTTTCACTAGACTAGAACTCCCTTAGGAATGTAGAAAGATAGGTGAAATAATTAGCAACCAACCAGTGCTGGGCCCCTGAATTGGTCTACCTCTGTTATGGTTTACACCCATGAATTCTGATAGCTGTTGTAGAGACGTGTGTGTATGGGAGCGGGGAGAGGAGGAGGGAGCTGCTGGTAGTGATCAAACTGGATCTTAAACTCTGGTTTGTGTTGAGCCAGAAGGGTTTAATTATATATATGTAACATGCAATGAAAAGCAACATGGGACTTGGGTAGACCATATGTCTTAAGTGCTGCTTGGGATAATTGAGAGCTGCAGAACCAAGCTTTAGATTTTGGAGATGTGGTTCAGACACAGAATTGTGCTGGTGTTCCTAAACTTTCCTGGTTTTGAATAACATTTTTGTAGCTGAGGTTTTGCAAGTATGAAGCCTGAAGCCAGCTTAAGGAAAGTTTATGATGTGAAAATTAAGTTTTCTCCAGTAAGCTGCAGTTTGTCAAAACAACTGCACACATTTCTGTTGGGCTACAGTTTGGCAGGATGGAAAGATTGCATCTCTCCCTTTGAATATCCAAAGAAAATGGAAACCTGGCACTTTATTCTTGCATGGATTTCTACACATCACTTTTAACAGCTGGGATAAGCTCCTCTGCTTTATCACACATTTTCCCTTGTGTTATGAATCACCACCTTCTCTTCAGGCAGTTCACAGGATTCTTCAGTCTTTGGAAGTTCGTGTGTTTGACTAAGGGGAGCAAAAAAAGGTTGTAAAGGGACTTGCCCAAGGATAAGATAGATCTCAAATTTGGTTGTCTGACAAGAAATGAATCGTCATATAATTGGAGCTGGTGCTAACTGACATTTCTGCTTTTGGGGAAAATATTTTGGGAAAATTCACTCAGTTTCCCAACAGAGCTCTTAAAAGGGTCTCACAGAAAGGAAATTCCATACATTTTTTTGCCCTGGAAGAAAAAAAAAAGGAAAAAAAAACCCCCAAAACTGGTTTTAGCTGATTACTCTGAAATGAAAGAGAACAGCTGTCTGCCCCAACTCCCGACTCCCAGGAAAGGGGGGCTTAAAGCCCCCCTTAAGCTTCATGTAGAGCTTGGATTCATGGAGCTCTCACAAGCTTTGTGCTCCTGCCAGCAGCCTGGGATGGGCATCCCAGCTCCCAGGTGCAGAGGGCAGTCCATGAGGTGGGGTTTCCTGTGAAGAGAAGCTGGGGAATTTGAGTGTCTGCCTAGACAGCTGCTGAGGAAAGAGGCAGAGTTCTGACCCACCCCACAAGCAGTTACCTCTAACTGATGCACAGCCACAGACATTTCCAGTGTAGACATTTTCCATTGGAAATCTCTTGTGACAGGAGCTCCTGACCTCTGTTACACATGTTCTGGTGTTTACACAATGTGTAGCATATTGCTGATAAGGTTGTATAGTGCCATTAAGATCTGGAGTATTGCTGGAGCAGAGCTCAGTTGGGGAATCTGCTTTGGAAGGTCACTGTTTGGATAGGAGCTTAATGGTGGTACCCAAGCAGTTGTAAGCAGGTGATCAATAAACCAGAACTGTCTGAGTTATTCCCTTCCTGCTTTGTGACCTCACTATTTTAGAGCTTTCCCTTTTATGAAACTTGCCCCGTGTGAATTTGCTCACAGCTGTAAGAGCAATTTAGTTCCACTCATTAGTGATGAAGCAAAGGTCCATAATAAAAAAGAAAGGATAATACATCACCTGATGTATTTTCTTCCTGGCCTTGATGCATATGGAGCACTTTAAAGTATTAGTTGTTTTCAGATATAGTAGAAGTATTGTGTATTTTGGAAAACTTAACTGCCTAAGTAATAGGAGACCTCAGCCATACGCTTCACTATTAAATCTTTTCTGAGAAGTATGGAGAAACGTGTTTGCTCTGCGTGTGTTTGTGTGAGTTATGGGCTGTGCAGATCAGCGAAATGCCAATTAACAGCCCTCTACTGTCCTGTCATATCTCGACTCGCAATAGCAGAGTTCAGAAGTTCATTGCTTGGGGGAGGCAAAAAAAAGGGAAAAAAAAAGTTTGCTCTGACTTACTTGTGCTTTTATGAAGACTGTCTGGAGCTAAATAACCCCTGGTGAACTTGTATCCTCCACCCCAGCTGCAGCCTTTCAGCTCCAACAAAGACCACTCACTAAATCCAGGAAATCGAGCGGCGCGTGGGTGAGTGGCTGACTCCGCATTCACACCCTGCCTGTGTGCCGGGGGGAGCCGCTCTGCCCGGCCCTGCGAGCAAAACCCTCTGCATGTGTGTCTGGAAAAAATAATTCCTCACCATCCACAGAAAGCTGCACTTTCCATTGAGTTTTTCCAGCAGTGCAGCTTTGTAGAAACCACAATAAAAACACGGGAATGCAGGATTTTTATTCTTTACATTCCTCACTGCACAAAAAGCAGCACCAAATGTTTTTCTGGAAGCAGGATTTCCAGCCATGGAGCAATGATTTAGGAGGGTGAGAATATCAGTTTCCAAGAATGTTTAGTTTGGAAAACTTTGAGATTTACTTGAGACATCACCAATCTATTTCCTCCGCTTTGATTACTCCGTTTCCACATAGATTTATTTAGCCACTGGCTGTTGTTTTTTACCCTCGAAAAATCTGTTTTGATGCCCCTAAACATCGTCGTCTTTGTTATGCTAGGGCGGGAGATAGAGTGGCATGCAGAGAGAGAGATAAAAGCAGTGTTGTTTTATGGATCCTACGCAGTGTACTTTGCAGGAACTTTAAAAATAATTTGCACAGTGCTCCTCAGTGGGATAAATGTTCTCTAAGACCATTTACAAAACACGAACAAAAGAATATTAACAAAGACGAATAAGCACAGATTTCCTCATTTCACAGGTGAAGAAACAAAGCTCTGTAAAACTTATTTGTTGATACAGGGCCTGGTCAGGGTTAAAAAGGGTGAGGCTCAGCCTGCAGGGCCATCATGTCCATATATCATGATAGTTGGAGTGAGATGGTAGTTTAAAGTGGCTGAGGAAAGAGGTGGCTGATTAGCAGTTAAGTCATTAGACTTTGCTGCTTGTGTAACAAGACATGTTGGAGATGCAGTTAGGTGACATGGGTTTCTATCACTGGGGTGTAAAAACAACCCAGAACCTCAGCTGCCCCTGCCAGATGCTGTAATATTTTGTATTAGGGAACTTCATATTTTAAGCAAAAAATAAAATTTTGTGGTTCTCAAAGACCAGAAGCTTCCGTGGGAACTTCAGCACTGCAGCCTGAAATGGAGCAAGTGGGCTGTTGTGCCAAGAGGGAGAAGGTCCCCAAAGGAGCAGCTCTGGAGGAATGCCTGACTGGCCCCAGCACTATCCATTTGCGCTTTTTGTTAAAACCAGTGATTAGTGGTTTAAAAATAGTTATGATAAAACTCGTGAGAAGAGGTTAATGCGCAGTAGTTGGAGCTTGCACATCTCCTCCTGACTGTGCTGTTCTCCAGCTGCTGCCTGGTGGCCTCTCTTGGGAGGCAGACAATTTTCAGACTCAGTGTACTTGGGGCAATGGTCTTGGTCAGTGGCAGATTCACAGGAATGCTGTCAGGATGGGACTTGGAGCTCACGTGCTCTGTCTGGAAACCATCATAAGTCCAATGCAAATGCCAGCCTTTGAAAGGCTGAAAAGTTGTCCAAGGTGCCTTGTGGAGAAAAGTCCACTTGCACCAGGATTCCCCAGTCTCTGCTACTAGTGAGAGAATGCACTTATTATTTTTCCTCTGCAAGGTGTTGGTCAAATGCAACTTAAACTGATCCAGCTGTTACAATCCTGTTTCCATCTTTACTCCTCGGGCACTTGTGTGGTTATACAATATACACATTCAGATGCTGAAAACTGATCTACCCCCCCACCCCTAGAATCGTGGTTTTTTGGCGGGATCACTTCCCTGAACTGATTGACACTGTGATTGCATTAATGTGAGCACAGGAGAATGGGAGGGAAGATGGGAGCAGGCAGGACAATGGGATCACAGCATCCCAGGCTCAGTTTGGTGTAGGCTGTCTCCCTGGTTGCTGGAAGAGGCTGCATCTGTGGTGGCTGGTGAGGCATAAAAGTGAAGATAATTTGTGCAGGAGAGTACAGAAAAAAAATCCATTGATTGACCTCCCAAGCCAGTGGAGGTAATCCTGTACGTCAGCTACTACACAACCTAAGTAATACTGTCTCTTAGATTTTTTTAATTTATTTTTTTAAATCAGTTTGTTTTACAGTGGTTTCATTCTACGTCATCCATGCTTAGCCTTGCTTCTGCAGTGTGATCCTGCTTATCAGTAACTGGGATTATTCTGCAGCTGGAGCTGAATCTCTCAGTGAGCAGCTCCAGGAGGAGGGCTGGTCCCCAGAGGCTGGTCTGACCAGATGTACACCGAGAGTTTTGCAGCCTGCAAATGTCAGGCTGATGTTTTTTCCTTTTCTGGCTGGATGTTTCTATGTCCTCGTAACTGTAGGTACAGCTGCCTTTTCTTCAATTGCCTACAGCATCAGGACAAAAATTACTTTGGCTTCCAGTGCTTCCGGCTGGGTTGCTTTTCTCCCTACTGTTTCCACGCGCACCCTGGGACACAGACTGACTGTCCTGGCCTAGCCTGTCTACGAGCTGCTCTCTGCATGCTTCTAGCTGTGCTTCAGTCATGTCTCCCAATGGGCTTGACAGTAAACTGGAATCATCTGTCTTGCAAATGGTCTTGCCTTTAATTAGAAAATCTTTAATGTCTTCAAAGTCACATGTGGGTGCCAGAGTTTGCAGCTCTGTAATGTTAAGTTCCGTTGACTTGCTGGTTTTTGGTGTAAAGTTTTAAAAAATAACCTTTTGAGCCTCAGGATAGCAGATCCATTGAACCCTGCTAGCAGATTTTCCTCAGTTAATTCTGGCCAAAAAAATACCCCCTCTAATTCATCTTTTTCCACCAGTAAAACACTAAAAAAGGTTTTCAATTCATTTTCTCATCTTCATCCCCAATGGCCAGCAGACTATTTATTTTCTCTGTCTCTGTACAAGTGCTAATGTGGTTTTTTTGTGTTGTGTTGTGTTTTTCTGGTTTTGTCCTGTAGTTAGGTATCCTGAGCCTCTTTGCTCTGTGTCAAGCATTAGCTTGTTTTCTATTAATGACATGTTCTTCCTGGCTGCAGCTTTTGTGGTCTGGCTGCTGCTGTCAGGTGTTGTGTATATTGTGTGCTGGGTGGCACTGAGAGAGCAGGATGTGACCCCAAACTGCAGCCTCTTTCTGATGAGAGGGTTCTGTGGGAATGCTGTGACTGGAGCCAGTGCAGAAACCCCATAGGCTTCTTGGTGTACCCTCCCAGTCTCTCCCGTCCATGTCCATCTTGTGTTATGAGAACCTACCTTGCTCCAGGCTTAGAAGGAGCAATGTCAAAGGGCAGGACCTTGGGCGAGTTCTTTACCAATAAAGCCCTTGAGCTTTTTTCTAGTTTTGTAGGAGCTAGAAAAGCATAACCGTGACTTAGCTCATGGGGTTGTGGAGGAGACACATAGCCCAAGCCTGGATGGACCACAGCTCTCCTGTTATATTTTTCATTCCTATAAATTATATACGTACGTTATAGCATGAGGAAAGGATGCTTCTTCTTCCCAGAGACTAATATTCCCAACTTTGGACAGCACTTCGTGGACAAAGTGCTTTGTTGAGTTGTGCAGAGAAAACTATTAATGAAATAAAACAGCTTCATGAGAAGCAACACTTAGTGCTTTGTCTGTGAAGGAATCAGCCTTTTATGAAAGACTTTGTGTTCCCTGATTTATTTATTTATTTTTCCATTGAATGAGCAAGATTGTTTAAAAAGGGTGGTGGAGAATGTCACTGGGGAAAAGCCCCCTCCTCTACTCACTCATCGATTCTTATAACATTAAAAAAATTAATTTAAATTGCCACTTTCCTCAAAATGAAGTGTAAAGCTTCCATAGTTCTGTTGTTTAATTTCCCAACTGGATATGAAATTAAGGAAATTGTAATTGTTTGACCTCTCGCATCAGGGAGTCTAGGTATTTTTTCGTCTGTTTCACCGGCGTACATCTATATGAGAATAATGGCTTCCCTAGAGGCTCCATTTCTTGTAAAATACAATCTAATGAATTAAAATATATCTCCTCTTCTTGGTGCTTTTTCACGCTGTGACCTGCCTTGGGTTTGAGTTCAGGGTGGCTCCTGTTGACCTGTCTGAAGGCTCTCAGCATACTTTCTCATACTGAATTGTTCTTCCTGAAGTTTGCCCATTGATTACATCCTCTGGCTTGGGTTGGTTGTCTTTCTTACATGGTTCACTAATTTTTCCTCACTAAGCACTGCTAATGTGCCTTCCACAAACTTGCAGCTTTTTGAGCTTTGATCCAGGAACCTTTCCAAATTCAGCAAAAACAACTAAAGAAGTGGGACTTTTCCCCCCCGCCCCCCTCCTTTTTTGGTGTCCTTTGTTACTGAAGAGGGCTGCAGATATTTAGTACCATTTAGAGCAAGATCAAAAAAACCCCCTCTCATTTGGTGATTTCTCCAAAACACCAGTTGATTATTGTTGGCAAGGATATCACACTGGAAAGGACTAGCTGTTCTGTGTGGTTTTGAGGCCAGAATAGTGCTGGGATTGTCCCTGGTGGCTGGGTGGAGCTTGCTGGGTACCTGCCTGAGAGCCACAGCGTCCTCATGCAGCAGATGGACCTCTCTTGGAGGGAAGGAATAGGTTAACACTAAAGAACAAAACTCTTCTCCCCCAAAAGGTAAAAAAATATACTGAGTATCACTGAGGAAGGAGCAAATACTGGTCTTGAGATCTCTGTGCTCTGTATGTCTCACCAGATGGATGCAAGATTTTTCCAGGGATCTAATATACTGTCTTTTAGAAAATAGCTGGGTATGTCAGAGTGTGAAGTAAGGGAAAATTCAATTCAAAATTCAAAAATGCATTCATTTTGAGGGCTCTTAGAGAAATTTTTGTCCCAAAATCAGCACTGAGAGAGCTGGGAATGGAGGCTGAACTGACTTGCCACCAGAATAAGTGTATTTTGCTCTTGAAGAGAGAAGGTGATCAAACATCAACTTCACTGATATATTTAGCTCTCAGTGATTGTAAGGATGAGTTCAACTGGATCTATAATCCCTTGCTTAGCTCTTATTTCCCAAACAGGCCACACAAGTGGCCTCATGCACACCCAATAGCAGCTGGTAAAACAGCCCCGCTTGCGCAATGGAAGAAGTTGGCAGGAGAGGACTGTCAGGAAGGTTTTGGCAGGATTTCATGGCAGAGAGGTGATTTTGTCAATACCACACAAAAATTGGTCCAGATCCAATCAGAAGTCAGGACCTACTCTGTCTCCTTTCAGGTAGTAGAAGCCTTACTCTGTCTCCTTTCAGGTATTAGAAGCTCCGGTTCTAATCTGAGCTCTTAATATGTAAAAATCCTTGAATTTATTTCCCTTTCTCCAATCCCATTGCTTTAAAAGGAGAGGGACTTTCCAGCGTGCCCCAAAGAAAAAAGTGACAAAAAGGCTGGCTGTGGTTCAGGGTAAACCCTTCCACCCCAGGCCAGCGGAGGAGGCTCCCGGGAGCAGGGTGATGGCCGGGGTGCTCCATGTGCTGCCGGACCACATTGGTGTGTGCGCCTAGCAGAGCTGAGCAGCAGGAGCAGAGCCCTGCCCGTGGCCCACAGGCAGCTGCGAGGCAGCAGCAGCAGCAGCCAGCTCGCTGCCAGCACGGCTCTGGCACCGCAGAGAATCGAGCCCTTTGTATCTAACCATCCAGACCTAATACACTGACATGGTCGTCATCAGATACAGTTGACACATGTTTAAAGGGTGTATCTCGCTGCTTTGAACAAGTGGGAAAGTGTTCTTGGACTGCTTTGCTCTCCGCATTTCTACGGAGTTTCCCACTGTCCATTTTCCATAGTTACTTACAGCAATTAACTGGAATCCAGGGCTGCGGCGGCTGCACACATAGTCTCTCAAACCACACCTGTGGCTTTTTTGTGTCACATATAATTCATGACTGAGTGACGCTTCCTGCCTTGTCATCTTTAGTCCTGGATGAATGAATGGTGTAGCTAAATCAGCTTAGCGCCGAACTAAAGCGGTGGTTCACGTTTAGCTGCGGCTCTTGCACAAGTCGTGCAGAAACTTATTTGTGTTGGTATGGCTGGGTGTTCACTGGAGGCTCCAGCTCTTTTGATATCGGATCCACTCACAGCTTGCATGTCCTGCCTCAGCTTTATTTTCCCTTCCAGAGGCATAGATACTGCATGAATCACTGTGTCTTTTCAGAGGCTCCAATGGGCGAAGGTATTTGTGCTGAAACCTCACCAGGCTGTAATTAATCTGTAGACGAAAGGAAATGGTTTTGTGACAGCTAAATGAAGACCAAATAATGCAATGTGATGAAAGGTATGCTCAGCAGTTGGATTCAGGATCTGAAGTTATATGCATTTAGCTTTATGGTGAGCTGAAAAGTGTTTGAAAAAACAATTGCCTCAAGTCCCACTTAGCAGCAGACAAAAGCGGAGGAAAACGTGCATGTAATTATATATTAATATGCAGAAAACTGAGCAGAGATTAGAAAAATTACACTGTGTTATTCAGGGTATTTGGAAACATTTGGAAAACTTACCCATAAACTATATGTGAGTGCTGTACACAGAAAGGCATGTGCTTTCTGCATTAGATACGTGAGATCAGCGTGCATGCCAGTGAACAGGCTGTCTTTTCTTTGGGCTTTAGTTATGCTGAGATAGAAGACATCTGATAACCTTTACAAAAATATTGCAGACTTTTGTCAATTAGGCTGAAAGGTTTGGTTTTTTCTTTCCCCCTCCTCCCAGATTTGAAATGTTTTGCAGAAGCAAAGAAGTTGCTGATCATCTTGTTTGAAAGTTAAATATTTCTCCAGTGAAAAGTTTGGGGGTTATCTTTTTGTTTGTTTTTTAAAAAGGAAGTAATATTTTAAACTCGTGTTTCAGCTTGTTCATCAGTTACACCTTTGATGCAGGTTCTCTCACACTACTTCTTGTGTAGCTGGGATTTGTTTTAGCAAAAAGGCACAATGGTAAATATGGCAGCCTCCCTGTAGTTTGCTGACTGTGACCTGTGGAGTAAACACTCAGACTGGTTGATGCTGAACATTTCAAGCAGCAGCAGTGAATCCTTAGCTAACTGGATGATCTTCCAAAGCACTGAGATTTCTCAACTCCACTTCTGTAGGGTCACAGAATCCCAGAAATTTCAGATGACAGAAAGCTGAGAGGGACTCTCCAGCCCCAGCTTCCAGCCCCAGTAGGGCCTGCCACCAACACTAGGTTCAATTGGTCATGGTTTGTCTAGTGCAGTCTTGCAAACCTCTTTGAAAAGAGGTGCTTTAGCCTCTTGGGGGTGGCCTGGTCCAGCACTGCATGGCCTTCTTGGAGAAAACTTTTCTGAACATCCAGCCTGAACTCTCTAGGGAGTGTTACATCATTTACCACTACCAGAAAAGATTTGTCTTCATTAAAGTTATAACTGCAGACTCTTATATTAGATCATGTATAGATGCTTATTTTCTCTTTTGTAGGCTTTGATAATGAAACTGCAGTTAGATTGTCTGTATTTAAGATAAAACGAAATTAGGATTACCAAATTTTAATGAAATCTTCATTTCACTATGGCTATATCATAACTATACCTTAGTAGCATTATAAGACTGTGACAGTATTGTGATTAGGACTATGATTGTTTTCATCATTATATATCTCTATATTCAATAGGACCATAGCATTTTAGGTTGCTATCCCTAATTTTGATAGCAGAAAGCAACAATTTTTATGACTGGGCAGAGTTGCATACTGGTAGGAGAATGAGTTTGATTCTGTTATGACTTCAGCATCATCAACAAAATGATCAAGTACTGTAAATTTACATTATAATTATGATGTCAGAAACAATATAACTTGGTTTTCAGGTTGACTGAGAATGTGCCCTGGGAATTTGGAGGAAATATATTTTTCTCATTTGGAAGCTGAGTAAGTCCTAACAGAAGTATTTCCAGAATATATATGTAGTTCAGTGATGTTATACTCAGCAAGTATTTTATAAATAGCTGAGATTTTAAAGCCAGAGCATCTCATTTTTGATTCCAATTTTATTTCCTTGTCATAAATGAACTAAGGACTCCGCACCTTTTGGTTTTTTTCTTCAATGTGATTTGCATCCTATAAACCTACAGCAATACTCACTTTTCTCTGAGATGGGAATTACTCGTTTAAGTAAGCAGGTTGTAGATAACTTGAATCTTGAGAAATGAATGTTGAAGGAAGAGCTATGTTTTCAATACTTTGGTTAAGACGTAGGACAGTATTTTCAAAAGAGTATAGAGGATAGGTTGCTGGATTTTTAGGAACACTCCGGAATACCTTGTATGTGCAGAGATGAGCCAGGTATCTTAACTCCTTCTGGCTGTATAATTTCTTTAAAACATCTTGTAATGGACATCCAAAATCCTCCAGAAATGAACAAAGGCGATACCTGGGTCACTTGTTGTTAGAGAAGATAATCCAAAGACATACAGGACACTGGCTGCTTCTCCAAGTCACCTGAAGGGGACTGTTCCTCCTCAAACCAAATCTTTGTACCTCTAGTGATCTCTTAGAGCTTCAGAAGGGCTTTGTCTTCAAGATCTTTCTGGTTCTTCCTTAAGGAAGACCCCTCTCAGTCCTGCTTTAGGGGTTTTCCAGGATGACTTTGAGGAGGTGGTGAAAGCAAAGGGCACAGTGGCATGGAGAACGATGCCATCTCTCACACCACAGTGGGTATGTGAGTTTATCTGCTGTGATGAGAAGTGATAGCCCTTCCAGCAGCTGGTTTTGCCCCTGTTGGTGCTGGTGTCCAGTGCCAGTCACCTGCTTTGGAAACAAACAGCACCCACTGGAGCTGGGCATCCTGGCTGTGCAGCAGCACAGCTCTGTGGGTTTGCTTTCTTACCTTCATGCCTCTCTCCTCCCCTTCCCCCACGGTTTCTACTATGCTTTCTCTTGTAGATGGCAATATAGGATCAGACTGCTTTTCATTTCCATCACTTTTCCCTGCTGTGACTGAATCTGTTGCAATTAAATTTTAATTGAGATGCACACTGCTTAAATAGACACAAGACAGCTACAGCTATCGCTAATTAATTTTCTTCCAAAATGACAACATTTAATAATTATATTCCTTGTCACTTACATTATTTATACAAGTTTAACTCTGGGAATTTTTTTAAAGAAACGTCAGCTGTGAAAGTGCTTTATGGTGTTAATCTCCTGTAAGGCAATTGTGATTAACTTCAGAAGTGGAAGTATGTTTATGGTACATTTCCTAAAATAGCATGTAGCTCTGCAAATTTCAGGAAAGATTGAGGTATTTCTACAATAAGGTAATAGTGTTTCTGGTTACAGTATTCAAATCTAGAGAAGCCCTGATGGTAATAATTTGTGCTCCTGTATTATCTCTGCTCTGACGATCTCTAAGCACTTTTTGCCTACTAATGAACAAGCTCACACCTTCTGCAGAGATCCCTCCCCAGTTTCTCACTTTGCCTGACCTAGCACAGAGACATCATCTGCTGCCCCAGCCTGCAAGAGTCCTTGCCCTCTGCTACCTTGCTCTAGTACTGGGCAAAGAAAATGACCTTTTTGTATTTTAGTCTGAAGAATCCATCACTGGTTGCTGTCAGACAGGGTGTTGGATGAGTGGGACCATTTGTCTGTTGTGGTGTGACAGTTCTTAGGTGGTGCTGTGCCAGTTTGAGGATTCTGTCTGTGCTTGAATACATCATTGCTGCATCATGGCATGACTTTGGTGTTTGCAGAGAGGTGCATCATCAGCCTCCAAACTTCAAATGTTCACAAAACAGGTAGAAATTTCTCGGGACAGCTGTGAGGAGAATTTTTCCAGCCTCTCCTGTGGGGATGTATGGTCGTGATGTTCCCTCTGGAGAACAAAGAAGCTGGCTATTGAAGGTGAGATGCATCAGCCCTGGGGTTTTACTGGCAGATCAGGAAACTTTGGGAATGACTGAAGAATCTGAGAGCCTTTTTTTTTTCGCAGTGAGGATCCTGTCTAGGGTGAAAGTTTAAGCTGGAAACTGCAGCAGAGGGATTTTCTGGGTCAGAGAAATAAATGTGGGAGGGCAGGACAGGTAAGACTTGGATCTCTCGGAGGACCCAAGACCAGTAAAAGTCAAAACTAGATGTGAAAAGTGACTGCAAGTACCTGGAGTGCATATTTTCTCTACTAGCATAGAGTAACTGTTTAAAAATCTTCACACCTTTCTGGTCACTAGCAAAGTAAAGCTGCTCTGGGAACAGAGCACTGGGAAAGTGTGTGTTTGCATTTATTAGGTTGTTGGGGATTAGTACTGATGCTTCAGAGCAGAATGAGTTGGATGATGCAACCCCATTCCAGGAAGGCTCAACAGAGAAGTTTTCCAAGGGTGGCATGAAAAGCAATTGTACTGTGTGCTGCTGTGATCAGAGAAGGTAAAGATGGTATGGATCTAGAGGGCTGATCAACTGGACATTTGTAATGACTCAGCCAAAGGAAATTTGATTAAATATGTTAAATATGTGTATAATGAAACTCTTGTTGGACATATGGGTCTATCATAATTATTACATAAATTTCAGCGGTTTTTAAAAGTTATTTTGATTCATTTTATAGTGAATATATATCAAAAAATCTCCCATATATATCGAAAAACTTTTACCTATATTAAGATGGATTTGAATGAAAAGCTGTCTGGTCATCTGTCTATCCTCATGTAATGTCATAGAAGCCAAATTGCATTACAAAAGCTTTTCACTGTCACTTCACTTTATTTTCCCCTCAACTTTGACAACAGCAAAAGAGACTGGGCAATATTTAGTGCTATTTTGGTGTCTATTTGGTTTCTTGTGCAGTGTTGCACAGTGGCAGGGGTTGATAAGCCACGAAACTGCATCGAGGATTTTTTAGATGCAATGGAACCTTTTTGCACCTTTATTTTATCGCATCTCTCAGTAGGCTGTAGTTTCCTACTCTCTTCCTAAGCTGGTACTGCAGTTAATTATTTTTGTGCTTATTGGTAATACAGTCACAATTCTTGGCAGAGACACAGGTCTTGGTGGCACAGTGAGGTGGGACAACAGTGTGTTCCTTCCAAGTGCGCCTGTTCTTGGAGCCGAGGTCTGCTCCATTGCACCTGAAGAGACAGGAATTATTTATTTCTCTAACAAATAGATCTGTTCCTGTGTGTGTTTTCCCTGAAGTTATTTACACACGATGTTGTTTGCTTTGAGGTCTCACATGCTCTGTAATTTGCATGTGGTGCTGGAGTTGCTGGCGGTTCGTTCCTTTGATTGCCAATTCTCACGGTCTGAAACAGGTCTTTAACTGCCAGTGCCCTTGGGTGGCTGTGGGGGCTGGAACCCAAAAGGCCACAGATTTGGTAAAAGCTGTAAGTTTTCTGCATGACACACGCTGCGAGTGGTTGTGTCCTGGTCCCAGCCCAAGGGCCGGGCAGCAGCCACGTGGCCTTGGGGCCGTGTTGTATCATTGCACTGATCAACAAAAGGGAAGGCCTAAACATTAAGGAATGTTCACACTTACCAGTCCTGTGTTCTAAAAATCTCAGCGGACTGCGGCAATGAGAAGCCAACCCAGCACATGCTTCAGATCTGTTTCTCTAAAGGCATCTGCCTGAACATCTTCTCTAAATGAAGACCAGTCTTTGGTTACAAGAGTTTTAAAGAAAGACATCTACTGTTTTCTCAGCATGCCACTGATGACTGGGGGGAAAAAAGGTCCAACAACTTTTGTTTTCAAAAGATACATTTTCGCTGGGGTTTTTCAATTAATATTTATAAGCATTTATTGGCAATAAGCCTGTGAAACTCTGAGTTTGCAGTGATGATACTGGCTCCAAAACAGAAAGTTTGTTGAGCTGTCTCACTTATAATACTTGAAAGACTGGGAGATGTCCAGAGGACAAAGTGGTACCAAATGTTGGGTAGCTATGGATATGGTTTAGAGACAAGAAATTGTGTGATCATCTATAGCTGACGATAGGTCCCCCATCCCTGTGCCTTCAGTTCTATGAAAGTTCGGACTCAAAAGGATGACTGTAGAGATGGAAAAGAAGAAATGTTTAATTGCTTCAGTAGAGAAAAAGCTAGCTGTCTTTTCAATTAAGTGCTAGGTTATGTCAGCAATTAAAACACATACTTGAAGAGGTTTTTCAGTATTTCTAGTGTATAATTTTGAATGTCAACATTTCATGACACTGTGTGTTATGCAGCGAGCAAGGGGATATAAGAAGTATAATCTTATTTCTGGTGAGGGAGAAGCAAGTTATGGTAAATGAGTTATGCAAGTGGTTATTCCCTTACAGGAGGAAAAATAGAGTTAACTGTGGAACCATAGTACTTCTAAAACCAGAACAGGTGTGTTCACTGGTTCCTTATTTTCTGAGGGGATCTGATTTTTAACTTGGAGACCTGTAATAAAACAGAAGGCAGCCCAAGTTAGTAGTTTCAGTGGTGAAACCTAACTATGAATGAGACTGGGAGTGGGCAGACATCTCTGGCCTGTATGATCAAACCCACCCAAAGAACACATATTTAGGCCCTGATGGAAGCAAGTGCATATGCATTTGCTGAAGTCTTCCTGAAGCCAGTGAGATTGAAAGCATAGTGTGGTAGGCTTTGGTAGGCTTTGAAAGAGGAGACAATGGCTGAGGCAAAACAAAAGAGCATGCCATCAAAGGATGTAAAGCAAAGTGACAGGAAAAAAGTGACAAGCTAAGAAAATGTTCTTTGTTCCCACATTCTGAATGGCTGTGAAATCAGCTTTGTACTCATTAGAGCCAATGTAAAGGAACTTGCTGTAAATGAAAATGAATGGCTTAGAGGCTGGTGTTTTGAGTTCAGATGTGTAGGTGAGTGGCAGGAAGCTCAAGGAAGTGCCAAACGCTGAGACACTGCGCAGAAGGAAGAAGCAGGAGTCAGAGGTGGCCTAGAGGCAAAATCTTACACTGGGGTTGGAGGAATCTGAGGACCACCCCAGGTTTCAAACTTGGATAACAAACAAGATGCTATCCATTTCTATAGCATTTGGCATCCTTTGCTGCCTTCTAACCACGGCCAAACTGCTATGAGAGATATTTGAGAGACAGACTGAAGTTTCTGTGTCCTTGGAGGGAATTAGGTCCAAACTAGGTCAATCTGAGAGTAAAATGTAGGTAAGATTTAGTGGAGAGAAAGCCCAGAGGCAACTGGGTTTTGAGTACAGCTTAGCTGTGAACAAGAAAGAAGATGGAATGAGTTACAGACACAAGTGGGATTTTGGGTTTAAGGGAGAGGCAGACCAAGGCAGACCAGGAAAAACAGCAGAAAAAAGAGAGAAAGAGCAAGGAGAGCAAGAGAAGTGGCTGTGACATGGTTTAGAAGATGGTTGTGGAGGAGTGAGGTGATTAGAGAAAAGAGTAGATGAAACTTTAGGACCAGGGAGCGAGTTGTAGATGGGAGGTAAAAGAGTTAGCTTGTTTTGACTGTTTTCTCAAGGAGGAACTCAAAAAGCTTGCATGCAGAAAAAAGATACTGACATAGAATATAATTATCATGTGCATTAATATATGACAGAAATAATGTACAATAACTGCAAGGTAAATTGTAATTGTTTTAGTAAATAGTTGTATATTAGTTATAACTGGTTTAGTTATAACTAAATAATAACTATAACTAAAACTAGATCTATGTGTATGTGTGTATACACACATGCTCCTATACAAGAGTTCTGTCTTGAAGAATTGATATGAATCCTTTGCATTTTGTCTTAAATTAGAGAGTATCAAGGAACGAAAGCAAATGAGGAGGCAGTATTTACAGAATCTTCTCAGGCTAGCCTTAATAATCTGGGTCTTATGTAATGAAATACAATCTTTTTTGTGTCTAGTGGCCACACCAGTCGCTGTGCCCTGAAATCTGGTATAGCCTCTGAAAATCTGTGGGAGCTCAACAGGAGCAAATGCAGTTTCCCGTGCTGAGCCCCTGGCCTGGCTACCACCAAACACAGTTCTGCTTCACTTGCTCCAGCTGCACAGTCGTGTACGCACAACGTGGTTCCCAAACCTTTCCTCTGAGCCATAGCAACCTGCTGACATTTGCTAGAAGTTCACTGCTGGCCAGTGTTTTGTGCCAGTAAGTTCTGGGGACATGAGATGTTCTGGCTTGTCAGCCCAACTTGTTTTGTATGTGAAGCAGATGCTGCAGGGCTGTGGAGGACCAGACCTCTTTGTATTTCCAGTCTTCTCTAGGCTGTGGAGACACCACTACTGGGGTTGAGAAGGGAGGTTTTCCCCTTAGCTTTTTAAACAAGAGAATGAAATAAATTACAGTGTTGTTTCTTTCCTTTTTTTGATGCTGGCAGCTGCTTACCAGATCAAGAAACATAGTTCTTACAGGCTATGAAGTGAAGATAGCATGATACTCTGTTGGTGAACGGTTTTATAATCTCGGTCATCAAAATACTTGTAGCACAGTAGACATAACTGCATAGTGAAGGAATGTGTATTCTACAACATTGCCATTGGCAGGACATAAACACCTGTCCTAAGTCCTTATCACAGAAGAAAAAAATAGAGAAGTTGGAAAGTAGAAGTTAGTTTGATTGTCAGCAGAGACAGACATGCTAAATTGTAATCATTATAAATGCAGATGTTTTGATCTGTGAAGGTATGGCAAACCAACCATTAATAATACCCTGATACATAGGTGCACAGAGGATCTAGGATGGTATTCTCTTTAATACCATCAGAGGACTTTCCTGTACTTAAACCCATCCTGTACTTAAAACTCATGTCCTGTGATAGGTCTTAGACTTCAGCAGATCTCCTGGAAAAATACCTGAACAAAATGTCAGCTCCATCATGCTAGGAAGTCTGGCACCAGCCTGAATCTGGCACCAGCTATTTTTTGGTGGAAGTGGGAGCCTTGTTTCTATTCTGAATTTCTCTAGTTTAATTTCTGCCTCTTAACCTTTGCAGTTGTGTATATGTTAATATTACTGATCAAGTCATCCTGAAAGCGCCTCTCTTTAGACATCTCTTTCATTTTTCTCATGTGTGGCACAGGAGCCTTTGCAATTTTCATCTCTTTGCTTGGACTGTGGGCACCAGAACTGGACATACTGTCAATTCAGGGTTAGGCAGAGAGGCATTACAGCCTCCCAAACTCTGTGTAGACAAACACATATTGCTTTAATCGTTCTAATATTGGTACCCTCCATAGAGCTTCTCAGCCACTGTTTGCCTGCCATAAACTTCAAGTCATGTCCAGTCAGTGTTTCTCACACAGTCTTCATTTTAATCAATTATTTTTCAGATGTGTGGCCTTGTATGTGGTTGCTTTAGAACCTATAATCTTTATCTAGGCCATCTAGGGATGGAGACCATCTCACTGGTACAAAGCAATCATCTTTATTTAGCATGTCAACAGCCATTTGTCACTGACAGGCTTCATGACTCTGTATTCGTTTCCAGTTCCTGATACACAAAATGATTGTAACTCTCCATTCATATGAATGTTTCCACCAGATTCAGTAATACCAGTCAGGACTAATTTGTGTATTAAAGGAGCTATTCCACTTCTTGTTTATTACTCATGTTCGTAGTGTTACAGTCTACACAATTAAGGAATCTCTTCTCTTTGAGTCCCTTGGTACCTTGATTAATTTTAATCTTGACATCTTGATTTCTGGCTAAATGAGTGTTCATTTTCACCCTTGTCTTTTGTCATTAGCTTAATACCCTCCTGAATACTTTAGCCTGTCTCCTGAAAGACTTATTCCCATCCACCGAAATGACAGCCAGCCACATTGTACTGTTTCTTTTCTCTGTAGGAGATGGACCTGCACTGCTGAAAACTTAGGGGCTCTGCCATTCACCATTTACTTAACTGTTAATTTCTAGAAAAATATATAGCCTTGTAACTTGAGTCACAGCTCACAGAAATGGGGTACTCCTCAAAGTATTGATTTCATTTTTCCCTCATATAAAATTTCTTGCCAGGATTCTAGGTCGTTCTTGGATTTTTCTTCACCAGCACGCTTGTGTCCTTGCAGACTAGGCTTTGTTGTGGTTCATGAGTATGGCCCATATAGCTCTGACCTCTCCTACTACAGCAACTATTTCGACAGTTAGATACTTCAACAGTTTGGAGGTTTTCACATGCTAGTTGGGAGCATAAGGCTGACCTTGATGACCTCCATGGGTCCTTTCCAACTCTAAATACTCTATGTTCCTCTGGGAAACTCTTCTCCCATTCTCATCTGGATGAATTTTTCTCCATTCTCCTGTTTATGAACTGCCAACCATTTAATGTGGTCCGCATCCTGCCTTCAGCTGGCAACTGTAGTCTTATAAAGACAATATGTGGAGGGGAATAAAGAGTGGAATAGCAGCCTGTGTGGTGTATGTGTTCAGTAGAGGAAAATGAGCCAACTGAAGTGTTGCTTTTTTGTTTTTAATTACATTCTTGTTTCCTTCCCAGGCTTCTCTCTTCTGCGTGCTTACACGTGTGCCTCTAGAGGGAGAATTCAATAGGCTGATGAACAGAACTGGAATGTTTAAAAATAAACCAAAATTTTGTAATGAAACATGTTCTGAAGTTGCTATAGGGATTTTTGCAAGGATGCAGTCCTTCATCTTTCATTGCTCAAAATAAAGATTTTCGTTTCTTGAGCCAAATGAGGGGTTTCTTATCCAAGCTTTGGAGCCTGTTCAATGTCATCTGGATGAACTAGTCACTACAAGACATTATTACTCATCCCACCCGTACATAAAGCAAACCCATTAAACTTCAGTTCATGTGGTTTGTATTTGGAGTTTCATTCATGAGAGTTGAAAGTGCCCAAACTACTGCAGCACGGAAGTGAAACCCTGAGAGGATTCTCCTTCAGTCACCACTAAGCCAACAAAACATTGACTTCTCAAAACCTCCCTTGAATCCAATATCAGGCCCACTCTTGTCCTGTTAGCCAGATCTCCTGCGCTGACCCTTCTCCACTCTGTGGAATCTTCTTGAACATCTCTCTCCAGAATCAGTTTCTGCCCTTCTGGTAGTATGTGCAATTTACTTTTGTAGTATCTTTTACTCATAAACCTGATGAAAAGTCAATAGGTTATTAGTGATTTGCAATTAGAGTCTAATTTTGTTGTAAACAGTTTAATGGTCCTCCACCCTTAATGCAGTCTGTTACCCACCCTGTTTAGCTGTAACCCACCCTGGTATAGCTGCCAAGCACCACAGATGTTTTCTCTGACATGTTAGTTATTAGCAGTTTCTGCTCTCGTTGGAGCATGAAGACTTGATAAAGGCGTTTTTTTAGGGGTTCTGTATTTTCTTTTTTTTTTCTTTTTTCTTTTTCTATTTTGGTGTGCAGAATTTTCCTAAAATGAAAACAATACTTTTTCATTAGATACATGTGTGCACACATAGGTAGTATTAATCTTTTTGGTTCTGTTTTTGGAAAAAACCCAGACAATTGTGTAACAGGAAATTGAAAACTTCTTTGGGTTTACATCAAAAACACAAACTTAGACAACACTTTGCCACAATTCTCTCACTCTTGCAACAAAACTAAACAAATAAACAAAACCCAAGTGAAGATTCATGGACTGGTTATAATGGTGACGCATCACTTTTGAGCAATTTTTGTTTACCTGGTGGCATCCTCCCATATTTTTTGCAGCATGTTAATGCAGAGTCTGAATGCAGGAGTGTCTTGATTATCTTCTTTGACGGTTTTTCACATGTCGGAATTCGCTTAGTGGAAATTTTCTCATGATAAGACATGTAGGATTGGTTTTGTAAAATTACAAGCATGACTTTGTTTTCCTGTTCTACCACAAAAGACTCTTCCCTTCAGCCGCCACTCCTCCATCTACTCAGTTCTTCCAAAGAAACAAAGATAACTTCTGAGGGAAAGGTGGGAAAGGCAGGTACCTCAGCCTGCATGTCTCAGCATGGACCACTGCTGATTCTGTGTCTGGCTTTGAGCTTTTATGTCTGTTCCTATGTTTTGATGATGTATTGTGATTGTTTATAACCCAGCATATGAAAGATAATTTTTGTTCAAGGCTCTAAGGTTGGCAACTTGAAAATATACTGGAAGTGGGGAAACGATTTAAATGTTCTGCTGTTTTATAAATCAGACTTGTTTGTAATGAAGCAGCAATATTAAAGTGTTTGTGAAAAATAGGAACACCAGGCTAAACTCAAAAAATGGGTGAAATGTTAGTTTCTCTATTCAATATCACCTCCTTTCCAATAAATGCAGCCCAGAAAGTAAATGGCTTTAGAAAGGGAAAAAATCATTTATGTTGCAATACAGTGGCCTCAGTGTTGGCATTTGGTGCCACAGTGTCCCAGGATAGCCTGGCCTGTGGTTGACATTCCTGAAGGACGTGTCTCTCCCACAGGTGCTGTGCCGCCTCTGTCAGCCCTGCCCAGGACCAGAGGTCCCAGGGGCTGGGTGCCCCTGTGCAGGCGCTGGCATTGCACCCTTGCTGTTCAGGACCCATCCGTGACTGGCTCTTCTGGAAGATTTCCTAGGAGCTGCTGAAGGCTGGTTCTGGAGCAGGTAGCTGAATATTTACAGACCTTCCATATGGTGATAATTTCTGAGCACTGCCACGAACTCCACTGTCCTTGTTTGATATAAGTGGAAGGCTGCTGTGGTCAGTGTAAGGGGGAGGGACAGCACCTGTGACTCTTTTTGAGATGGTTTCCTTTCACATCGCTGGCACCACCTGCAGCAATAGATTCTTTCTGTGCCTAGACACAGTCTTAGCTACTCCATGTACAAAGAGTGATGGAGCACTCTGGAAGGCTGCATTCTTTGAAGCTGTTTGCGGGGCATATTTCTTCCATCAGAGATCCTTACATATCACTTTTCTTCCCTGTGTGTCTCTTCTCTCTGCGTCCTGCCTCCCTGTCCTGTCCCTGCCATTAGAGATGTCATGTTGTGCCTTCCCCGGCCCCAGCAGCGCATATATCTCCATTTCCCAGGGAATCAGGTCTGCGTGCAGTCTCTTGCTTCCTCTTCTCCATGCTTCTCTTCTCTGTTTCCATAGGATTTGCCATTGTGCTTCATTCACTCATACCCTTCAGGAAGTTTTTAAGGTCATCCCTCTATCCCCTTATTTCTTGTTTTCCAGGCTCTTCTCCATCTTTAGGAACTTCCTGCTCTTTCCACCTCCATCCAGTCATGCTTGCAAACATCCCTCCTTCCCTCATGCTTCCTTCCCACCCTGCATTTTTCCTTTCTTTGCGTTCCTGGACAGAGTTGTGCTTGGAATATGCCAGGATTTCTGGAGCTGGTTGGAGGTCGTGTTCCTACAGTACAGAGAGACACTACCAAGCACCAGGCAGTTCTGGGTGCACTTTGACCCCTCACAGTATTGCAGAGCAGCTTCTTCCTCGTGCTTTTGGTTTGCTGTTGCCATATGGAAATGGCAGATGGTGTTGATCAGGAAGTTAATCTAGAAGCGTATCCGTTTCATGCCGTACGCGAAGGATTTGTTCATTAAACTTAGAACTCTAATTTAAAGCCAATTAACGGAGTGATTTGAAGAGACTTGTTGTTTCTGAAGTTCAAAAGAGATGCTAAGTCTCTGATTTCAGCCTCTGTGCATTCCAGAACCTGTATAACTATTGCACTGTTGCCAACTCTACTGGGGGTATTTTTTGTCTCTTTTTTCGCCCTCTCCTTTTCTTTTTTTTCCCCTTTTCATTTTTTTGAGTGATACAACTTTTGCCATGGGCTGGAACTGTTTGGTGAAGTTTTGTGAACACCCAGATTTCTCAGCAATTTTAACCTTACCTTTGGGAGTAGGCAGGCAGAACTTGTGTGTCTTCCTATCCTGTTTACTGCTAGCACAGCTCCCTCCTCCCTCCCTTTGGCAGCCTGGTATTACTCTTCTCCAAGCAGGAGTTGGGGTAGGGGGTAGGAAAATAGAATAAACTCTGAGCAGCTCTGTGCCCTCCTAACGCTGCTTCTGTCAGCATGGGTTTGTCTCTGCTTCCTTTCTACCGAGAAGCTGGTAGGGACCCACCACAGAAGGTTTCTCGAGGGGAAGGGGCAGGAGCAGCCCCTAGACAGTGAGCTACTGCCCCAGTGTACAGCCCTAATTTCCATATGTAATCAACCCTGTAGGATTGGCCCAAGCGGATCCTTCCTAAGAAGTGTCAAGATGGGAAACCTTGTGTCAGGAGGACCTCAAAAGTGATTCGTTCTGAATTAATATTTATGCTGCTTTTACCTGAGATTGATATTCTGTAAACAGTTGTAGGTCCTTCAGCAGCAGACAGTATGTTTGGATAGTCCCAAGTTTTAGTAGTGGCATTTAGACAGAAAAAACTTTCTTTAGTAATTCGAAGCAGTTGCTGATATAAAAGAAAATAGAGGGGTCAAGTTTTGCTGTGGTACAGAGCCTATGACTTCACCGAGTTAACTGCTGCTACTTCCCTGTAATTGAGAACATAATTTGGCTCAAACCCTGAGAGACTGAAAAGGATCACAGCAGCCACTGTGTTAAGCCAATGTTCAGAGCAGTTGGCTCACACTGAATTTCATAAGTAGATCATGTATTCAGAAGGCTTGAGCTGTATGACACAGTCCAGTGCAAAAGAAGAGATGGCGGGAGCCTGTCCTTGTTTATCTTAACTAAAGCAGCACAGCAGGAAAAGCTGTCAAACCTAGGATTGTACCTACATGGGGGTGATGTGGCAGAATTGATTAAGTGTCTCCCTGTGGGTGCGTGAGCACAAACCTGGTGAGAGCTGTGCAAAGGCTGCCCTCGGTTATCCCAGCTCCCATCAGTCTTGCCAGGAGCCAGCAGCAGTGGAGCTGCATCCTGGCTGTGGTGCTGGTTTCAGCAGCCAGCACACCTCCAGCGTGTCCCTTGGAGGTTGTGCCACCTCTCTAGCACCTCTGGGGCTGTGCATGGGGAGGTCAGGTAGAGATGAACTCAGAATGAAGAGAATACACACCGGTCTGAGAAAACCAAAAATATTCACAAAAGTGAGATGGCTTCTGGAAGCATACATTGGAAATCTCTTTCTGCCCCTACCACGGGGCTGCCAGGCTTGAAGGTGGCATTCAGGATTGGACCTGTGTCACACTGTTGCTGGCGATGCCTGCCCTCTGCCAGAGAGGATCGCTCCTGTGGTGCTGCTTAATCTTTGAGCAGAAATAGCCAAAATTGGTCATTCATTTTTCACAGAAAAAAAAAAATAAAATTCTGCACTGTCTAGGGGAGAAGAAGGGGGTTTCCTGATGAAAGAACAGTCCTGAAGAAAGAAATAATGCCTTTTACAAAAAAAGGGTGTGCAGAGGGTACGGCTGATGAGTTCATTCCTGAGTTTGCCAGCAGTCCTACTCAGGCTGATACCCTCCAAAAGAGACAGGCATTTTCAGACAGCACTTTTGACCATTCCTCAAGCACTTAGCGGGAGGGATTGTTTTATTAGGAAAGTTTACGGCTTCTTGTTTTCCCTTAAAGGCAAATGTGACTTTGTTGTTTTTAATTCTGTTGGGATTTCTCCCTTTTAATATACAACACAGCTGTTAAAATAGCTGGGGTTGTCTAGGGCAAATCATATAGCACTTTCCTTGTTCAGATCTCAGATGGCTGCCTTTTTAGTGTCACTGCAGAATTATATTACAGGGCATATGAACAGTGCTGGTATTAGTGTCAAAATCAATTACCCAACCCTCCTCCTGCAGAGAAAGCTACAAACCTCAGGAAAAATCTGAGTAATCCATTCTGGTTTTCTAATTCTGAGTAATGACGGAGGGCAGAGAGTTGTGCTTGAATAAGTGCATAGGGTCTTTCTCCACATAGTCACTCCTAAATGCATGCTCTTTACAGGAAAAAGCAGGCTCCCTGTGAAACCCTTTTTCATGCCAAATGGCTTGCTGCTAAGATTAATCTGTCGTTGAATTTATAAATTCTGTGTGACACACAGCAGCGGAAAAAGTTTAGCATCGAACAGAAAGCAAAGTATGTATTGCTTAAAAAATGAATGTTGTGCTCCTGGATAGTGTGGATTGACTGCCTCCACCAATATATCTTCTTATACTGGTAATAAAAACACTTCCATAGCCTTGTGCCTCAAAGGATCTCAAAGCACTTTGCAAATAGGGCAAAGTACTATTTCCTATTTTATGGCTGTGGAAATCGGCTGCAAGATAGAAGTTACGCTTTTTGCCCAGGGACACTGAGGACACTGTAGCAGATCCATGATGGGCACCTAAATCTCCAGAGTTCCAGTGCTGTGTCTTGGTCACACATTGCACCACTGGGAAGTCTGCTGATCACCAGCTCTTGGCCACTGTCTGTGAAACCTCAGAAGTTGGAGTAAGAAATCAGTGTTGGTGCTCCTTTGCTCACTGGTCTCTGTCCTGATCCGTGGGCAGAGGTGCTGAGCAGAGCAGGATCTGGCGGGGAGGATGCTTGTGTCTTTCTGGGCTGGAGTGATCAGCTCTGGCAGTGGGGTGCTGTGAAAAGAAAATGACTTTTGGTTGCTGCTGACTTGTGGAAAAGCTCGGAACCTCATAGTCAGGCTGCTCTGCCCCAGGCACCTTTACGAAGCAAAAATAATTATAGACTTATTACCCTAAATCCTGTGAGATTAGAGTAGTTGCATTATTTATTTTTTTTCTAATCTGGTATTTGAGGATTTACCTGTTTAATACAACCACTTATTACAAACACTTGAATATTCTTTTTTAATTTATAATTCATCTGAAAAGAGAGCATTACAGCTGCAAAGACCAGATTTTCAAAGACGGGCATGATCTCCTGTCACATTCCAGTTGGATAAATGACACATCTGAAAAACTGGGTCCCTGCTGAGGTGTCTGTGGCAGGGATTTAGAGATTTTGCTTCAGGCATCTCTCCAGAAAAAAAGCATGGCTCTAACCTGCATGTTTCACAGAACAAGTCCTGTTACCAGTTCCTTCCTTCCCCTCGCTGGCTGCTGAGCTCTGCAGTGCCCGAGGATGCTCCCTCACCCCCGGGGCTGCCCCCAGGGTCAGGGTACCCAGAGAAGGGGGGTTGGAGTGCGAGGGCCTGCATCTGGTTTCAAACCAAAGTGCAAAGCCTTGAAAGGAGGGACTAAGAAGAAACAGGTGGGGGGTTAGTAACAGAGCCTCTGAAGTTTATTTGCTTAACGAACAGAAGCCCAGGCTGTCAGACCTAGGTCAAATACTCCTGCAGTTCGGGTGTATTTATTTCATACGTGGTCTGTAACCCAACCTGATTCCTGGATTAAACCGCTGTAAAGTCCTGGCCCCCAGGAACCCATCCCATGTTTGCTATCAAGCCCAGCACATGCCGGGGCAGGACCTTGAGGGGCCACCTCAGTATTCACTGGATCCTTGTGTCATCAGTAAAGCCTGTAATTGTGGGTCCTGTCATTTCCAATGCGAGCTTCACAGTTTATGGCTGCAGACTGTGACCACAGATCCATCACTTTGTTGTCCCATTAATGTGAGCCCTGCCTGAAGGCTCCTGGGATAAGCTGCTCAGGCTGCAGCACGCAGCTGCTCCGTGGGACACCAGTCTCCCAGAGCCCAGGCAGCGGTGACAGTCCTCCACAACCACCGTGCACCAGGCCCCTCCCAGGGTGGGAATTCCTGAAATATTTGTTCTTTAAAGTTTTTAGGAGAGTTTACCTTTTAATCCAAGATGTTCAGGAGTCAGTCAGTCCTCCAGAGCAAAGGGAGGGAAGTTTTGAGTTGGCACAATGGTGCTAAAACTACCAGCACACACAAAAAACCTTAAGTTTTCTGGTTTCCCAGATATTTTTTGCCTGATCCCATTAATTGCAGTAAGGTAAACAGCCAGTGTGCTCCAGAGTATTTCAGGAGCTGAAAAATTTGCATTTGAAAATTTGCATGTGAAAAATTGCAGATCTGCATTAAAATTAGAGAGGAAAGAGGAATTAGCAGTGGGTTTTCCCAAGACCAGCCTGAGGCTGGTGGTGCCAGGTAACTGTGCTGGTTATGTGCAAGCAGGAGTCAGGTGGAGACATGTGAAATAAAACAAGTTAAAATGAGGAGACCAAAAGTATTTGCATTCAGAAGCAAAGTATGCCTCCTCATTTAAGATAAATCTCGTTTTTACACTAAACTCAGGATACCCATATGTTTGCTTTTGGGAGACCATTTAAGTCTGAATTGTGCAGAAAAAATGGTCAAGCTGACAAAAAGTTAAGGAGCTGCTATGTTTTATCAATTTAAAAACTCAGGTTATTTGTACTTCAGTATTTTCTTGTTTTGTGGATATTTCATGGCATTTAATTCACCATTTGTAATGAGGGTAAAGCTGTAGCTGATTTTCAGATGTAACTGCTCAGTATAGAACTTTTTTGGGAGAGAGACGGATTGGTGTTTGTTAGTCCTCACCAGTGAGAACTTGATGGGATGTGGCAGACCTGCTGTGGCTTATCTGTAAGCATTGCTTAAAAGTTCTGATCATGACACTGGTTCCAAACCAGCACACAGCATAAGCACCCACTGTGGGAAAGAAAAAAAGTTCACTTTAAATATATGTTTATCTGTATTTTATTGGAAATTTTTAGCTAGGTTTTTTCTTAGGAAGGTCTAGGTCATGATTTATCCAACTGATGGATAAATCAGTTTTGTGTGTGCTATATATTAGCATCTCACCTAACCTGTATCACCTAACCTGCATCTGGAAAGCCCTTTGGACCTATAAACTTTACTGTGTAGCCCGAGTTTAGCTGGGGAAAGATTGTTTGTTGGTCCTGATCTTTGTAGGTCTGTGGGAACACCCAGCCCATTACATGGCTGTTGCCTTTGTGCCTATGACTGCTGTACTGGCTGCACTGCTGGAGTTAGAAACCCTGGAATTCCTTGCTGCTTGCCATTTGCTTTTGAACTCTGCCAAGCCTTCCTCATGGAGCTGATTTTGCCTGTGTTGTGAGTGGTCACCAGAATCTGGTTTTGTTTTATGTTCTGTAGGGTTCCTGAGCTGGAAGATGCCCGTCTAAGATGGAAACTTCTGCTTCAACAACTGCTGGGAAAAAAGAAGGGAAAGGTGGTGTTCTGGAGGGGAATGGCTTTACAGAGACCGGGAAGAAGCCCACTCCTTTAGCAGCAGCAGGAGCAGCAGTGGCACAAGGAGGTACTTTATGTTTTCCACAATTTGAAAGCAGCAGGGGTGTTTTTCATTAGACTGTAAGAATTTAATAAGTATGGTGGCATCTGTCTTCCTGTGAACATGCTGAGTTTATTGAGGTTCTTGGCTGTCAGAGGAACTGGAAGCTGTGTCACTGCGTGGCATCTAAACGTCACTGGTGTGTCATGGGTCACCACCACTCCCAGAGAACTGGGCTGGGGTGAGGGGTGGCTGCTGGGGAGTTGGGGCATCCCATCAGTGCTTGCCACCAGCTGACTGGTGCTGCATGGTGTTGGCAGCAGGGTGCCCTCCACCCCTCCATGGCGGAGTTAAAGAATGGCTGGTGAGGCTGGCTGGAGATGGAGAGCACCTCGTTACCCTGGTCAGGAAGGGGTGTTGTGTGCCAGCTGCGATCCTGCTAATGAGCTAAACAGACTGCATGGTCTTCAGTCACTGCTGCTGGGATTTCATGGTTAGGGAGGAGTTTGGGAATGTCCAGACCCAGTGCAAGAATGCTCACAAAGAAACCCCTCCACTTGTGCCATTCCTGTTCAATTCAGTGCGTTAAGCAAGATTTTGGTCTTGCTGCTGTTAAGTCAGCTGGGAAGCTCCTGTGGACACCTACGGGCGTGGAGCTGTTACCGGTGGGTGTGACTCTGGTGTGCAGGTGAACGTGCAGGGATGTCGCTCCTGCCTCCTGCTGCTCGCTGTGGCAGGCAAAATGCACCCCCATCTCTGGCACACGTGTGCAGGGGGATCTCCAAAGTAGTGCCAGTGCCCATCATCGTGGCACAGCTGTGGGCATGGCTGTGCCGTCTGGGGAGTCACCACAGCTGCCCTTTCTGGGGACTGGGTATCCTCTCTGGACAGGGTATAAGGAGACAAACCTAGAAGGGGCTGCACCAGTTCAGATGTGACAAGAGACACCCCAGCCGTGTAAACTTCGCGGGCAGCTTTTTTTTTCCTTTTTAAAATATACGTTATTGCTAGCCAGAGTCTACCTCAAAACGAACCTGTCCCCTCCCCTTCCTTCACTGCAGGGTGGTTTTTCATCACCCCGGGAGAACAGAACAACTCTTCTGTGAGCTCCTCTCTTTCTTAACTCCTCTCTTTCTTAGCTCTCAGCTGGATAGTTTGAGTTTTCTGTTGCCTGAGTTTTGAAGATAGTTTCCAACCAAAATGGCTTAAATCTGCTTTATCTCTCCTTCTTTTTCATAAGCTTTGCTACTCAGGTTTCTTTTTCACACCAACCTGTGAAGATTTAGATGGACAGAATAAGGTGAGAGTGGCTAGATTATAAGATATCAGATTAGTTCATGTGTTTGATAAACTTTTTCCTAAAAGCAAACAGGAAGTCTTTTACAAAATTGTTTGGAGGGAAACAGTTTTGTGCTCCTGTGGGTCTGAGTCACTTTCCTTGTGCACACTGTGCAAAGTGCAGAAAGGAAGGCTTGCCACGAAGCAGAAATAAGGGAGACAGCAACGCACAAAGTTTGGCATCCCCAGCACATCCCTGAAGAAGCATATGCTATAGGAACTACTGAGGCAGCCCACTTGAGGGATCACCTGGCAGACCTGAAGGGTTGATTGGCCCCAACATAGTCCAAGCATGTGCTAGAATTCACAACCTGTAGATATGCTGTTATGAACAAACACTTGCTCCCCACTTGGCACTTGCCTTGGGAGTGCCTCCAGTGAAGAAGCAGTTACAGACTTTCCAGAGATCCAAATGAGGATGCCCCGAGGTGGAGTGTCCATCAGCCCATTTGGCATCCCTAGAGACCTAATTGGTTTTTAACCGTCCAGTATAATATGTTCTGTTAGCAGTGTGCTCTCACCTTTGGAAAAAAAATTATTTATGGGCTCAATATTTCTCCTTTTATTAGGAGGAAGTGGAGAAGTAAGTTGAGGCTTGTTTGAAGATGTCGGGAGAATTGTGATGAAAGCGTTGTGTAATGAGATGTAAAGAGTGAAATCTATGTCATGCTGTGAAGAAAAGTGCTCATAAATGACCCAAAATGGGCAGCAGTGGAGCAGCGTGTGGTCAGATGCTAGCCCCGGGACTCTGCAGGTGATGCACGTGCTCTTGTGGTTCGAAGGGCTTTCCTTTGAACTCTGGCTAGACATAATACAGGCTCCTGAAAGGGAGCAGCATGCTTGTGCGTGTGCTTGGAAGTAGAAGAATTAGTACAAAGTTGTCTTCTAACATAAGTTAACTGCAAGGTGTGATTTAGCAGGTGATAACAAAAAGGCTGCGAAATGATGAGACTGTTTACATGGTATTTCTGCTAATATAACATGTTCGATTCCCTAAACTAGAGTAATTCCTCAAAACAGGCCAGAACTACAAGTATCTAAGCTTCTTTTTCCAGAAGAAAGCAAGCAAGGCATGGAGATTAATTAGAAAGTTCAGCTTGAGGAGGGGATCAGCTTTAAAGGGTGGGCCTCTGAGCTCCCCACCCTGCTTTGGAGCATATGAGCAAGTCTTTATTCTCATCCAAGACAAACTCTTGATTTCATTTATTGCAGAGGTTTTACTCTTTGTACTAGCGTATGAGACAGTGGCAGTGATGCTCAGCCAGTGCTGCAAATCACCAAGCTGCTCTCCAGAGCCAAACAAATGTAATTTGCAACACATTTCTTCTTTATTCTACTGAGTCACGCAGAAGGAGTGCTATCATAGCATGTTCTGCATGTTTCTCAGATCATAAGGCTTTCTTTTTTACTTGTAGGAGTTAATAGATTCATAAGGTTTTGTTTATAATTACGGTAATTGAAAGGATAAACTGAGTATTAGTTAAATAATTGAAGAATAACTATTTAATTGTATAATTATTTTGACTATATTATTATAAGATGATATGTTCAGTCTGCATTTCTAGTTCCCTTGCTTTGGATATTTGTCCCAAATATTTCCAGCCTCTAACAAATTAAGTTATGCCTATGGGAAAAGAAATCAATATTGTTGATGCTGGCAGTGGAGAAGAGTCCTTTTGTACTAAAAATTTGCATCCCATATTTTCAGTCTTCTGAAGCTGCCATTTTAAACATCATGTGAGACAGTTTTTTATAGTGAGACAGTTTTTTATAGTAACTCATTGATCAGATGTTCAGAAATTGGCCTCACAGATATGACATCAGGAAGTGTCTCCTAATTTTCTATTTTTCCATAAATCATGTTGTCCAAGGAGTCAAAGCACCTCTTTTCTCTTGTAGTAGGGACACATGTATGTGTGACTGAGATGGGAACTGTTTATAATGGCAGTATGAAGGAGCTATAGACAAGTCAGATCTGCGGAAGAGGCTTTTGGTTTTGTTGTCTCCACTTCTGGAAGGGCAGCTTGTAACAATTTGAGTTCACAAAACCCCTTTGTTGAATGCCAAAGTCGATATTGCTGTAGGGTAGGAGTGTTTGGTGCAGAGCACCACCTGAGGGAGGCTGGGTTGTGTCCTCCAGGCTGGCACTGACAAGTCCTCTGTACCTACAGGCATAAGGAAGCCCAGGCACATGGCTGCAGGCGTAATTTAAATGAGCCGCTCTTTCGAAGGCAGAGATATTTAGGAAGATGGGTTTCTCATCTTGTAATAAAAATTAAATACAAATCCTCCTAAATGCTAACTGCCGGACTTTAACAAGGCCCAGAATGCACCTTTCCCTCTCCACCCCACCCTCTGCATGACACAAATTCCAAGTTCCCAAATTGATGGTGTTTATGTTTGAAACATTTTTCTGATGTCTGGCTCTGTCAAGACTAATTTTAGCATTTCTAAAGCTGGGTAAAAATACGGCCTCATTACTTTGATGTCAGAGCATAGTTTACTATTAGTATATTCTGGGGTTTATCATTTTAGTCATGTTTAACACAGCTACAGCAGGCATGCACTATTAAATCTGGCTTATTTTACATTCCTGTCCAAAATTATTTATTTGGAACAATTTCCTCTCTATCAAAAGACACAGCTAATGCTGAGTTTTAATGTGTTATTTACACACAAAATAACCTATTTACAACTCAGTATCTGCCGCAGGGAGAATGAATGGGGCAGTGCTCCCTTCATCCTGTTGTATCTGAGTTTAACAATCTGGATTGCTAATAGAACCATTTATCACAGGGTGGTAATTTATTTTATGTTAGCTGCACAGGTCTCCCTGCCTCTGATCTATGGAAATACTTTGTATATAATGAAGTTCAACAAGTCATTTGGTGTAAACATGGGGAAGCCAAGCTGCAGACCTAGTAAGACTCTGGCTGTGCTTTTTTTTTTTTTTCCAGGAGGTAACGACTCTCCTCTGATATTAAGGCTTCAGTTGATGAAATACAGCTCTTTGCCCTGTGTGTGCAGTAAAGGCAGAGTATGGGGCTTTTCTGCAGTGGATCAGAGATTGGGATGGAGTTTGGTCACTTGATTTATGGGCTGGCAGGAATGCTTAGTTCTGCAGAAGTAGCACACTCAGCCCTTTCATAGGCAGAGGAGAAGGGCAGGGAGCACCTCCCATTGCTCTCCAGAGGTCTTCCGTAAGCAAGCCCCAGGTGGCATTGGCAAGGGGTCCTTGTGCAGTTCAGCTTGTGTTAGTGCTAGGTTATGGGAAGACCATGTAAATGAGGAGGAGGAAATGCCCACATCCCAGAAGACCTCAGTGCACTGAAAAAAATATATAGTTTGTGTGGCCCAAGACTCAGACAAATTAGAATGAGAACAGCCCCAATGAAGTCATCTCCTCTGTCCATGCTAGAGGGGCAGGGATCTTCTTAAAGAATGTTTTTCATTCAGTTCACATTTTCCAGGAAAAGGAACGTAAGCAGTACAAGCACATTCTTAGCTTCCCTGCCCTGCACTGCTTTGCTGTGTACAGCTTCAAACACTGAGAAATGTGTTTAACAGGAAACCTGGGATTAGGTCCAGGGGGGAAGGGGGCAAGTGGTTAAAACTGAATGATGGGAAAATCCCATAATTCAGACTAGAAATTCTCCTGACAGCTACTGTCTCTTTTCGTGCATCTACTGCATAGAGTTCAGTGGCCCCCACCTTGGGCAGGGCTTCAGTGCAGTGCTGCCACAAGAGCAACAGCAATTAAGAACTGTATTTCATCTCTGACTGTTTCTGTCAGCCTTTCATAAGACGAATTCTGTTGGGTCTTAAAGTGTATTTCTTTGCTACTGTAGCCCTTCTGAGTGGACAGATTGCCTGCAGTCGCATTTGTGTACCCACTCATGTTCCTTTGGGCAGCCGGAGGTCTCAGATGCTCAGACTGGTGCAGTGCTGAGACTGTTCCTGTCATGAGATATCAAGGACAGCAGCAAGTTTGCCAGCTTTGAATAATGCTGGTCCCCTGACACCTGCTCTTTGGGATAGTTTAGAAGGAACCATCTAGAGATGGATGAAGTTAAAGCCATGCTGCACCTTTTTTATGTTCCATGAGCAGTATCTGGTGTGTGGGCCCGGCAGAGAGCACTCTGGGAATAGCAGGTTTAGTTCTTCAGTTACATGGCAGAATTTTGATAATTAAGATTGCCATAAACTGTGCTACAAAAGCATGTCTTGTCTTCTGCCTGCCCTTTCTCCTCTATACATGGCTTGCAATGCTGTCTCCCTAGTCTCTTCTTTAAAAGAGTCAGCAATACATCCTTTCCAGGCAGTCCTTTGCTTTGCTTAAATGAGTGACTGGAGTCTGGCTTCTTGGGGTTTTTTTTTTCTCATGGGGGAAACTCCTTGCCCAAGCCTCTCTACTGACTTTGTGTGGTAGCCAGCCCTATGGGCAAAGGTGCAACCCCAGAGTGGATAACGAGTAATGTTTACAGACTTTTTGGTTCCCATTGTGTAGCCCTTAGATAATGCAACACCTTTATGGTTGGACTTGATGATCTTAAGGGTCTTTTTCAACATAATGATTCTAAGATTCATACTATCAGCCAGCATTCCCTGATTGTACACAACTCCCCCACACTGTCATAGCAAAAGTTCCTATAATATCAGCCCATTACAGGTGCAAAGGTACTTTTGAAGACAGAGTAATTTTGTCTCATCCCTAACCACACTGCAGGCTTGAATGCCAAGTTGAAAAGCTTTTATGAATTTAAAATAGAAAAAGTTATTCTTAACAGGTTGGTTCTGGCACTGGTGAACTCAACGATTAAGAAGACCTTTGTATTTTGTGAGTGTATTATATTATCATTAATAATAGTTGTAATAACAATTGCTTCCACGTTTCTATGATTTTATAAGCTCCAAAACTTTATTCTGGCTAGTACTGATAAGTTTTCTTTTCTGTGGACCCAGCTTAGACTTCATTAAAGTGCCCCTCAGAGGGTACCTAAATGTAACCTTTTTAACCAATGCTAAACTTACCTACTGTGGCTTGGTCATTTATAGTCAAGTAAGGAAATCCAGTGGTGATAATGGATTATCTCCTGGATTGTCTCCTCTGCCAGCGCATCCCCATAGTTTGACTTTTTAGTATCTCTGGAAGTTTTTTGCCTGAACATGTGTGAATTTGCACAGGTTTTGTAAATCAATTCTCCCAACATAATCCATTAACCGTGGCATTTGAGCCTGCCATAATCATGGGAGGACCAAGGATGGGAGTTTGTCTGAAGTTGGCTGCCTAAGTGTTAGGTGTCTAGTTTAGGATGCATTAGGATGGAATGAATCACATGGTGCAGGTGCCTGCTTTATTCCCTTGAGGGCTTCATGACTGATTTAATGTTAGGTGGAAAAATCCCAGTCTTCCCAACTTTGCCAAAATTGCAGAATGGGGTTAAAGCGAGGAACGAAGGTGTGACTACATTAATGCTTTAAAGCCTCTCATTCATGTTCATTAGTCTATAGCCTAGTGAGCAGTCTGGGAGCCCTGACTGCCAGCCCTGAACCAAAATCTCACCCCATGGCTTCTCAAGTCAGAGGCAAACTCAACACTCAGATGTCAACACAGCCAGGGGAGCTGCCTCCCCGAGCTGCTCCCACTTTGCATCAGCATTGGCAAAACTAGTGTTTTAACAGCCCATTCAGAGAGATGGGAAATTTAAAATCCCCACTAAAAAGACAAGGGAAAAACCGTAGTAAATTCTCAAGACTACAAAAAGCTCCTAAAAATAACCCAAGTGGAGGAAGGCTATTAATGCAAAAGTAAATAATTATGTTAAGGGAAGCAACTAGAGAGGCCAGTTGTGTAAATCACTTTAAGGGGAACAAGCTTTAGATAAAGTCCATCCTTTTATCACACAGATTAGGTCTACCTTTGGATGCTAAATAATTGATAGGGTTTGGCAGAGCATTCTATGGCTGCCTGCACAGAGCAGTGGGACTGCTCCCGAGATCAGACAAGTGGCAAAGAAAAATGTTCCTAGAAATGCTGTGCATCCAATACAGCACCAAGAAACAGGGCTTGTACTCCTAAAGAATTTCTTCGTGGCCTTGAGAAGACATCCATAGACCTTGCAGTGAAAAGAGGACTTGGCATTGTTCCTCAGCTTGTTAAACTGCCCCCCAGGAAATCACGGGGTCTGTTTTCATGGTTTCATGTGGTGATGAGTGAGGTGCAGAGGTCTGAGAGGACACAGCCAGTTCCACTGCACTATTTTTATTATTTTTTATAATTAGAGAAGATGAATTGTGCTGTCTGGTGGCTTCTGGGAGCCCAGGGCTTGTGTGGGGGGATTTCTTGCTTTGTGCAGCCCTCACACTGCCTCAACACTTCAGCCTCTGTCTGTGTATGAACATCCTGGCAAGGCAGGGAGATGTCATTGCTCCCATTCTGCAGGGAGCCCAGGGGATATTTCCAGGGTCAAAGTGGCTGAAATGGGTTGAGCTGTTTCAGAGGGATGTCAAGAAGTGATTATCTCTGGGACTTCAGAATTTCATATGTGGTGTACATGGGACATCGATGATAGTACAGAGGTCTTAGCCCAGGTTCCTTGGTTCCCCATATCCACTAGCAAGCCCTACCTCTCTCAGTGATATGCCATGTAATCATGGTCAGATGACTCAAATTCTCATGCCCATCTGCCAAACGGAGGCGTTGTTTCTTCCCTTCAGGAGAGCTGAACACAAGTTGTCTATGCATCATCCAGAGCCTCTGAGAACATCACGATGCAGCAGTCAGTTCGTTCCTCTTAGTTGCATAAGGCTATGGAATGCTCAGTAGCACAAATAAGATATTACTGAATTTAAACTAATTCAGCAGTGCCTTTGTCCAGTACCTAGCACAGTGGGCTCATAATTAGGGGCTACAGTTTTTTCCAGAACCAAGTGAGACAAAAAATGCAGAAACCTTAAATTCTGAAATCGATATCCCATAAATTCTGTGTGGGGACTATGCTTGACAGGATGAGTTCTCTGATCTTAATGGTAATGACAGAAAATAAAACCTCAGCCAAGATTGTAAATTTAGCTCTTGAAGGAATGAAGGGGATATAGTATTTTCATGCAAACTTCTTCAGGATTATGTTAAACTCGTGACTTTACATGTGTTGGAAATGACCTACACTGGGTGTTCTGTGACTCCCATAGTGGTGTTGGGTTGAAATCAGGCAAACCTTGCTGGAAAGAACGGAGCAAAACTCAGCATGTAGGCTGGGTCCAAAATGAAAATAAATAAAAAAATTGAATGTGATCCCACATGAACACAAACAAAAAAGTTTTCACACAAACTTGACTGAAATCAATTCTGCCTTTTCTGTAGTTTGTTAGAGAGCTTAGTGGGGGTTTTCTCCTCTTTTTTTAATACTCTTTTTCTTCTCCTGGAATCCCAGATCTTTTTAAGGCCATTCAATTGTAAGTAAATCATAAATACAAACAGGAATATTATAAGCAAAATATTTATATTTACTGCCACCAGAATCTGATTTTTAAAATACAACAACATTTGCAGGGATTGAATGGTGCCATTTTAGCCAGAGAGCTGTTCTATTCTGTTCTCTTCTCTTACAGTGATCAGCTCCTGACTGACAGATTTTCAGAAAAAATCACAGCTTGCAACAGATGCATCCTTAAGTAAACAGTTAAAGTAGATGTTTTGATGGCTTCAGTTGTATTGATATAAAAGATCAGTGTCTGACATTCCTGAAAACCATCCAATAGAGGAGGTGTCTTCTCCTAAGCCCCTGGCCCTGTGTGTGCTGCTTCAACAATAGTTTAATCATTTAAAGAAGGCAGAGATTTTAGGCACTGAACGAGTTGCTCTGAGCCAAGGGAATGGTAAGGGGTCAGCACCACTGACCCTGGAGCCAGAGTGTTGGGTAATATTTAGATTTTTCCTAAATGAAATTTTTGTTCTGTTTGTGAGGCGATAAAATGATTCTTCTCACTCAGTTTTTCTGCCTGAGACTTACCTTGGTTTGTGGCTGCTCTTTGTGGGGTGGACCAGCAGCGATAGGGGGAATTAAGCAGAATCCTTTCCTACGTCCTGGCTGGTGTGAATATCCATGTCCTGATAATGTGTGCGAGTGCCTTCTTGCATGTGAGGCTTGATGTTAAGCTAAATCTGTGTGTGTCGGTTTGCAGGTGATGCCTTCTCCCAACCACCTGAAAACAGAGACTAGACAGGAGTAAGGGAATAAGGGTAGATATTTATTTGAAGGGCCTTCAAGGTACACCCTGGGGAGCCAGAGGCTGCTTCCATAGAATGGACCCAAGATGGACCCCCGGTCACGAGTTCTTGACACAGATATAGGTTTGGTCCATTTGCATATCAGCATAAATTCACCAATTAAAACTTTAGCTTTTTCCACCTTCTCCACCTCTTTCATGGTCCTAGTTTACATCTTTTGGGCCTAGGACAGCCCGAGTGTCCTTGAACAGCAAGCTCAGAGAGGCTTTGTTATGTCTATCTGGCCTAAGAGAGCAGCTAACAAGCCACATGAAACTTTAGAGCCACACACTAAGCAGCACAGGATCTGAAAAATATAGAAATTAAAACCTAAGGCATCACAGGTACAGCTGGTGATGCTCTTTCAGAGGCATTTACAGCCACACTATAAAGTAAAATCAGAGAAAACACAAAGGTGAGGACTTTAGGCATTGGTTTGCACGTCCCATTTTAACGAGAGAAATTATTATGTGTTGTGGGAAGCTGATCCGACACCCAGAGGCTGCTTGTGTGAAGATACCCAATTTTTTGGTGGCTCCCTACAGAGACGGCACAGAACTGAGCCTGGAGAAAATTAGTTTCAGTTCCTGATGAAGTCCCAAACTTCCTTCATGATTTTGGGAAAGCTGCTTGACTTCCCTTTGCTCCCTCATTTATATAATGAACTCAGGTTGTTCTTTGGGCCTCCAGGCCCATCCATCAGCATCTGGTTAGCACGTTTATGGCATCGGTCACACGGAAACACTTAACGGGTCAGACCGTGGGGAGGTTGCCACTTCCCACTCCCCACCGCCTGCAAGAGGGTGTTGCTGCCCCTGGGTGCTGCCTTACCTTGTTCGTATGTCTTAGGTGTCACCCTGCTGTCACCCTGTCCAAAGGGGACAATAAAACAGTTTTGCAGGGCTGGGAAAGATAAGGTGAAGTTCTTACAGTGAAGGTATTTTCAATATCTATAGTGGAGAGACTGTTTAGGGGTATGGAGATTGACTGTATTGCAAAGGGCCGTGCTTGCTCTGAAGTGAGAAAGTTTTTCAGGTAATCTTACCTCAAACTCAGCTGGAGAACATCATGTTGTTAATAGCTATGGGAATATTCTGTATCAAAACAAGAGAAAATTATTTTTTTCAGTTTAAAATGGTTTCCTACATGCATAGTCTATGAGTGAGCTCCAAGTACCTGAGTGGGATTTTGGACACACCTGGATGAATTTTCAGAAGCCATGGAGTGCTTCAGAGTTTCATCCTGACCCAAGATACCCAGTAGACATGTCTATTCACCCAGTCTAGCAATAGATAGTGGCCTTAGCAAAGTCCTTTGTAATTAGAACCTTGGATGCCAGGTGATGGAAGGAGAAAATCACTGTAATGGGATGACAGCCTTAGAGAGAAACTTAGTTTCAGCTTTCCTTCCCATTAGTCTGCTGTGCACATGCACGCTCTAATACTGTAATCAGCTGCAGAGGAGCTGGCAGTACTCTTGTTTGGTGCAATTTTTTCCCTTTGAAAACTCCAGAGGAGCTTTCCTGTGCTGTTACAAAGACGTCCTTAAAACATCTTTACTGCAGGGTCCTGTGTTTCAACTGCTGCAGCAGCAACTCTTAAAATAGATATGAGATGACTGAATGTGTGAAAAACATTTGCATCTCTTTTTCTGAGCTCTGTGCGTTCTGCATCACTTCTGCAAGCAAGTTAAAAGGGTTGAGAGTTTTGCAAATTTTTGTATGCTTTTAGTTCCGCTCAGAACAATGTCTTTGCAGATGAAATAAGATCGAAGGCTACCTTTTGGTCACATAGAGTCACTGACACTTGAAACAGGCTGGATTTATATGTAGTTACTAAAAAATATAGAGCAAAATTAAAGTTTCAGACACTGAGTTCACATGCATTGCCCATTGTAAAGATAAGTAACGGCTGTTATAAGAACACTTAAATGGTTACCTTTGGGACATAAAAGGGATCTTTGAAGACAGTAAGTCTTAATACAGAAATGTTTACTCATAAAAAATACATTTGGAATGGGGGAGGGGAACACATTTCCTATTAATGTGGGGTTTGCCTTTTATGGCAGGTTGTAGCAGGTCTTTAACCTCTGTAGCACTTGAGTGAGGATAGAAATGAGCTTCTCTAAGTATCAGCCCAAAGGGCCTTTCCTCAGTTCCTGTATCAGCAATGGTTTTGTTTATTCTTTCTCTCTGTGACCATAATGGAAACCTATTCTTTTCCAACCTCAACACCTTCCCATAGTTAAGTCCTGAGGGCAGAATAGAAATGTCCTCCTGAATTTGCTTCACTTAACCTTGTGTTTTGTGAGATACGGGGCTGATGGCCCAAACCACTGGGGATTTGAAGGCAATGTCAGCTGAATAAGGCACGAGAAGAGATGAAGGAACTGGCCCTTGAAAGCCATGGTTATAGATACTGAAAAGAAGGGATGATGTCTCTTGACACTTAAAGGGTGCAGATGTGCCCAGCATTCCCAATCTGCCTCTGGGTGCACATGAAGTGGGTGGTGGCTCATGTCCCCTGTGAGTTTTTGGGTAACAGTTCTGCAGGTACTTTTGAAATCTTTTCCCAGGCAATTATTATGTTGAGTGAGGCAAAAGAAAATGCCAGGAAAACCTGATCAGTGTGAACCCCATAACTAGGGAGGATGGGATTTCTGCTTCAAAGTTTTGCAAATTTATTACTTGATGGGGTAGGACATAAGGTGCCAGTGATCTCAGAGTAGTAGAAGCTGAAAGTCTTTTATGGAAACCATGGTAGATTACAGTCAAAAGGCTTTACTCAGATAAAATGACTTACAGAGCAGCAGAAGTAGCCTGGACCAGTTGTGCGGGAGGACGGCTGAGGGAGGAGAGGGATCCAAAGGCTTTTGACCAGCTGCTATACAGAGATGTGACAAACAAGAATGTAACAGCAGGGTTTGAACCAAAAGACACCATTTTGTGGGATCTTCAAGAGGGGAACTTGCTAGCAAACAAAAGTTAGGAAATACTACACACTCTGAGAAGTGTAAGAAGAAACTGGCTGGGTGCAGAAAAAGACAAAAGGTAGAGAAGCTGGAAAAAAGTACACATTGTTGTGAAGATGAGGTTACCAAGGTGAGATGACTGGATTTCTGATGAACCTTTTCTCTAAGTCCATGGCCCAGTGCAAAATTAGCTCTTCACATGCCAGTGACAGGGCAGAACAATTGGCAGGCTTTGTTATTCTTATTCCAAAACATCATGCTTATCCAGGCAGTAATCATTTAGTAAGTAACAGAAATTAGGTTTTGAGTCACATACTGACCTGTCTTTGTAGTTAGTACAGCATGTTCTGGTCACGTAATGAGAGAGCAGACAGATTAAATGAAAGACAGGATTTTCATTCAGGAAATTGGTATGGTAATGACAGATATGGGGTCTTGGCATGTTTCAGATAGGCTTCATCTAGCCTCTTCAGGTAGCAGATACAAGTGCGGCGCTCACTTATATTCACCCAGTCAAGCATGAGGAGGTAACAAGTTCTCCGGGGAGGCTGGTATTTAATATCTGCCAGATGCCTGCTGGAGAATACTAATACAGATCCCAGATTTAGTGTGCCCTGGGAATGCAGATGGTTGGTAGCAACATGCCTGGCCCGACAGCCACATCTCCCTTAGCTCCATGGCAGAGCTGCCTGGATTTTTATCCCCTGCTGTTTGGATTGTAGAAGTGGTGGCTTGGTCAAAGAAGCCTTTTACTGACTTCCCTGGGAGGAGAGTTAGCAGGCAAGAGAGGGAATGACACTGGAGTTTGTCGGGATATCACACTTGTGGAGAGGGGGAGTAGCAACATCGATTACCCTGGATGTCACTGGGCCATTCTCTGGGGCAGGACAAGCCAAGCGCTGTGAGGCAGTGAGGGCCACGGGGAGGATTTGTGCTCAAGGAGAAGCTTCAGCCAGCTCCTGCTGTGTGTGTATTCCCCTCTGAGACCACAGCAGGGGCAGAGGGAGGGTGGCAGCCCTGTGGAGATCCCGCAGCTTGTCCTCAGGCTGCAGCAGGGAAGGAACTGCTATGAGTTTCGCTTTCTTACCAAATAAAGGGAAAAAAACCCCAAACCCCTGCAAGGCTACATATAAATCAGGGCAATAAAACTGCCTGTGGTCACAATCAGATTATACTGTCTAAATCTATATAAAAGAACTGGAGCAGGTTCAGTCCAGCACTAATGTCCTTCTTGCTGTAAACGGTGAATGGGGGATGAGGAGGAGGAGGGAGGGCAGGCACTGGGCTCCCAACACCAACACACCAGGGAAATAATTTGCTGAGGTGGTTGAACTACATGTTTTCAAAATCTGTTTGTGTCCATAAGGGTTTAAGAAAAGGATGTCGTCTGCTTACTCGGTAACTTGTGTGTGGCCTGTGAGTGGTTTCAGATGCTGGGCCAAAACCAAATAATCTCTCCTTTTAGGAAACTTGAAAAGTATGCATGCATCCCAAAAAAGAACAGAGATTTTCACTGATGTCCCATGCTCCTGCCGCAACGCCTTGTGTAATTGTGGCACTGTGTGCTATTGAGATGGGGAGAGAGAGGTTGCTGAGTCGTCTCTGCTAGAAACAGAGACCAGATATGATTTGGGCTTTCATGAGACTCTGAGTTAATAGGATGTTTTTAATGGGAGAAAGGGCTACCAGGGTACATCGTATATCTTCAGAATTCAGCTGAATGCTACAAAAATGTCCATATTAGGACAGAATCCTCACTAGAAATGAAATAACAGAACTAGTGAACTTTCACAGTATGAAGAACTTGTAGATGAAGCTGAAATTTCTGATGGTGTAAGAGAATTTTAAATTGAAAGATTTAACTTCTTTTCTGAGTACCCTGGTCACGCTGATGAGTTCATAAATCTCTGTGGTGTTTGACTAATATCCCGAGGATCTACACTGTCCTACTCAAAAGTGGTAGCAGCCTTCAGTATTAATTAAGGGCTGTATTAGGGAAGAGCAGGGGGAGCAAGAGGGGTCTTTCAAGTCTGGCAGCCACCGCTTTCAGAGGAAATGAGCAGAGACTGTACACGTGCAGCTGAAAGCCAGCAAGACTCCCCACGTCTGCATAGCAGCTCCGTTGGGCCACCAGAAGGTGTGAAAGGCTCCTTGACTGGAGGGAGAAACTTAAAATCTTCTGGGGCAAGAGGGTAAAAAAAAAAACCAGGAAGCTAAAAGCAGTAGCAGGTTTAGGCACAATCCATCGAAGACCTCTGCAGGCACCAAGAAATTTAATAACCTGTTGTATTTATGTAGCACATTTCATCCTCAAAGCATTTTGTGAACTTAATGATGTGCAAACTATGTGCACACGTATCCTTTCATCTGCCAACGACTGTAGCCGCCTTCAGCGCGAAGCCTGGTGATGGCTGCTTTGCCATCACAACAGTACAGAACAGCAAGTGGAAAGTGCCTGAAGTGCAGGCAGATTTAGGGAGGCAAAACATATCCTTTGGGCAAGACAAAGGGACTGAGAACACTTGTGCTGGCAAAGTGCACATACCTTCTGTGACTACAGTCAATCAGATCTTTGAGCAATCCCATCAGATAGAGCTTTCTTTCGGGAAAGCTAGAAAATTCACCTTAGCTGTCTGGATATCTGGTGTGAGCTTTCTTTTGTGCCAACTGGCAGTCTCCCACCTCAAAAAGTAGTTGCTGACTCTGACTCACATGAGCTGCTTTTCCGCCTGAGATCCAGTGGGATCAAATGACAATGTTCTACAGAATGTCACCTTGCGATGTTGTCCATTTCTTAAATTTTCCCACTTAATGGCATTCTCAAAGGAAGGGTTTATTTTGGAAAAGGGTCAGTAGGTGAGCATTAGAGATCCTGAGAGATGTACAAGTTGATAGCGACTCAAAGTTGTCAGGAAAGGAAAAAAAAAGTGCCACACCAGCAGTTTTGCCCATTACCATCCCAAGGAAGTTCTGTATTGTCAGGCATGATAGTTTTCAATGTCATCCACCCTGTAAGAGTTTTGGTGTGCCGTCTAATCCCCCAGCTTAATGAGTTCTGCAGGGATGCACCATGATAACTAAAGATCATTTACCTGAATTGCTTTTTAATTTCTGGAATGGGAAGCTGCTTGTGCAGCAGGATAATTACATTATAATTTACAGCAATCCAAAATCAATAAATTTAGTCATATTGGGATAGAGAAGGAGGATGAAAATCCCCCCACCATTAAATTATTTCACACTCTGTACTTGATGTTCCAAGAACTCAACAATAAACTTTGGGGGATGGGAGAGAGTGTTGGAGAATCACTGTCTTCCTGACGCTGGTCAGCAAATCAGCTTTGCCTGGCGATTTCTATAGTGAAATAACACATGGTGAGTTTGCAGAAGGGGGCAAATACAGTGGATAACGTCCTTTTTCTGATTTAATTATGGAACATTGAAGGAGAGAAAATGCCTTGTGCTCTCTGGCCCCTTATTCCAGTGGGGAAAAGCTGATGAGCTATTGCCAACTGCAAGCTAAACCTGGGAATCTACCTGAGCTCTGCTCCCTGCCTGAATGTGACAGTGGAGTTGAATAATTATTGGGATGACCCACTAAAGGAGCTGGTGGGGTTTCAAGCTCTTGATGTCTTCATCAAGATGAGATTGGAAGATTTCCTCCAAGTTAGTATTTTTGCCATGTACAAGCTGTTTGGCTGATTGCAGAGAGAAATGAATGAAAGCTAATGAAGTGCATTGTAAGGAGAGTGGGCTGTGCGACATCCGTGTATCCTGAGCTTCCCTGTTGAGGAAGGACCACTTGAGGGATGGGCTTTTCTTTTGGAGTGTTCAAAACACAGCAGTGCTCTGGTCACTGGAAACACTAAGGGAGGAGGGATGACTTCCAATGAGAAGGTTGGTCTCAGTTGGTCTTTGCACCTGCTGCCAGCACCTCTTTGGTGCAAGCCAAGCCCTGGCAGCACCAGTGCTAATGTAGCCCCTCCCTTGGCCACCGGCCCGGTGGTGTCACAGTGCTCCATGTTTTCAAGGGTCCACCCAAGACATGGGTTTGGTTCTGGCACATGAGACGAATGGCAAATAGACACAGATAGCCCAAACACACCCCTCCCTGATCTAAGAGAAATATTATTCGAGCAGACAGTTCAAAGGAGTTCAGTTGGGCACATAGCAATTGGAGCCGTGATTTTGGTTTGGGTTTTTTTCCTTCTATTTTCTTTTCTTCTTTCTTTCCTGGTTGTCTTAGATACCGCCCGTGTCCTGAGGTATGGCCTCAGTGAGGTATGGCTGAATTCATCTCACAGGAAGATGTATTAGGTGTTTCTGGACTTCCCCCACTCAGACTGACTCAATTTTATTTTTCCTTTGAAACCACAGAAAAGCTGTCGATGCTGCACCCAAAAAAGGATGTTGTATGAAAAGGAAATCACTTTGTCTCTTGTATTTGAGGAGGATTATGATCTGGCATGACCTCATTATGGGTTAGGCGAGGATATTTCTGGAAATACTAATTAAATACTTTTTCCATCCCTTGTGCCCTTGCAGCAAGTGTAGACTTTATAACAAGAAGAAGAGGGGGAAAAATACTGTCTGCAAGGAATTTTTTCAAGCTCTTTCTCCACTCAAATGAGGGAAGTACAGTTACAGTCATGATAGCAATATTAGAAGCTATAAAGCAAAGTTTTCCTAGTTGTGATGAACTAGAGGAAAATAATTATCTGAAAGAAGACAATAAATGTGGGATTCTTTCGGTGCTTTTGTCTATGCCTGACTTCAGGCATCTAAATTGATCTTGTTATTTCAGCAAGATCACTCTAGACTGCTGAAAACATCCTTCCTTCTCTAGTTTTTTTTGCTTTAGTTGCCCCCCCCATTCAGGTTCAGTGAGCACAAGCAGTAGTGCACAGCCCCACAAAGGATCCCGTTGGCAGCAGCTGGTGGCGAGCTGTGGCATGGGCTGCAAATCTGTTACACTGGCACAGCCAGGGAGGAAATTCCATGGTATCACAGCCTAATGTATTTATTAATGGATATTCTCCTGTTATATCTCGTGGTGGTGTTTTCCTCCTGGGCTTACCCATTTTGCTCTCAGAGGTCTGTTCTCAACTTGTGGCATTTCAGTGAGTCTTAACAGCTCCGAGCCCTGCCCTGACCGTCTGAGCTGTTTCCTATTGAGGTCAGTGGGAGTCTTCCACTTAACTTCAATGGAAGTTGGACTTGGCCACTGACAAAATGTCTTCAAAAATTGCCTTCAGCAAATAAGCTTGTAAATGTTAGCACTAAAATAGCGACACACAGGCTGGAATATATCTGTATTGAAAACACATGCTATCAGATAAAAATGCGTTCCTACAAAGCCTTCCGACATCATGACGCAGAGGCTGTGAAGATTTAAAAAAAATTTTTAATCATATATTTAGCACTTTGGTTTGCTAGTCTGTTGTGTGGCACATGGGGTTGAGTCTAACAAGGGTAACACCAGACTTGTTTGAGTGAGCAGTCGGTGGCTTTTGTTTCCAGTTATTGTTCTAAGTCTAGAGATGTGGTTCTTCTTTTCCATTTGAATGTGAGATTTTGTCCAAATTCCAGTATTCCGCTGGTAAGTAACAATATCCAGTCCTGCATGTTGTTTAAAGTCTCACTGCCTCCATGGAAATGAAACAGGACTGCTATATTGTAGCCAAAGGAGGGAAATGGATGCTTTCTCATAACTTCAGGAATTGCTTCTTTACCTGCAAAAGGACAACCTTACATTGGAACACTGCAAATAAAGACATGATGTGGGGGAATTACCCTGATTTTTTCACTTTTTCTCTCTCTATACTTCACAATGGCTAAGGTAAATGAAAGCTGTGGTTAGGGTGGCTTGGGGCAGCTGATGAGTGGCCATGGCTTGTCTGTCATCAACATTCTCAGGTGCTGCACTTGAATGATGGTTAAGGCAGATGGAACTGGGTGATGGCTTAAATGCCTGTTGTAAATTGTCAAGTCCCAGGAGTGGATTGATAACGGATAACTTGATTCAAAGCAAAGCAGGGGCAGGGGCAGCTGTGGAAGTGGTAACTCCATCAGCTATCCCAAGCCCTGCTGCCTCTGCCTGTCAGAGAGCCAGCAACACCTGGCCTTCAGCAGAAGAAGATGAAAAGATTTTATCCTGGCTTATCTGAGATTACTTGTCTAACCATTTCCATCCTCCAGATTGAAGTCAGTAATGTTTGCAAACTCCACCCGGCCACATGAGTGATGCAAATGCTGTTGTTTCCTTTGTTTCTTGTTCTCTTATAGAAGTAGGTCTTTATAGGGGTCAAAATCAAAGCTCTTCCACTAAAGTCTATTAAAATGAATTGAACCTGAATGTCTGGAACAGGGAAATATTTGTCAGGGTAAACCTTCTTGGGGAGCTAATGAAGTTGGAGCTCAATGGATAAAACATTGAGATGCACTGGAGTTTGCCAAAATGAACACTTGGACTTTTCCAGACCATATCCTTGCCTCCAGTGGGACATACATACTCGTATCAAGGTGTCTTGATGGGTCCCTGTGTGTCGTGGCAAAAGCAGTCTTTTGGTGCGTCCTTTTTCTTTTTTTTTTTTTTTGCCAAAGCATCTATCTGTGCTCAGGACTTCAGGAGCGTGGAGCAGGGTGTGGAGGAAAGGAACCAGGACCCAGCCCACTGCAAGAGAGCTGAAGACATCCACAGTGCTTTGCAAATTGCATGTGAGGTGGCTGGTCCAGCCTGGGCCCATGATCTCCAGGGGAAGAGCACAAAGAGGCACTGTGCAGAGATTTAACCATGCCACAACATTTTTGGGTTTGCAAGAGAAGGGGTTCCATTCTTCCCTTTAGCCTATGAGGCTTTTGAGAAGCTCCGACCTTCTTCCTCTCCAGGTCTTGAGCTGAAGTGGGGCTGTTCCTTTGGGTGAATGCACTTGTGGGAAAAGGGTGCAGATGGTTCAGGTCCTGGTCACTGCTGTTACAACATGCTGTGAGACTGAAGCACAGCTTGGCACAGCCACTGAGCCCAAGCCGATTATGCGAAAAAGTAACACATGAGCAAATTCAGGGTGAGGGAGAAGAACATAATGGGATTTAAAACTCTCAGTCCTGTTATTAATTTCTCTGGAAAAGGTGAACTAATGATACTACTTTTAATTCATTAGTATTTAGGCTAAAAATATGTTGGCTCTGAAAGAAAATTTTAAAGTAAAGGGGAAGATGTAATAAAATCTCCCCCCTCCTCCTTCTCTTAAAAAAAAATGTTTTGCACAAAGACAATTCACTGATTAGAAATGAAAGTTGTAGTCCCATAGGGCCAGGTTGGAATTACTACACACCACTTGTCTTTGAAATCAAGGCCTCCAACTTTAATGTCCAGGTGGGGAATTCCGGTGGCTTTACTCTAATCCAGGCAAATCTGAAATCCAACCCTGCTGGGAGGAAACAATGTGGGAAACAGATTCATCTTGATCTCGGCTTTGTGCCTTGGAAAACGATTAAGACCAACTGTTAAGCAGCTCCCGATAGAGTTCACAAACCTGCCGGCCTCTGTGTGACACAGATTTCTCAGTTCAGGCTTCACCTCTTAAAATAACAGATGGAACTGATATGGTTAAGCTACAAAGTGGGTTTCCATTATTCCCCAGTTATTTAAATATTACTTCTGTTGTTGAAAAATGATTTTTAGTCTGATTGCTTTGCTGAAATTATTTTTTTTTTCCATTTTCTATTGTTACTTTAACAAAATCAAACCCAAACAATTTAATGCTACTTTCAGGCAGCCACTGTCGCTTCTGTGAGAGTGATGTCCTGAGACACTAAACCCTGTGCGGCATCACGGAGGTCACACCCATGGTCCTGTCAAACTCATGCAGTCGGGTTCTTTCTATACCCTTCTTCCTGTCCCGATCTTGGTCAAGATAACTGGTTTTATGGCAGCTTTTGAGGATTTCAAAGTGATTTAGAAAATCAAGTCCTTTGAGGTAGAAAAGTATTCATGTTCTGCACATAAATAGAAGCGGGAAGCAGAAAAGCTGCTCTTTGTTAAAGCTTATTTTGGCAAATCCATGAAGAAAACCAAGGACTTGCAAGTCCATTCTGACATAGTTGTTAAGAAAATGTCCTCCAGAGAACCTGCTTCTGTAAGATTTCAGACCTAGTGAATGCTGGAAGAACATCCTGGCCTTGCAGAAGCCTCCTGAAAATGAACCTTAGAAAGTTTGCAGGTCTTTATGTTCATGTAACACTGGTTAAGGGAGAGTGTTAAGAAAATAGTAACCAAACATTAATGTAGTCTTTGTTATTCTTATTTTTCTTCTGTTTATTGGATGTGGTTACAATCAACACCCATGGGCAGCAAAACTCACTTGTTGCTGGTTTGATTCTCAAGTAATTTTGCAAGTAGTTACTAGCAGATTTGTGAAGTTTGGCACCAGACTATGCTATTTAAGGGTGGGATTTCAAAAGCTTCCAATGGAATTCGGAGCACAGATCCCTCCGTTTCTCCCCTGCAAATAGACATTTTATTCTTTATAGTGGATTTATCATTATTGCAGTTTTGGCAAGAATGTATCAGCAAATTTTGTTTAACACCATTCCTCAGCATTCCACTACTTAAAAGGCATGAATTGCTTTGTTCTCCCTTCTTAGACAGCCCATCCAGTAGGTGATTTTTAAAAGTGCAATTAAATGTGCAGTATTGTGCACCTCTTTTACACTATGTCAAGGATAAAGGGATTGATTCTGCTCTTCTTTCTGTTTTTTATTCTGAAAATATTTTGCTAAAGCCCTGTGTGTGTGTGTGTGTGTGCATGTGCTGGCCACCAGTCCAGCTCCATGCTGTAGGCAGAGTTCATGTCTCTTGCTAGGACCAGGAGGAGCCAAGAAACCAGAAGAATCACAGAATCATAGAATGGTTTGGTTTCAAAGGGACCTTAAAAATCATTTTGTTCCAAACCCCTGCCATGGACAGGGATAACTTCCACTAGACCAGGTTGCTCAAAGCCCCATCCAGCCTGGCCTTGAACACCTCAAGAGATGGGGTAGGCACCACTTCTCTGCAAGTCCCTTTCAGCCTTAAAATCAGGGCAGAAAGTTTTGTCAGTTTCTCATGGGAGAATGTTTCTCCCGTTAGTGAGGTTCTCAAGGTCAGATTTGTTTTCCTCTTTACCAGCCCCTTTTTCTCAAAAGATTGCCCCTTTCACCCCTTGGAGGCTGTTCAGACACCACACATTTGAGCTGAAACTGGAGCTTTCTGGGTTTGCACAGTGGCTTGAAGAGTTGTTTGCAACTCCATTCCCAGTGTCCAGCAGGGATGAGCAAGGTAAAACCTCCCACCGATCTGTTTGAGGGTAGAGGCCAGGCTGTGCTCTGCTGCCTGGAGGTAGTCCTGATTCTCCTTGCAGCGTCCAAGCCCCTTCTTCACAAATAGCATTCCCTACCCCATGAGTGTCAATGCTCTGCTTCCAGTGCACTTTGCTGTGGTCCCTGCTGAGGTCAGTGATATTTAAGCATGTCCTTGAAGTTTTGAGCACAGAAGTTGGACTGAATGGGGATGTCAATGTGAAAAACACTATAAGGTTCTGGCTGGTTTTGCCCTTCACCTTTGCAATTTTGTAGGGCTGCTTGCAGTTAAGAATAGGCGTTTCCTTCTTCTTACATGCTGGGAATGCAGTAAAAAACTGGAGAGCATAAAAGGGAGCTCTGTTAGCACCAAGCTAGAAGTCTAGCCCAGGAGAAGCTGGAAAGAGTTTGAGAAAAATTCACATCTGTAACTGAGTAGGTTTTTATGTAGCAATATACATACTTAATTTATGCTTGTAGCGACAGCAGTTGTATATGCAAAAGCAGGCGTGCAGTTACATGTGCACTTCTGCTTGGGATTCCAGGACTTAAGAAAGAAGCGATTATGATCATGGATGAGTTATACTGTAACGGCTCTTAGCGTTGTATAAGCAGCATCTGTATGCTGTATCATGCACACGTGAAACTATTTTTATTATATTAATTTGATTTCCCTGGGAGATTGCATAGTAACTGTTTGTGTTTCATGGCTGCACAGAAACTTGTCTTGCAGAGTCCACCGTTTATGTACATGACTCTTGATAAGGCAGAATGTACTGAGATGGTTGACATTTACATACTTAACAGTTAGTATCTTTTACAATGAAAAATCCAGTTTGTTTGCCCCAGAGGAGTTGCCTCGTGAGATTTTCATTGTAATTGCAAACATACAACTTGCCAGTTGTTCCATTCAGGTACATTTCTTAATGAATAACAAATTTGTTTTGATAAAGAGTTAGTCCTCTGTTCAATGATCATGAGGGAAAGATTGGGGAAAATTGGCTGTGAAGGAGCTTTTGCAATTGCCAGTGTGAGATCTGTGTTTCTCTTTATTTATTTATTTTTATGTTTTGAACAATCATTTCCTCTTAGACTTCTCCCCATGATAAAACTCACTTTTAGCAGGATGTAATTTCCTCCTTTTCCTGGTTCTTCTAAAGCTTAGGAAAGTATGGTTCAGCAGTTCAACCTGCTATATTGAGCTATCTCCTTAAAAAAACAGATGCACAAGACCTTGCCTCGGAAGCAGTGTAGTATTTAAACTTCTCCCTTCCCCAAGTCCATCCTTCACCTTGATCATTTACTGTCAATGGTGTTATCCATACAGATGTGCTCAGTTATTTTAAGACTTTTCCTGAAGTCTTGTCCACACTAATTTCTTATGGCAAAAGGTTGCCCTGGGGAGCCACACGCTCAAATCTCTTACATTTGCAGGCGGTGGTGAATGGTGTGTTACAGCTGACAATCTCGAGTGGAGACTTCAGGGTTGCATTTGAACAGCCACCTTTGCTTCTGACTGTGTTTTTTCTGAGTCTGACAGCTTTCAGTTTTGAGATTGTGTCTGTCACAATCAGGAATTTTTTAACTTCAGAAGAAAACCCAGGAGGGAAGGTGCATGGATTATCAGCTCTTCATGGTTTTCATTCTTTGCAACACAATAGCGGGATAAAGAAATTACACGCGGAGAGATGGATTCTACATAATTATGTTGATTCAGTATACAGAGACATGCCAAGCCTTGCCACAGAGGTACTGATGCTCTGTTTTATGTGGCTTTTACATAGTATAGAGGAAGCCTCATGAACACCACAACAGGCTCCTGAAATCTTCCATGGGCCGTTCCAGTATCCTACCAGTCTCCTTCCACAAGAAGTGCTCAGGGGGAATGGTGAAAACAGGAGGTTGCTGAGGACTGCAAAGAAAATTCATATACTTAAACAGAGTGTAAAATTTTTTTGCAGAGGTTAAGGTTATTTTTGGCACTGGTAAAATAAATGTTCATCTCTGAGTTTTGTTAAAAGAATATTTAAACTGTAGAGGCAGTCAAATGTTGATGTATATCTCCTTGGTGGGGCTCTTCCCATCCTTTTTCAGGCTCTGGGTTTAATAATAGTAATGGTCTTGTCATATATTTTAGATAATGGTCATCGTATTTTCTTGTCTCCTTAGAGACACTGTGAAATTTAATTAGCTAGTGTTTATAAAGGAGGACACTCAGATTCTGTTACTCTGACTAATTACTCTGTGAATACCTGTATTGATTTATAGCAGGAGCATTCCCCGGACAGGATGATGTTTTGCAGGGAGAAGAGCATCTGTGTCTGGCCAGAAGTGCCCTGAGTTGACACATGCTCCTGGTTACCCAGCCAGCTCTGAGGACTATACTGACAAATACCTGGTACTTACATATGCCACCTTACCTTCTCCAGGCTCTGCAGGATGCATTTATTGCAACTATTATCTCCCATGGTTTATTAGACCACAAAAAACGTGGCTTGAGGGGGAAGTCCTCAGGTTTCAGGGTCTGACCGTTGCGGGAGGCAGTATCTGTTGTGGGCCAATATACTTATGAGCGCGTGTGTTTGGGTGCATAGATAATGTTTGTACATGTCAGATCAGGAGAAACATATTTCAATATGTATATTTTTCTTCCTGATCTAACAAGTACAAACTTCAACTGGTGGTAAGAGCACCACTTTTTAATTGTATTTAATAAGGAAATGGCCTGGAGCCAAGCACCCAGAGATCCCAGTACTGTTGGGTTTGGGAATGAAGCAGGTCTCGGACAAAGCTCTGTGGTGCAGACACATCCTTTCCCTGTAGTCCATCCTGGCAAGGGCTCTGGCACCCACTGTGGGTGACAAGTATGACAGCTTCCAGCTGGATTTTCTCACCAGAGAAACCAGAGCTTCAGGCAAAAACTAGGCCAGAAGAGCATGACCTGAACAGAAAAATCTAATGACTAAACAACCACCAGGTTCAGTGAATCCCTGAATTTAGCATGTAAACCTGTTGTTCAGATAGCAGCAGCAGCTGAACTTTAGTACCTCAGACTGCAAAATCCACACCAGCTCTGTGCAGAATTATTCTGTCCTGAGGCCAAGCTCCCATGCTTTAGCTTGGTAGAGACAAGAAGCTTCCCTTAGTAAAGGATGAAATCCATGCGTTTACACCAAGGGGCTGGAGAGCAAACAGCAGTCAGTGGTATAAAGAGCTGTTACCCCTGAACATCCCCATTTTCATGGCTTGCAGTGCTCCAGGTCACGGTGCAGACCAGAGAGTATACAAAGCAAGACCAGCTCCTCTACACCACTTGTACCCTATTCTTTTCCTATAACCAGTCTCAGCTGAAGGAGAGTGTATCCCAGGCTAGGTATGCAGTGAAGGATGAATATTTCTGCCTGCTATGACTCAGAAGCAAAGTAACAGCTTTGGTCTGGCAGAGGTGGAGCTGGGTATATGTTGCAGCCCAAGCATAATAAAGGTCTGGAGGCTATAAGTGGGGAAAACCATTCAGTCCTGACTTGGCAAAGCTCTTTAAAAAAGAGCTCTTTGCCCCAAGCCACAGAGCCTCCCAAATCTCAGCTGGTTCCCAGAATTCAGACACCAGTGTTCCTACAAGAAATGAACACACACAGCTCATTTTAATAAGGATTGAATTGGCAGCTGCATGGAGTATTAGTTACAAGAACATAATAGACGCAGTAGAGGGAATCTTTAAGCCGCTAAAAGTGACTACAGGGAATATCCTGTCACTCCTGGAGTCTTTTTCCTTTGGCTTCTTCTAGTCATGCAGCCATTGCAGAAGTGTGCAATTCCAAGGAGGTGAACACATGAATACCTTGTCAGTGGGACAGTGCTGCTCTTGGGGCTTTCACTACTTCCTAGATTGCATTAAGGGCTGTGCTTGGCTGCAGCTTTTAGAGATATCTCTGCTTATGTTGGCCTTTTCCATGTTGGAATATATTCTGGGTGTTGTGACTTTTCAGCACAGCATGGTTTTTGTGTCACTCTTGCGATACTGCTTCATTTAACAGTAATGTGGCATCATCTCTGTTTCGCAGCCTCAAGGGTCAGATGTTGTGATGACTCAGTTTCTGCAGGGACAGAGACAATGTTCACCATCATGGAAGTTTGTTCCTGCAGAAACTCTGAGTGTGTGTGTGTCTATACATGCATATTCATGGTTTGTTCTTCTTCAAGCAGCCTGAAATCTTTGTGGATCCCAGACTAAATGCAGTGCAAGTGTAGATGTGACTCAATTCTAATTTTCTTTGGGATTTAATGGCTTTCCTTGTTGGAGCAAGATATATGTTGTGGAAGGAAGGCCTTGGATGAGATACTATTTCTATGAATCTGAACAGACGAGCTTTCCTGAAACCACATAAAATCTGTTTAGGGCATGCTGGTTGGTGGTGGTGCACAAATGAGCAAACTTAAGGTTGGAAAGGTTAAGATCATGGCATCAGAGGAAGAACCTGAAAACAGCAAGTTTCACCCCATTCGACAGCATGTAAGAGAAGAAATCAAAGTTACTAATTCTCCTGATTTGGCCACTATGTGCAGCTGCTCATGTACTGCTGCAGCAAAGTGTCTTCATCTGAGGCGGTCCCCTGTGTTGCCTGGATAAACCACTGAGGGTTAAACCACAACAAAATATCCTCGTCACTAAGTCTGCAGATCTTGAGGGGAAAGAAGTGTGGGATAAAAACAATGGATGGTTTTTGCTGGTTGCCAAGATTTATAATGATGATTACAATGATGATGATGAGTAGCTGAAGGAATGTTGCTCACACTGTAAACCACTGATCTCCTGACGCTCATCAGCAGAATTTCAGCTCTCAGATACTTTAGTGCTGGGGTGTTTTCTATCCTTATCCAAGTAGTTTATTTAATACAGCTGCAGCCAAACCCCCAGCATGGTGGCTTCCAGCTGCAGAGCCTGTGAACCCCCACCCCAGGCCCCCCCAGCAGCCGCTGTTCTGAGACCCCAGCACGGAGAGGAGAGGAGGCGGATGTCGCCAAGCAACATGTCTTGTTTATATTTTATTTATTGCAGGTATTTATACAGGGCAGGTCTCTCTGCTCCTGGCTCACAACTTTGCACCAGTGGCGGCTGCCGCTTGCCAGGCAGAGGCAGGGGGAAAGCAAGGGAAAGGGCATGAATAATGCAGCGCAACATATTTATTGACATTGTCAAGTTGAGCCTCAGATCAAGTTTAGTGGGTAAAGAAGAGGCTTTGAATTCCTGCCGTACTACACATTAAGATTCAGATAACTTGATTTTGTGGAATAAGTGAGTCCAAGAGGCTGAAACACAGGAATGCTGTATACAAAATGCACCTAGTTTTTTTCTTTCATTTCTTTCCCCCTATCTTTGTGTCACTAGTGTGGGATTTGATGTGGGGTGTAAATTGCCTGAAAAATATTAGCTGGCCATGGACACGCTTCTTTTTTCTCCTCTGCACATTTCTCCCACCCTGCAGGACTGCTGCTTTGTGTGCTGAAAGCTTGTTCTGTGCCTTCCAAATCGTCATGTAAATTTTGGCACTTCTTTGATATGTACCATCATTTGCAATTGTCAAGGCAAAAGTAATAAACTATTCCAATTAGTACGTGTGGGGTACAGTGCTGGTCCCAGGAATGGCCATCATGCTGCAGCAGTGGTGGAGCAGCCTTGCCTGCATCCCTGTGCTCACAGCAACCTGGGCTTCCCTCACTGCCCCAATCAGCTGCAGGAATGGCACAGACTGCTCAGGCTTAGAGAACAGTGATTTATGTATTTATTTATCTATCTATTATTTATTAGAACACTGGACTAGGCCTCAAGAGTTATGTTCTGTCACAAACTACTCCAGTTGTTTTGAACGTGTCATTAGGGCTGGGATTTCCTTAAAGCAGGTGGCAGCGGTTCAACTTTTCTGCTGTTTGAAAAGAATGACAGCAAGTCATGAAGAACATCAAGGGGTGGGGAGGAAAGAAGTGAAGAGCAACTTAAATTAGCACTGAGTACTTCAGAACCCCCCACCCTTCATGTTCCTATTTTCATCCCTGTGTGACACTTCCTTACAGCTCAGAGAGCCCTGAAACACAAACCATCCTTAGCTGCAGTGACTTTGCAGCACTGTGGACACAAATAACTTATTTCAGCAAAAGTTTGGTGTATTTTTGTATACATAAGAGTGTATGTAATCTCATTTTAATATGCATTGCAGGTTACATAATCTGCCCTTGTGTTTTGAGTCCTGGACTCCAACATCCCTATGCCCCAGCTTTTGTCATTACACCTTGGTTTGTCCCCTGCATGTGGGGAGGCAGGTGCTGGTCCTGGGCTCTGAGGTTAGGAACTTCTCTGCAGCTGCTCGCTCACAGGTAGTCAGTTGTTCCTTAAGGCGCAGTTTAGGGGACAGTTATTGATTGATACTACTTTTGGCTGCAAGTGGTAATTGCAGATTAAAAAAACCCCAACAAAACTAGTAAAGCTGGGTAGAAGCCCAACTGGCCCTTGTGTGGTGTGAGGTACTTACTAGTTTATAGCCTCTCGTTTTTAAATGTCTGCTTACACAACCCTGTTGTGTGTATGTGTGTGTGAAATTAAAATGGGATTGTTACTCAGCCTGCATTTTAAATGCCTAACCTCTCCATTTTGAAGACATCTTTCTGCTTTGTGGGAAAGCTCATACTCTTTAAATTGTATTTTTTATTGGGGGTGGGGGGAAGAAGTCCACAGGGAGTTTTGTGGACAGTTCACACTGTCAACTCAGCATTTCTGCACACTAGAAAAACATAAGTCTTCACAGTCAAAAAAAAAAAAAAAAAGGAGCCCCTGAAGAAATGATCTTAATTCTAAGCAATTTTTTTTTTTTTAAATGTGAAGGGTCTGGGATTTTTTTTTTTTAATTCAAACAAATAAATATTTTCCAGAAAGCAAAAATAATTTTGCTCTCTCTATGGCACACAAGGGAAAGAATGAAATGATTACTTGACCCCAGAACAACACGATGCTCTTTTTTTCTCCGTTGTCTGGTTGTGGTGCAGGAATGTGCAATCTGCAATCAGAACTGGCAGATGCACAACTTTTGTTTGTAAAACTGACTTCATTATTCCTGCTGTAGGGGTGGGCTGGCCAAAGACATTTGGGATGCTGACAGTTTCTGGCCTTCCTGTTGAATCATCCATATATATGGCCTGGACTGAAAGAGCAGTAGCATCACTAAGCTCAGATCCAGGGCCTTGGGAATCAAAGAGCAGCTAGCATGTTTTAACCATAGCTTTTTAGCACTAGTTCTCATTATCTCAGTGTTATCATGGTTTTACTCCACCCTGTCCCTCAGTTTTGTTTTGACAACTGCTGAGACTACAGACTTTTTGGACCAGGGTCATCTTCTCACATCACATGCAAAGAGTAGAGCAGAGGTGGATTTTACTGCAGCTTTACATAGCACTATCACATTACAAATAACTATGATCTAATGCTATATATCACCCTAGAGCTAAAAATCCCAGCCGCCCACCAGTACTTAGCTATATTTTACTCCTGATGGCTTGTGCAGTGCTGCACCTCCTGCTTGTATCACTCTAATGACTGTCTTCCCTTATTTACTTTCTCAGATGTCTGCCCTAGTCTGAAGTGATTCCCTTAAGGTTAAGACAAAGACACTGGGGACAAAAATGATGTGTGATTATGTAATTAAAGCCTGTATTAATTTATGCAAGGTAGTCTAGGCAGCCCAAACTTCTGCATTTCTTTTGGAGTTCTTGAATAAATCTTTCTATTGGTCTAGTAGGAAAGACTTTTTTTTTCATCTTTTTCCAAAGTGAAATTTCTTTGTTTACTTAATAGAAAATGCCAGTTCCACTATGCCCAAAAAGGATATTTCTGTTTCCTTTGCAACCACCCATGGGGTTTGAACCACAGACCTACAGCACTGCTACAGAGGTCTCTATCGTGTGCTAATTAGAGGGATTCAAACCAAAGTCAGACAGAAGGGGAAAGCAGCAGCTTGGGGCCAGGTGTTAAAAAGGCGGTTTGATTCAGGGACACATCGCATCCCCTCCATGGCAATCTCCAGCTGATTGTACTGTCGCTGGCCTTCCCCATTTCTTGCCTATCCCTTTCCAAGTCTCCTCTGGAAATTTTCCCTCCCAGTACTGTGGGACTGTCTTTCTCTGTCTCTCTCTCTGCTGTTATTTATCTCTCTAATTGTGTAAAACATTTTGAGCTGTAGTTTCCATAAAGGATGCTATGCAGACTAAAGTTGGTGCTATATATATGAAATAGTGATCTGTAATTTGTATTTTCTTCACTATATAACTCAAGTTTATTAAATAAGGATGTGGCTGGATGTAGTTCTTAATATCAAGTAGACAATGCAATTTGGTTTTACCATTTCCTTTTGTTGATCCCTTTTTATTACTTTTTATCTCACTTAGAGGCACAGAACATTTGAATTATGGCTTTGAGAGCATCATAACAGTGTGACAGAGATGCAAGAGATGGAGAGGAGGTCAGCAGGAGTGACTTGAGTATCTGTGACTCAAAGTGACCAGCAAACTCCCTGGGAACAGTTCAGTTTCTGTGAATCTCATCAATCTGTTTATTTTATTTTACGCTTCTAGTATTTGATTACTGCTAACACTTAGAAATCCTGCACTTAGGAAGCATAGTGACTTGGGACCTAAAGTACTGAACAGCTCATTACTATAGCAAAGCTCAACTCCTTTGTATCTTATGACACTTCTACAGCTCAATGACCTGGTTGGTGGCTCTAGCAAGGCCTCTGATCCTACCTTTTTGTTAGCATAGAGAGAAAAAGAAAAAAAGAAGAAAAAAAGAAGAAAAAAAAGGCATTAAAATTAAAGTCTCGTGACTGTAATGAAAAGGTTATTTCCCCTTCTCTCTCAAGTTAAGTTCTGTGCAATTGCAGCTCACTTTGTCCTGTCCATCTTGTAGTCTCATTAGCTGCTGGGCCACAGAGGAATTGAGGAAAGAGAGTTGGGGGTTTTATCTGCGTGCCGTACCAGCGTGGAAGATTCAATGAGATGATGGCTTGTCATTTTTTATTAATGAGTTGGAGCCTGATTCATTATAGATGTGTGGAATGAGCTCGGTGTGGCTGCAGGGGGAGGGGAGGGACTCTGCCAATGAAGAGATACCCCCAACGTGGGTCTTCTCCTGTTTAGCCTTAAGCAAACTGGCTGATCAGTGCTGCTTTGCCATCGTGCTGCGCAGCCCCGAGTGAGCGCACGGCTCCGCTGTCCCACCGCCCAAACCCGCAGGTTCCAGCAGATGACAAGTGGCCCCAGAGGAGAAATGAGTATTTAGTGATGCTCAACAATTAGGCACTACTAAGAAGGCACTGGCCCTCAGGATCTGTCTCTCTGGCAGGTTGGTGGCTGAGAAAGTGCTGCAGAGTTTCTGTTTGAGCGGTAGATTGGCATGGTGGATTAAATCATGTTCTTGCCAGCAGAAGCAAATAGCTGTGTGTCCTTTAAGTTCTTCCTTGCATGCTGGTGGCATGAGTCACGTGCATGTGCGATATGTGTGCGTATAAATACACAGATATATATATGTACATGTGTATATGCAAAAAAAAGAAATTAAATATATATTTGTATCAAAAGCCATGTGGTCAGAAGAAACCATTTGTGTTCAGAAGGAGGAATGTCAAGTGCTGGGGAGGTTGAGAGTAGGTGACCCTCTTGCCCTGGGCAAATCTAAATTCCCTTGAGTAGAAGTGGTCACTGGACACTGAGGACACTCTGAGGATGCCCATCCACACCACCACAGGAACCACCACAGGAAATCCCTCTTGGTGGGCACAGGCAGAGGTCGGGTTGTGCCCTGCAGCTGCTGCCCTTTGCCAGCTGCTCCCAGCTCCAGCCACACGGGCAGGCTGTGCCCACAGTGTGCCTCTCCCTCACTGACCACACATGCCTCTGTGAGATGCTTCCTTCCAGGGGAGGAATTTGGATAGCAAGAGCAGTTGAATGTTGGAAAACAGGATTAAATACTTAAGGGGTATTTAAGCCCAGTTTAAAGAGTGTCTAAACCAGCTTTAAAAGCCCAGCATAGGCTCTTCTCCTTGCACAAACTTAATTAATTCCATTTTTGGTGCTTCTGTGTTTCTGCCTATTGCTAGAAGCTCTGAAAAGCTGCAAAAGGGGCTCCTCTCTCACACTTTTTGTGTTATTTCTATGGATCAAAGAAGTGCAAGTAAATATCCCAGCTTTTGGAGGTGTCTGTGATGATAATCTGGCCTTTTGGAGAGTCATAAAGTTGTAGCTAGAGGCAGAATAGGCATCATTTAGCTTGCCTGTTGCATTTTGTTTATTATGTGTTTAAGTTTGTGATCTCTGTGCTGCTTTCAGAGCTAGCTGTCAATTCAGCATTAATCACAGTGCAGACCGTCAGAGTCGTGCAGTTGCAGTTGTCTCTTCTTAATCTGCAGTGAAGGTCATGCAGATGGAAATTATCTGGCTGCTCTTTGTACACAGAAAAGTGTAAATTCTGTGTGTTTGGCAGTGGTCTCCCATGGGAAGGTGTGGTGTGACCCCCTGTGCCATGCTGGTGCGCCCACTGGCATACAGATTTCTTCTCTATGTCAAAACACTGAGAGCGAATAAGGAAATATTCTTGAGCATCTTGGAGGATCGTTAATTTAACAGCTCTTGTTGAATAAGGGAAATTTTTCCTACTTTGCATTTACACTTGCCCTCAGATAAATTCTGGCTGAGGTTACGTTCTGGTGATCTGCAGAGGACAGAACATGCTGTTTTCCAGTCTTGTTATTTATAATCATGCAGTGTGGTTCAAATATTTTAGAGGTAGCTGCACAACTGGGTACACAGGGAAATAAAGATATGCTGCTCCTGTCTTTGGTGAGAGCTTTCTTTTCCCACATTTTTTTGGGGCCCACAAGTATTTTGGAACGGTTGGGTGTACTATGTAGAAACTTAAATAAAAACTCAGAGTTATTTTTGTTATTCTCTGTTTGCAAGAAAAATAAAAGATCAAACTGTCCCTGCAGTAGAAGTGCAGGCTTGAACGGGTTAATGCAACAAACAGACCTAAAGGAATCTTTTCCCCTTGTAAAATATGCAGCCGTAGTGACAGCAGTATTCCCAGAGTCAAGTTATCTTTTACATTAGTGAATGTTGTTCCTAAAGCTTTAGCTGGGGTAATAAATGATTCATGGTAACCACACCTTTGTGCACAGCCGTCCACTTGATGTTCAGTCCATACACGACTTCAAGAAGCCTTGTGCAGGAGCTCCACGGCTCCAGTTCAGCAGCTTTCTCCCAGTAACTGTGACAGGGAAAAAGACATTTGAGTAACAAATGGTAAGTCGAAGGGAAAGGTTTCTCTTCTGCCCCTTAAAGTGTAAATTAGCAGTGTTTGTTTGTGCTTTCTGTGCAACCTAAGTTTGATGCACGTTCCTGAGAGTCTGGATGTGGAGAGGAGGCGGCTGAATCTATTCTCTTCGGAAAAAAGGAAAATAGGAAGGGAACTTTCAAAGTTCTGTGTGCCAGTTCTCCAAGCACATCCCCAACATGCAACTAATGAGACCTTCCAGTGCATCGGTGCTGCAAGACTGTGTTGCAGAGGTGCTCCAAGCCAGATGACATTCAGAGGTGGGCTGGAGAGCAGGTCTCACATTGCCTGACCTTCTGCTGATGCTGTGAAATGTGCAAGTCTCTGGGCTCCTCTCAGACCCTTTGTGGGAGTGGTGGACCCAGGCTCCTTCTCCTAGGAGAAGGTGGCTGACTCAGGTGGGATCTCAGCTCTGGGTTTTTGAAAGCCAAGGCTCAGTCCCTACCACCTCTGTAGTTTGTCCTGCTGGGTTAGTAAATTGAAAATTAGTTGTGTCTCTTGATAGAATGTGTTAGATGTGTTAACCTGACCTGACCCAAAAGCACACAGTCTGTGATAAACTGGTTAAGCCACTGGCATAGTTACAGATGCACACCCAGAGAGTTCTTCATCTGATCTGGAGAATGGATTTCTAAAATGGTTGGGAGAAACAAAGTAGGCACAAGGTTGACCCAGTTATAGAGTGGATATTGTTAACAGGACACTGGAGGATGATTTATAACACTCATTTGTGTTCTGAGATCCAGCGAGAAGTGAATGGAGAGAGGAGGTATCGAAAAGCAGTCTTGAACTCACCTGAGAAGTTTTTCAGCAGTTCAGAGAAGAGCCTAAAATAAACAAGGACAGAAGACATTCAGGAATGACAAATACTAATGAAGGGAATTTGTCCCAGTTCATTCAGTTTTCTCTGCAGAAAGGTGTGGGAGAGGTTTTTGGTTTTGATCTTGAATTGACTTCCAAAGGGGTAGTCCGTATGTCATTCCCTTATGCCTGTCCCCTGCACAAGCAGGAAACATTGTGCCAAGCGTGCAGCTGACTTTCCCAGAGCCGCGTTTCAGAGAGCCACTCTCTGGAGCAGCGTAATGTATTGGAGACCTGTGTTTTATGTATCTCTCTCTCCTGCAGTTCATGAATAGTAAGCACAGTGGGTTTTACAAGGACAGGTATGGAATGGCCTCCATTGCATTTGAGTAGAAAGTACACCAAACAATTGACACAGCTCAGTCTTGGGCATTTGCTGGTTTAAAAGAAAAAACAATTTCTAGCAATTGAGGGGGCTTTTTCTTAGCAGACCAATCACAAACTTTTGAAGCATGAAATGAATTTCACTGGTCCTTGCCAATAAGCTTCTTTCTCTCATATTGGTTTTTATGAAATGGCTATAATCTTTGCAGGTAATGAATGAAAGCTACACTATGAAGTCCCACCTAACATTCTTCTTCTTGATTTATGGTGTATTGGTCAAAATAGTAAGCTGATAATGATTGCAAAACAGCGATAAATCACCATGGGGTGATGTATCAGAAACAATAGAAAATGTTCTGGAGGAAGAAACTTGGAGCCATTTGCGGAACAGCTGGGTGTTCTGCAGATATGAAAGATACCAGGAAGTCCTCAAAAATACAAATTAAAAGACTCTCTCCCTTTGTTTCCGTCAAGATTGGGCTGTTCCTTGCTTCTGTGCGAAATAAACTCAAGACATTTATGATGAATTAAGGTTCCCACACCCCCAGTGTATCAAATCTAATTAGAAAATTCTAGTGGAAATCAATTTAGGCCAAAATCCTGTCTGGATCTGCAGTTGAGATCTGGACGTGATCATTCCAGTTTGTACAATTCTACAGAATACTGGTATTTAGAGCTCGCTCCTTGTGGGGGCCTGCCCCCCCGCTCCCCCAGGGTGGGAGGGGAGCCTGGGGGATGCATGGCAGAAAACGGGGTTTCCGGAGCCCCTGCGCTCAGGTCACGTGTTCTCGAGCTGTGTTTGTGATTGGATGTTTTGTGTGGCCCGCCCGGGGAGCGATGGGGGTTTCCCCGGGGAGCGGGGTCAGTCTGTGCGAGTGGCCGACCATGCTGGTTGGGCCCCAGAAATAAAGACCTGATTAACACCTTATAAAACACCGTGTCCCTAATTCTTCCATGAGCCGAGGCTGCTCTCAGAGGCAATACCGGACCACAACAGCTCCTGCCAAAAACAAAGGACCCTTCTGGATAAATAAAAAGGACCCTTCTGCATTTAATAGTTTTCTAAAGATGAAGCAAAGTAATGTTGCTGTCTAGTATTGCCTCAGCTTCTAGGTAATGCACCCTTTTTTTGCCCATCAGATGTGTTTTCAGTCAGTCTGTATTTTTTTGTTGGGATCATAGAATCGTAATACATTCTGACTCAGATGTGCTTTGTCTAATGATGTGCCAATAGATAAAATAACACATGCAGCAAAATCACCCCTGCCTAAATGTAGTTTGAAGATACCATAGTGTCTCTTGAGAGCCAAAATGTTACCCAGTCTTTTGGGGACTTATCTATCCCAAACAGATCTTTCTGGAAAGATTTTGGGTTAAATTCTCCCTCTTGTCTTGTCTTGTAATGGAAACTTTTTTTGGACTTGGTGCTAATCATACCAATGAGCCAGCTCTGATTGGTACTAGCTTGCAAAAGGCCTCTTTTGTTCTTGTTAGAGTATCTAACCTCTAAATCTATTTAATACCCTTTCCCTGGTTGTCCATCATTATGACACATGATTTTCCAAAGGATTTACTATTAGTTAGCAGCACAGGGCTTTCTCCCTGGGGTAGCAGCTACTTGCAGTGAAGAAAATGCATGTTCGATGTAGCAATTTGTCTTTTTTTATATATTTATTATAAGAGTAAATGAGTTATTGTGGAGGACTTCAATATTATTGCAAATTAGGTGCTACAAGCCAAGCCATGCACATTTGTTATGTTTCCAGGCATACACAGCATGCATAGCAGTTCAAAAATCAGTAGTCATATTATATCTAGGCCTTTTCCTGGGCAGCTGCTACTTTGCAGGTATTTTTGTAGTGTGACTGTTCCATAACTCTGCTTACTTCAAATGAAGGGAGGGGGGAATCTGTCACGAAAGTGATTGCTATAAAAAATGTTTTGATGAGCATGAAGGCATGAATTATAAAATCTCTCAAGATTTAGTTTCTAAAGTAGGTATGGGCTAATGAATATACAGAGAGCATTGCTTGTCATATATTTCTTCTATAACAGTAATTTATTAACTGGTTGGGGTTTTTTTTACTTGCACCTTTCCGGATATACTTGTAAGCTGGAAACTTATTGTAATTATAAATTGCTCCTCTATTCAGAAAAGTGTACAGATTCAAGCAAAGCACACAGCATCAAATCTGACCTGACGTCTGCTTCAACAAGGGACATAATTTAATTGAACTTTAAATCATCAGAATTAGTCAAATGTTTTGGTTTCAGAGGCTCACCAAAGCGGAGGTATCTGTTTTGAGGAGGGACTGAAGGGAGTTCTGCCCCAGGTCAAGCTTCTGAGTTTCTGGTGTGTGGAAAAACAAACTCTCACCAGAAAAATCCCTTTTTGAGTAATTTCATCTCAGAAGGATGCAGAAATGGACACCCAGGCAAGAGCCCCATGTTCAGATCTGCTTCCCAAATTGAGCCCTTTTTTCTAGTTTAGCCATCAGCTTAATCCTGGATTTAGAAACTAATCTGAATTTAAACTCAGTTTCTTTTGATGTTCCTGCAGGACGGGTGGTGTCTGGTGGGAGGGGAAAGCACCCTGTGTACAAAACAGTAAGGAAAAAAATTCTGAAAATCTCCCTGGCTCCAACAGATTTCAAAAGAGAGGAATTGATAAGAATGGAGCCCTTCTGCATCTTTTATCTTCTACTTTTCTTTTTTTTTTCTCCCAAGAAGAGAGCCCAATGTGTCATGTTTCGTGTAACACTGGTTATATTCATCATAGGTGACCTGGATCATTTGTACTTGTGGTTTATAGTCTCTCGACATGCATTGTTTTCTCTAGCTTGAAATATAGCACATTAATGAGGAATGTATCTGTTCAGATGTACGCAGTCAGCTCATGAAAGATGCTTTGGTAGCACTTAGACTAGTTTGTCAACAGCAAGCATTTTGGCAGCTGCAGAGAAAAAAAGCATCCCAAATTCATACGAGAGACTAAGAAAATCTGACATTAAACTTCTGTGAGCCATGTTTACACATGCTGAAGCTAACTTTGTAATTAGGCACGTTGTAACCTCCGTAATCCAAGCTCCAGTGAAGCAGCTGTCATTTTCCACGTTACACAGGTAAATGCACATCCACTTCGGATGGGCCCGTATCGATAACTTCTGTTCCCCCTATGCTGGGAGCGGACTGCAGCTGGGGTAGCCAACAGCCTGAAAAGGTACACCAGGGTTGCTCACAGTGGTTCATGTCAAGGAGTCAAGGATGAGCATGTTTAGTGAGAGAAAACAAGGATCTGGCAGCATGGTGGGAAGCCTGGCGAGCTGGTGCCTGCACCATGTTGCAACTTCCAGCATGGGAGACTCACACTAGCCTTCAGTCTGTGTGGGGTGGCCCATGCAAGCAGCCTGTTCCTCTTGCTCTGTGGGACCCCCCCATTTGTCCTGTGCTGTCCCACTGAGCACAAGCAGCTGATCCTTGGCAGTGCCCAGCCGGGCACTGTGCTGCAGCGGCTCCCTGGGTGCCAGTTGCTCCCTGTTCCTGATATTTGCAATGGCTGCAGTGGCATCTTTGCTCCTCCTTATTATAAAAAGGGGTCACCTTTTACTATTTTCCTATACAAGATCTGGAGTTTTTTGGTGGTGAGAACAGAATTACTGGGAAGTAGTAGGAGTCCTAAATTTAGCTCTTTATTTGGCCCCAGGTTATTTCTCTGTGAGTACATGCTTTAGCAGTGCCTTGGAAAGCTGTTAGCATACCAGTTTATAGCTGTTGACTTCAGTAAGCATTGGGCTAGGACCTATTTGCAACGTTATATTAGATCTACAGGAGAATTGGGAACAATTTGGGTTGTGTTCCCAGTTACTATGGCAAGCTGGAAAGACCTTTCAGACAAACTTGGGAAGGGAAAAACATTATTGCTATTCCTCTGTCAGACAAAGAGAAGAAAAAGAATTTCCTTACTGAGAATTGGTGGGGTTTAAGCAGTTGTGGAGTACAGTCCTATCACCGCACATGAATGCAGCTTTTTCTTATTAGTATACAATCATCCTGAAAGCTGTCTCAGTTTGGCAGAAATTACTTTATTTGCATGCTGGTGCCTTGTGTATTAATGGTTTAAGGGTGCCAATCTGGAGTGGCATCCTAAGGACAAAGAACATGACAAACTACATCTTGAAATCTATCTAAACTTGAATAGTTCAAATCTCAAGAGGCAAAACTCTGTTGTAAGTATTCCTGTTGAGTAGTAACAAGTCATCCCATTAAGCAGGAGCTAGAAATCAGCATGTCTCCGAGACAGCACAGCAACATTTATTCGGAGACTGAATTGTGGGTGAGATGAGCGGTGCTGCCTTTGTACTTTGCTCTGAAATACTTATCCCCCTAACATCCCTCTGAGCTCCTGGGCTTCCAGAGGCCAGGGCTGCCTCTTAATCTTTGTTTACATTCACCTCTCAAAGATCAGTATTTTCTCATTACAAATTGCTCTGCTTTTTGAATGACAATAAAGGTAACTTTTCGCGCAGAGACTGAGCCAGTTGTTTGGTTTAACTGAACTAGGGGTGTATATTTAGGGGCTTTCTGATTCACAGGAGTTTGTGTGTATACATTCTTAGGAGAATCTTTGCTGTCAGGGACCCTTTTTTCTTTGTGTAGAGACTCTATCAGAGCTCATGCAGCACACTTTGCAGGAGCTCAGACCATAAGGATTTTCTCCCAGCTGTACAGAAATCTTTATTGCCTTTAATCATTTAGTGTTCCACAGAAATAGTATTGTCGTCATCTTTTTTTTCCATGCGCCACTCTAATATAAATGCATCTTTTATGTTCACAGATTTGACCAAACCAGTATGTTATTTCAGCTACTTTTCATTAACAACTTGGGGTATTTTAGCTGTGCTGTAGCTTTTTCATTGTGTTTCTATGCTCCTTTACTGTTGAATGAAATTTAATACATTGCTTATAATTAGCAGTGAGGAATGTTACCCTCTCATAAGTTTGCTGCTATGAGGCTTGCTTAAAGATTTTAACAAAGAAAATATTCTTTACTCTTGAAATGCTTTGCAGTTCTGCCCAGGCTGCTCAAAATAAACATTGTTTTTGAACCAAACTCTTCCCTCCTACCCCCCCTTCCAAAACAAACAAAGTATCTTCAGTGGCCATCAGATAGAAATTTGACCCTAATTACATGCTTTGTCTATTCATGCCATGTAGTAGGGGTCCAGAGAGCAATAGTTTGAAACTGAATGCACTTTAACATAGCATCAGGTGCTGGCAGAAATATACAGCATGTGCGTTGAAAGGTTTAATGAGAGTTATGTGCTCTTGTAAGTTTCAATTTGCATATGTGAAGTGAGGTGGATTTTTCTTCTATAGTGATTAGCTCTTCTGAGACATGCCCAGAAATCCTTACTTAGCTGTAACTCCTGATGCTCGGGCATTGTTCATATACTCATGGTATAAATGAACTTTTGCATTAGTCAAATTTCAAAAGACCATCCCATTTCCAGCATTGCTGTGGGTTTCATTTGTCTCTGGGGCAAGTCTCCAGTGCTCAGTTCTGCAGTTTTACTTGTCACCTCTTGCTCCAGAATCAGGATGCTGAATTTCAGAGATGGGGAGGTGTCCCTTGGAGGATCTACCCAGTTTATTTGTTGATTAAGTCATCACACCATTGGTCACACTCCTGGGCATTTCTCTGGGCAGTCTGGGAAGGCAGATGGTTTCTGCTGCTCACAGCAAAGGTATCCCATCAGTGGCTGGGTACCTCCAGCCCCGAAAGCACCTGGAAAGGGATCTGCCCTGTCCAGGTGCTGCTCAGTGGGAATGACTCTGCTCAGTGGGAATTTTTACAATCGCTGTAAAAATGGGAAAGCATTGAGTGCAGTAGTGGTTCCCTTCAGGTCAACTGAAGGAGCAGCTTAGTAGGTACGTTTATACTCAGTAGGTATAAACAGCAGCAGTGAGGATATTGGAGAGAGAAGGGTTTTGCCAAGAGAGGCAAAACCTTTGCCAAGAGCTTTGCTTATGTCTGTGTCCACCCAAGAGAGGTTGGTTGGTGTCTCAGACCTGAAAGGTGCTGCAGATTGGTGCTGGTGTGGAAGTGCCCATGTGAAGAGCTGAATCACTCAGCAGAAGGAATTCTAGCTCTTCCCTGGGTTTTTATGACCTTGTTGCACTGTCCCAGTTCTTATGCCCCCACTTCTCTTGCAAAGCTCAGTAAGCCACGCTAAGATCCTGTTCTTCCCAAACTCAGTGCCTCTTCTTGAACACAAATAAAAACCAGTAACATTAATGTTGTTTCATTTCCCTTTGGTGGTTCTTTTTTGTTTGTTTATTTCCTTGTTTTGAATTCAGTTTATGACTTTGGTTTCTCTGATGTATAGGAAATTGTTATGGTAGTTGTGCACAGACATTACTTCTAGTCAGCGACCTAAAACAAAAGAAGAGGGAGAGAGAAGAAGGAGGAGATTGTCTCTTAGTTACAAAACAGCTAGTTTGTATTGAGAAAGAGACTAACTCTGAAAGAATGCACTGTAATTTGTGTTGTAGATTTAATTTGTGTGAGTCTTAAGTGCAACCATGCATTAGTGTGTTTGCAAAAATTAAAACTTAGAGATGTGGGAAGAGATAGAATTTAGTTTCTAATTTGTGCAAACATTTTAATCTCCCTCTCACAGAAGATTTGTGAAGTCTCTTCAAGCCCAGAATGTTTAATTGTTCAGACAGAGCTTTTTCAATAGGCCCAAGGTAAGCAGGGACAAACTCACAAATGAAAATCACATCCTCGGCCGCTGTCCCTTTTTGACCAAACCTGCACAACAAGAAGCGTGGCCAGCAGGTCGAGAGAGGGGATTCTGCCGCTCTGCTCGGCCCTTGTAAGACCCCGCCTGAAGTGCTGCATCCAGCTTTGGGGCCCCAGCACAAGAGAGCACAGAGGAGGCCACAAAAGTGACCAGAGGGCTCAAGCATCTCTCCTGTGAAGACAGGCTGAGAGAGTTTGGGTTGTTCAGTCTGCAGGCTCAGAGGAGACCTCATTGCAGCCATTCAATACTTAAAGGGGGCCTACAAAAAAGATGGAGAAATACTTTCTACCAAGGACAAGGTGCAGGTTTTTAAATTGAAAGAGAGTATGTTTAGAATGAACATTAGGAGGAAATATTTTACTGTGAGGGTGGTGAGGCACTGGAACAGGTTGCCCAGAGCAGCTGTGGATGCCCCATCTCTGGAAATGTTCAAGGCCAGGTTATATGGAGCTTTGTGCAACCTGGTCTAGTAAGGATGGCAGGGGTATTGGATTAGTTGATCTTTGAAGGTTTCTTCCAGCAGAAAACAGTCTATGGATCTGTGATTATAGGTTTTCTAGCTTGAAGCGTGGTTGCTGAATATTTCAGCAGCATGAGACACAAGCTGTCTGAAAACAGCATGGAGTCTCAAACTGGACTTCCAAATCTCTTAAAATGCTCTTGAAATAATTCTGTGAGTGTGCTGAGGCTTATTATACTCTCTTCAACCTGCTCTTAAGAGGGTACAGATTTAGAGTGTAGCTTGTCCTAAAGGCACTCTCCCAGACAATTTGGATACTGTCCTCCTGGTAATACTGAATGGTGTGCCATAAACAGGCTATTTTATATTTTGCACACACCCAGTCATCAATGGCTTCCTGCTTGGGAACTGTGATATTCAGACACTTCAGCAGCAGCAAAGAGATGTAAGCACATTTACACTCTTTAAGTCAAGGCCAGAAGAATGTTGGCCCATCCCAACTAAGAACATAATAACTGGCTCACTAGCACAGGTCCAGCTCATGTACTGAGGTGTTTTCTGGAGTAGCCCACACTGGTGTCCATATCCAAGGAAGCTCCCTGATGCTGGAGTGTTGCCCTGGTTTTTGCTAAGCCTTCTGTTTTTAACCTTGGAGTCAGATTCTTTCACACAGTTTCATGTAAATAATAGCCAATGTTTACTTAACGGTATTTTCTGTTTTTCATTCCTTTTGTGATAAGAGAACTTTGATGAACATCTTTCTTCTCCAGTGGGATTGAGAAGGAAGTGACATGTCCTCCAATCCCTTGTGGAGTTGGGACGTGTATAAGAATGTGAGATATGTCAATAAAAAAAACTATTCCCTCCTTTCTGCTGAACCTGGCAGGTGTGAGAGCCTCTTTATTGTGTCTTCCCAGACACACTGGAGTTGACTGAAGTAAGGGCCAGTTGCAATGCTGTTGCTGTTCTCTTCTTTCCTCTGCTCGGTTGTGTGCTTGAGGGATGATGGCCATTTTGGTCATAGTTTATTCCAGCATAGTGTTTATTTCCCAAAGTAACCTTTGGGTTGCCAATTCCATTTCATAATGGAAAGATGAACAGAAATTACGTTGAAACCCACCATCAGGATGTGCTTGTCAAAGCCCTGTTATTTCATAATCAGCTCATGCTTTTGGCTCAGCTGTTTGGGAATCAGTTCTAATAATCTTAAGAAGCCAAATTTCTGGGTTTTTCTTGGCTCTGGCATTGCTCCTGCAGAACTGTTATGATGTCTGGCTCCAGTGATGCTTACTGTGAGTTTGTATGGCTGAATGTTCAGGATGGAGCAATCGTACCTAGACTGTGCTTAAACGGAAGCTTCAGTGGAGTACATCACCCTGTCCTTGGCTGACACCACAGAGTGACAATTCTGTGTCTGCAGCACAGCACTCTTGCTTTGTATTGGAGTCGGTATTTTTGTATCTTCATGTGTGTAAGTGCCAGCAGGCAGCACTTTACAGGCACTTTACTGCAGTATCAGTGCTCACCGCTGAAGATTTCCAGAGTGCTCCAGAATATGCTCCAAATGGCTGAGAATATGGGCAGTAAAACCTGACTCCATGTGCTTATTAGTTGATCTACTGATTGATTTTTAGTGCATTTTGAGGGTATGTGTGGTTTTTTTACAAGAGGCAACTTGCTATTGCAGCTCCAGTCTCAGTGGCCTTAGAGGACTTCTGCACAGATTTTACAATGGGTCTTTTGAAGGCAGTGACTCATAAGTGGGTTTGGCCTGACTCCATGGAAAAGTGATCTTGATCCCTTCCAACAAGGGGCACCACAGCCAGTTTGTGTCAGCCAGCACACGCTCTTTTCTCCTTCTGTGTGTTCATATATCCTGTGAACCCATGACAAATCTGAGCATGTGTGTGGCAGTGTTTTTCTTTTCTAAGCTGAAAAATGTAGTAGCGGTAGTTCAAGTCAAGCCAAACCTAAGCACTTAGATACTTTGGGAATTTTCCCATTGTGACAGATAGGAAAACTTCCATTAAATGGAAGGGATTTTGCAAATAAAAGTGAAAAGTGACAAATGGAAAGCTCATTAGAATATAGTCATTAATTCTTGAGTTAAATTAACAAGGTTAAATATAATTTAGTGAATTTCTCAGTGTAGGTCTGCCCAATCCATTAACAGGAGTTTAAAACAAACACTGTGATAACCACATTTCTTAAGAGCTGCATCAAAAGTGCTTTGGCAGAAGGTCAGCCCTGGATCTGTGATATTTTGGGCTACCCCATGCTCTTGGGACCACTTTCAGTGTTTAATATGCAGTGAATAAATAAGCACCCTTTTTTCCCCCCTTTTCTTTGTTTTTCTCTTCCCCTGAACGTGAAAGGCTCTGAGAAACGACATTGGCAGCAGGAACACCTTGTGCAGATCAGAAGAAAAACTGCTCTTCTGACTTGAGCTGACTCCTGCTAATTACACGGCTGGAAGATGGACTTTAGGGAAGCTGCCCCAGGGCATTGTCCTGGACAATCCCCACCAAATTAGGGCCGGTCAGGCCAAATACGAAGAGAGTGGTGATTACTGAGATTACTTTCTTTTCAAACTTGCTCCTTAGCTCTACTTTGCTGGGTGTTGGTTTTCAAAAGGGCCTTATAATAAATGTGGGCCATCTATATATAGCCCAACTTTTGTTCGTTTGCACAGTTCAGAAAGCCTACTGTTTGAGGTTAGCCTTGAGTAAACTTGTACCATTTACTTTGGAGCATTTCAAAGGGAACAAAAACACAAATCATGATGAGGCTAATAAGAAGTTTGGGTGTTTAGTTTAAATGTGTACACAGCAATCATTGTAGAGGAAGTCCTTCTCTTTGGGAGTACATTATTATTAAGCAGCATTGCTGTTTGCCTGGTTTTGTCTGGTCCGCAATTTGCATTCACTTGATGGATTGCCAGGGTCGGAGGTGCACTACTTGGGAAACACTGAAGTGCCGTCTCAGCAAACTCTTAAGAGGAAAGGAACACTAATACAAGCATTTGCCCAAACTCCTTGAGTCTTCTTAGGCTTCCTTAGGCTGTGCTAGATCAATATGACAGTTTGCTAAGAAGCTTTGGACATGCATTCACAAACTCTCTCTATTGGCTTTCTTGGCATGTTATTCAGGAGGTAGTTGCTAGTGAAACATGTCTGCTACCAGCACAGAAGATTTATACATGCATTTTCTTCTCCTGCTAAGTGATTTATTTACTAGCAATAATGCCTTGCAGAGCTGCTTGGTCCAGTTTGCAAGACTCATTATGTCGACCCTCAACAATCTATAGATGAATGGGATCACTATCGTGCTCTCTCTCTCTCTCTCTGGTTTCCCTCCCCCTCTCCGCTTTTCCCTTTTTTAAAACAGTGGTAACATGGTTCCAATCTTTCTGTTCAGAGGAGATGATCCCAAGCTGATGAACAGTTCTTTCCATACTATGCACAGAGGTAAGTTCTCTTGTGCCACTCGTCTCAGAGCAGTGAGGTGTTTGCTTGCTTGCTTGCTTTAATTGTAGTCATTTGCTTTCTGACTGATTACTGTCAGTTGCTTGCAAATGGATGGGCTTATGTGGGAGACAGGTTATATGGCTTATTTCCTGTGATCTACAGTCCCTGCAAAATAGAGAAAAAATGTAATCTTGTGGACGTTTTTAATGGCAAACACTTTGTACTGGCCTTTACTCACCGAGCCCTCCAGTCTCTTTTTCTTGGGCCACCAGAATCTCGTGCTGGTGCTTTTCAGCCTTTCCACTCACTGTCTGGCTTTAATTTCTGCATCTCACTTGGTGAGATTCACCTCTTTTGCGAAGGATGGGAAATTGGTTCCTCCAATAGTTCTCACTGTCGATCCCTCTGCTGGGGGGGTGATGCAAAGGTGAAAGGTGACCCGATTATTCACATTTTTATCTGTGAAGCACTAGTGGTGCTCCTCATGTCATATACAAGAGCAATGGAGGCAGTCTGGGCCTGGATGCACCAAGTGTTCACCTGCCCCTTAAAGCCCTGTGGCTCCACATGCCAGGGAGATGCTGGCCCAGCTGTGACAGGGCAGAATTCCCAGCACCTGCCATGGCTGTGGGCAGTGGGGCCTCTCCATCCGCCACGCACTGAGTTTTCAGTTAGTGTTGGAAAGTGCAGTTCAAGGTGTCGGTCTTGCCATCCTTGGGAGTGGGGTCTTTCCACTTCACCCGAGTCTTTGTTTAGGGAGCTCCCCAGCACTTTTGGCACCATCTCCTTCCCCAAATGCCTCAACAGATATATGATTCCTTGGACATGTGATTTAAAAATGTTCCACGGCATCTTAAACTGTTTCGCATTTTATTAGTCCTGCCAATTTCTAAGCACACCTTGAATAAATTCATAGTTCGTGGTTGTGGCGTATGTACCTTGGCTACCGTGGGTGGATAAAAAAATGTTTTCTACCCCCGAGGAGCAGCAAAAGTGCAAGTGAGCTCCATGCAGTAAGGGGAGTGAAAAAGTTGGATTAAATCATGTCTGTCTGCCTGTGGTTGAACTAGCAATGAGGCATTTTCAATCAGAGGTCAGGGCTGTGGTCACATTTGTGCTCCAGTTTTTGCTTGCCGTAATTTTCTCTCATACCAGATCCTCTGTGAAACACCAGAAGAACCGAGACACTCTGTGTCTGACCTTTTGGGGCAGGATTTTTCAGACAGTCCTGCTTCAATTGAACTCGCTGCCAGAGCATGCAGGAAGGAAGCGACATGTGTTAGTCATACGCCCTGGTGTGTGTTTAGCATCCAATTTGTGTACAGTCCAGGAATAACCCGGCATAATTCTGTAAAGCTGGACTCACGCTTCGATGTTTTGATGTTTGGGCTAGGAGGGGATTTCTTCATACATGAAACAGGCTTTCGGTGCTCAGAAAGGATCAATACCTCCCCCCAGGGAGCTCAGTCAATGAAAATATTTTTGTAAAAGATACCGGAGCTCATCCTGCACACGAGTGTCTCGGGCTGTGTGAGCGTATTTCAAAGCTGAAGTTTACCTGCCCTTACCTACCGAAGCCCACCATGTGGGCACCCTGCCCCGGCTTCACAGGCACATCACACCCCAGGACAGCTGATAGGAGCCAGCTTGGGGGAGCATGTGCCACAAAAGGCAGATTGTGAGAGGTGTGGGAAGAGCCTGAAGCACGCTCGCCTTGCTCACCAGCCTTTGGAGACAGCGCTGGGGGCAGCTGCGCCAGGCTTGACATCTTGAAACAACGTTAATTAAAAGTAACTTTTTAATCCTTGAGGGAAGAGAAACTAGAAGTGACAGTCTCCTGGCTACAGCCTTTCGGTTTTAATCCCAGTTTTGACTTTTTGCCGGAGATCAACAAGCCACAGAGAACAAAAACATATTTTAAAAGTTTCTTTCAAGGCAGATGAATGTTAATTATGAGGGTGGGATTTTTGGTCGGGGTTTTTTTTTTTTGGGGTTTTTTTTCTTTTTTTTTTTTTGTTTTGTTTTCTTTTTCTTTTTCTTTTTTTTTCCTTTTTCTTTTTTTTTTCTTTTTGTGTGTATGTGGTTTTTTCAGTTTTGTTTTGTTTTTTGCTTGTTTAGTTTTCTTGTTTGTTTTTCTTTTTGATTGCTGCTGGTCTGAAGGAACTGGAACAGCAGAGTGCCTCACTTTAAGTGGATATCAGTCTGCTCCTTTATCTAGGACAATATTTCTGCTCTTCGGCATTCACAGTCGTACATTCTGTCTGGCTGTTTTGGGGACATCAGGCTGCTGTGCAGATTGGCCAGAACTTCATATCTCATGAGCATGATGGTGGGACAAGTCTGTGTGAATTGTCCTTGACTGTGGTGCTCTGTGGTGGGAGGAACTGGGATGAGCCAGTATTTGAATCCATGCATTTGTGTGTCCTTGAAAATGGGTTCTGAAGGCAAGCTGGAAGTAGAGGGATGCAAGAACGGTTGGAGATGCTGTTTCTCGCTACAAAATCCCATGCTGTTTTCCCTCTGACACACCATGCTAGTCAGTACATTTGCTCCCTCACAAGGCCTTGGCCCATTAGTAGCTGGGAACACTTCAGCAGACCTTCTCTTCCCAGCTACCTGTTACAGCAGCAAGCCCAGGATTTCCAAATAATCCACTGATCCAAAAATGTGCGTGTGCAGTACTGCAATTAACATTCCTTCTGAGTGCCTTGCATTAAGCATCTCTATATGTGTCTTGAAGGAAACCTCTGAGAGATTGTCTTTTATGGAGGAGTTATAAGAGATTTCTTATGGCTGAGTTCACCTATAGAAAATACAGAATTGTAAGTCTATGTAGTTCAAGAAAGAAACTGAATTAGCCAGACCCAGACAAGAATAAGTTAACAGTACTTACTAAGGAGCCTTGAGTGGAATAAGAAAAGAGAAAAATGGCATGCTGATAAAAACAAAAGCTTAAAAACTTGAAGAAAACCTTCCTTCCCCCATCCCCATCTAATCAGTCCAGGACAGAGCTGGAGCAGGGGTAGGAGGGAATGCAGGATTTACTTGGTGGTGTATCTCCTCCTTCCCTTCTTTATTTGACCCTCTTTTAGAGGAATGTTTAGCAAAGCTGTTTATTTTGCATAAACCCAAGTAATAATGTGGCCCCGGGTGACAGGACCTGAATGAAGATGACAGCAGTTTGATTTAACGATTAGCCACCTGACCCGATAGCACCTCTGGAATCTCAACTGCAGAATAAATTCCCATTCTTCCCACATGGGCTGCATGTTAATCACGGGAAGAAAAGCAAAGGGTGGTTGCAATAGGGCCATTGTTCCTGGAGGCAAAGGCTTGAAAAGAAATTGCCCGTTCCTGCCTGCTTTGTGCTGGCTTCATGCTGAGTCTTGGACACTCAAGTTTCTTTTACTGCTTCTCTATCCCCCCTCCGCCAAAATGCTGGTTTCCAATGGGGTAGATTCAGTTGAGTTCATTCACCAAGGGACTTGCCTTCCCCCTGAATTATCACTATGTAGTTTCTAGTATTTGTTTCAGCTGAAAACGAGTGCTCGCAGCACAGGAGTCTATTTGCAGAGTTAGCGGAGCAAGTCGCTAAGGAATCCCTGCTTTTCCAAATGTTCCCTAAAGCAGCTTAGCAAAGTGGTAGGGCTTTGTTTTGAAGGAAACCAATTTGGGGAAAATCTTGCTGTGCTTTTTGTTTCCTCCCTCCCCTCCCCCTGCCCTCCAAACTCTTTCAAAGCCCTTGCATTAAGCACGGCTGCAATGGTACAACCCTCGCCTTAGCAGGCTAATATTCACTTACAGTTCAGCCTTCCAGCTTCGTAGCACAGGGAGAGATGTGGCAAAGGGGAATTAAAAAATGATTGCAAAGTCAATGGTTTAAAGAGTAATTACAGAGTCATTAAAGGTTATTACGGGGAAATGTTCAGCTGAGCAGCGATTAGCATTCCTGATACCTCAGGTTCACCACAGTTTGAGGACACAAGTGAGACGAGTTGTTGAGGGCTCTGCTGCAAGGGGATGGAAGTGGCAGCGAGCCCTGCAGCTCCTCTGGGGCCGACAGGCTGCTGCCATGGCTGGGCACTCCCTGCTGGCCTCCTGCCTCTGCCAGGGCCACCGGCCCGGCTAGCAGCTGCACCAAACCAATCATACCAGCTCCAAACTACACACGGCCATGCTCTGCCCCAGAGCAACACTCGCCCAAGTTGGCTTGTGGCTGCTGATTCCAGCCAGCCATTCAGACTTGCCTCAGTCCTGCTCTGATTCCTCCCGTGCAAAAACTTTCAGCTGCATCAGGATTCAGCTCTCACTCAACATGGGTCTTAGAGGCTTGCACACCGCCATTTACACCTGTAAATAATTTTGGAGGTTAAAACTCCCAGCAGGCAAATGCTTAAAGCCAGAACCTGAGCATTGCCCTTGCATGCTCACTGCAATGTTCTTGTGTGTGTCACCCCAGTGCCCAGAGCTGCTGGAGTCTGGAATGCTGTCCCTGACGTCGATGGTCCTTGCTCTGCCCCTTTGGGAAGCTGGGAAAGCCTGGTGTCCCTCTGTATTGTAATTGCGAAAGTCTTGAGGTGCAGCAAGAGCAAACAGTGCTGTCTCTTGCATGTTTGCATTTGTTCATATGCAGTGAAAAAAATCTACAAATCAAAGTCAGGTCTGTTGTGTCAGTGTGAGAAGAGTGAAACACTGGCCAGACTCCCTGATGTTTTATTGTGGGGAAGGCCAAGTAACTATTGAAACAGATAAAGCACATAAGTAAAATAAAACCAAGTATTAATGGCAGTATTAGCAAATTATAAATATTTAGGTGCAAAGCAGGTATCACTCTCCCCGCTCAGGCACTTGGCTTCTGGTCTGTGCCACTGTTTGGATTTTCTTTTGGGCCTTGAAAAGGGCATTAATATGTTGCCAGGAAATACTATTTCCAAGGTAAATTTAAAAAAGAAATGGGCAGAGGAACCCAGCTAAAGCCCTGGGATATGCAGAGGCAGACCCCGCCGGAACCCGGCGTCAGGGCAGGAATGTGCTTGTGCTTGAAGGGGAGCAATTGATGAGTGCATCCAAAGCGGGTCTCTGGGGCAGTGAGGAAGACTCAGACTTTTTTGGGGGGTAACATAAAATGGGATTTGTTTTCAAGGTTAAAAAGAGATGTATTAAAAAAACCAAAAAATCAGAGATGATAAAAAACCTATGTTTTCCCCTCTGAGGGGAGAAAGCAGTTAGTTTGCTTACCAAGTGACACCTCAGGAGGAAAACGCTGACGCCCTTTTACCACGCCACTGCCTGTGTGTCTCCCTGGGATGGAGAGACAAGGCACGTCCTGCCAGCCCAGTCGGCTTCCCCAGAGACCACAGCCCATCTGAGAAGGGAGGCTGTGCTCTGAGCCTGTCTGGACAGCTGGTATTCATTTATGTTTTACAAGAAAGCCTCTCACTGCAAATAGCTTTTGCAGATCTCTAAGATGTCGGAGCAGCACAGGGAGGGAGGCCTCATTTTTGGCTGCATGGGGCTCACTTCCGCAGCACTGCTCCACACCAGGCCCCATGTTCCCCCCATCAGATCCGTCCTAGTCTGCTGCCAGTGGGGGGATTTTCACACTGACGTGACCAAAGCTCATCCACGTACATTCAGTTAATTCAGCTTTAATTATTCTTGTAGACTGCTTCTACCATCTCGTTGTAAAACCTGTGACACCTGAGATGGAGAGTGGCGAAGGCAAGAGTTTGTATCCTGGGTTTTTGAGGCCCAGCAGTGGCAGAGAGATAGCCAGGCATCCTAGCTGGAGCGTGGTGCATGATAACTGCTCTGCATGTGAGCTAGTGGCACATCTGAGGCCATCAGCTCTGTCAAAGTACCAGGGATTGAAGTGTAGCCTCCTGCTGGTGCAGAAGAGCCAGCTCCCAGACCTAGAGTTGGTTTGGGGCTGGGAGTTGGGGATTGCAAGGGGCTACCCTTCAACACACAAAATAGCAAAAGGGAAGGACCCCCAATTGCTGCAGGCATCTGGAAATATTCCTCACCTGTTTTTTTCCCCCACTGATGGAAAGACGGGCAGCTGTAGATCACATCACATGTTTAGCTGCACAAAAGACATTGGGGGTAAGGAAGACCTGATGCAAGCAGGCATTGCTGTTAATGCCAGGCTGGTCACTTCCCACCCTCCTCCCTGCCTCCACGTGCTGCCAGGCTGTGCCAGGGAGGGGTATCCTGAAACTTAGCTCAGGAGCAGCACCAGCAGCTTAGGTCAAGGTCAAGGTCTGTCTACCTCTGGCTCCAGCTTCAGAGAGGTGGGAGCGCTCAGTTGCAGGGCAGGTGTGGAAGCAGCTTCCTAGTGGTGTTCTCACAGCCTCACAAATGTTGCAGTTCAGGGACCAGCTGATATGCAGGTGGCATCATGGGATTTTTCTTCTGTGAATTTGTAGTCATTTTCTGAAATGATACATCCTTTTAGTGTGAGCACCATCCAACAGCAAGCATTGCCACAGACAGGCTTTGAACTATGCAAGGGAATGCCTTTAATCATTGTAGCCTGCGTCCTCTCTGTGTTACTTGGTCTTGCAGGTCTTCTGTGGGAAGAGACTGTGATCTAGCAACCTGTAGTGCTGTCCTCATCCCAGGTACAACCTGCTGAACTTCCTTAGTTGCCTACTGTTTCTTACTAACTGATGAGCATAGGTTTGCTCTCTCTCTCCATTGAGCCTCTTCACAGAGGCAGAGCTCTGCAATGCTGGTCTCCTCTGAGAATTCAGGATGTACTGTCTTCTCTGTTGGCTGCTAACGGTATGGAGTCCTGTATTCATAGTGAGCCAAATGTATAGCTCCGTGGTGGGAGTCCTTTCTGCATGGTTTACCCTTTCTGTTTGTATTTTGGTTGCAGGGGACTTGCAGTCCCTCCCTCAAACCTATCCTCCAAGGAGCAGTATGTTTTACCGTAGAAACAAGATGCAAACAGAGTCGAGTTCCCTGCATAGTCAGTAACGCCAATGACGCTCAGTGCACTGTGCAAAATACCTGGGGCTGTACAGAGCTGCTTTGTGCAGACCTGAGACCTGCTGGCTGTCCACTTCTTTGAAAATATTATGCATGCATGACGGTGCATGGGGAAAATTGAGGATTTGGAGGAAGGGCAGGAACCAGGTATTTTTGGGCAGGGGCTCACCACACCTCTGCCAGCTCAGCCCCGACCTTCGCTTTCTCTTACCTTTTCCTGTCCTGTCTACCTGGGAGCAGCAGTGGGGCTGGGAATGCAGATGGGCACCAGTGGGAATCTGCAGCCCCTCTGAGTTCAACCCACCCAGGCTCTGAGCACGGGTCTCCATGGGTGAATGATCAGTGCCTTAAACAATCACACTGCACTCTCCCAGCATCTAATTACCAGGACAAAACAGTGCGTAATAATAGATATTGCAGAATAGCTTATTCTCCTGGAGGATTTGATCCAAACCCCAATGAAGTCGGGGAAAGACTCCCACTGATTTCAATAGACTTTATGTCAGGCTGTTAGTGTGCTGTTGTCTGCTTTGCTGTTAACTGCAAGATGCTTTTCCAAAACTTTTTCACTTAAAAGAAGATCTCAGTTTCATAAATGATTTACTTGAATATCAAGGAAGTGCCATCCTTTTCAGAGCAACCATCCCTCTATCTTTTACTGTGGTGCTGATTGCTAGGAAGATAGCACTGGTTTTGAATATCACCTAGTTTAGCTGTAGTAATGTCAACTGATAATTGCTTGCATTTTTTATGTTCCAGTAAGTAAAGCTGTGCAGGAGCTTGTCCTAACATCATACCATTTCAGGAGCTTGGCAAAACATTTTGTTTGCTTCCTCCTCTGAAAGCACATATGAGGGCTGACATATACACTACAACACTGTTCTCCTGTGCTTTCGCTCCTTGTGGCTGCAGTCTCATTAACATTGCTTCCTATGAAAGACTGCTAAGACTCTTTTTGTAAACTGAAAGTTTTCTCATCTGATATTTTCATGAGCATCAGGAAAATATTTTGGTGTAAACTGGTGGAGGAACAGTGAAAATTGTTATAATTTGTACCACATCTTTTAAAAAAATGTAATGCTTTAAAATTCTTATTGTCCCATGGGATTCCATCACCACACACTACTCTAGGAAAAAATGCTTGTGTGCAACTAACATAGCCTTGTGCCTTAAAGTGAACCATTTTCTTTAGGAAAGTAAAATTTAAAAGGAGATTATTTTCCTTTGCTGCTTCTTGGTTTGACCCTGGTTAGCAGGAGGGTGTGAGAATACCTTGCCTTGGTGAAGACTGGCTCAAGGATCAAAATGCAGGCAGTGAACCTCAAAAGTGCTGAGGCAGACACAGCCTTGACCATCAGAGAGAAGGTATTGGGAGGGATGGTGCACATCTGGTAGGGGGAATGCTTTGGGGTACCTGAGGGTGGTGGACATGTGCCCAAGAGCAGCGGTGATGTCCCTAGGAGATAGAAAAGGGGTTTGATGGGGGAACTGATGAAGGCCGATACCCTCAGAGCTGGGAAAGCCCCTGAGGAGGGAGCTGGAAAGGAGCCCAGAGATGGAAAAGTGGGACACCTATTGTCACCATGTTTAGGGAGACAGTAGAGAGGCCAGAAATGAAGCAAAAGGGAAATACTGAGAGAAGGACATTCAGAGCTGCCCCAGAGGAGGGTGCCTGGGATAGAACAACCAGTGGGTGGCTTTATCCCAGCCAGGTACTATCAATGCAGGTTGTGCAGCTGCTGAGCACAGCCCTGTCCCAAACCCAGAATTTCATGAGCTGTCAAAACCAGAGGAATAAAGTACCAGGAGGGAAGGTTTCACTGCCTCTGTTACCAGCTGGGCCAAGGAGGAGGGGGTATCAGCACGAGAAATCTTCTTTGATCCCTGCACTGGAGCTTATCCCAGCTCAACAGGGAATATTGGGCTGTGTATAAACTTCAAACTACAGCCATCCTTGCACATGAATACACAGGTGCCTGGGTGGTGTCTTCTATCTGCTGGACAGCCAAGCCTGAGGGACGAGCTGCCCTGAGCACCACTCTCAGCCTGACATGCCAAGTCCAAGAAAAACAACACGCTTTGCAGCCAAGAAAGAGACAGCTAAATTTGTCTTCAAACTACAAAGATTTGGAGCAGGATCCCTGCAAGGGGAAGCTGGTTCGTCACGGTTCAGATGATTATTCAAAATGCATGAAATTTGCGTGGAATTTCCTTAATCTGCCTTTATAGGAAAATTCCTTTCCCATTTCCTGAGGGCAGGCCCATATTGTTGAAGGGAGCATTCTTCAGCAGGGGGATATCATTTATTATAAAGGATCACGGGTCAAAGTATCTTAACCCAGATCAAGGGCAAGGTCTGTGGGGACTGCCTGGAGCCTTTCGTGGTAACTCACAATAAAGAGCCAATTATAGAGCGAGTGGCTGACACCAAACCCACGCCGTGGCTGCAGACAGCAAATACACCTACTTGGGTTATGCATCTTGGGAAGGGAGAAATTACCGTAGGTTCAAATTCTTGAGCTGCGTGACCATGGCTACCTGGCTAATTATGCCTTTTGAGAGAGAGATCGGTGTTGCTTAACACTCACTATATTTTTCTCAGTAGTTTAACCTTGATATCTTTCCTGGGATTAGAGAGTGATGAAAGGTTGAATTATTTGTCTCTGAACTCCCACCGCACACAGTCTGACTGCATCTGTTCAAGTTCCTGGTTTCTCAATATAGGTGTTGCATCCGAGGGTGTAAGACACTAAGATTGTATCACTCTAAACTACTTTTATTTGCTTGGGATACATTTTACTATTTGAAAGAGTCAGCAGTTCCAGGAAAAAAGACTAGATAGGTAGGGAATTCCACGTAATTGGAAGAAAACTTAAAAATTAAGGGGTTTACAGACATATGCCCAGATCTCTGTCCAGTCTTTTTTTTAAAGTCATTTGCAGGCAGTGGTATTATTGTTAAGAGATTCTTATAAAACTGAGGCAGCCTTTTTTTTTTTTCTGTCCTGCTGCTGGGGAAACTGAGGCACATCTCAGAAGGGAAACCTCTGAAAGATCATTAAATATGAAGTCACATCTCTGGCTCAGGACCCAAGGTGGGAAATTGTCTGGGAAGAGTACTCTAGAGTATGATGGTAGGTGTCTTCTGGCCCTCTCCCATCTCACTGCTGGGGATGGGACACCATGAGCCTTGTCTGACCTGGTGGAGCTGCATAGAGGTCCTTGAGCACTGCTGGGTGTTGCAGCTTCTGATCAGGAGGTTGGGAGGAGGAGGAGACTGAATGTACCATCCACTTCTAAGCAGTAAAATCTGCTTATTGTGCTGTTTTGAAAAGCCAAACAAAACTTGTAGAGCTGTGTTACATTCCTGTTTTGCGCGTACTTTTGACACGTCCAGCTGCTTGGCCAAAGCAGGTGCTTTTGGGTGCAGCCTTGGCACACAGAGAGCTCTGCAGGGGAGTGAAGGCTGCGGGAGGGTAGCGATGTGTGGGATGTCTGTGAGAGTCACGCTGCTCTTAGTGCCAGGCTGTGCTAGGAGGTACTGTAGCCTCTCCCTGTGTCATTAAGGCATATCTTGGCCACAGACAGTTATTGGAAAAGGCTTTTTGCAAGGCAGAACTGTAAGCAATAAAACTTGCATTCTGATAAAGGCATAGTGCACTTAGGTAATAAAAATAGCCTTGGTGTCAAAAGGTTTCAGTAAATGTGGCTAAAGATATTAGCAGTCACTGTGTTTGCCTTTCATTTCTCTATAGATCCAGGATGAGGTGAGGTGATAAAAATGGTCATTTTCTTTCCACTGGGAGCCAGAGTCACAGAAGTTTACTTAGGATGGGGAGGGATCAGTCCCGATGTTTCTTGAGGCAGATCATCTCTCTGCTCTTTTGCCTTCTTGTCAGCTCAAATATGCTCCCAGCTATGACGGTTTAGTGTTGAGTGTCCCAGTTTGGGCAGCAGAATTGTCTTTTCCTCTTTACCCAGGGTAGAAGGCTGAAACACAGGAGAAGGCCTGACAAAGGTGGATGGAGACTTGGCCCTGCCTCTCTCACCACCTCTGCATGACTGGGTGTGTTGTGTCACTTGGAAGTTCAGGCTACGAAAAGAGGGATAGCTGTGCTGTGCTGGAAATAAGGATATGCACCATCACTTTCCTGAACTGAGAACTGTTTTCCAAAACCTGAATCTGCCATCCAGTCACAGCTGGAGCTTCCTTAAGTCAGTGAAACTGTTTGCAAACTATGGTATTACAGGACATAAGCAAATGTAGCAAAACTTGACTTACAAATAACAAATTAAGGGTTTCTTAGGACCGGACACTGATAAAAAAGGAACATATCATGTAGCTGAAGGTGAACAATAATTAATTTCCCTTATTTGCCCAGCTGCTAACAGATGCCTTTCATGTGATCACACAGTCATTTGAGTCAAAGGAAAATATATTAACCAGTTTGCCTCCATTTCCCGGTTGTATGTCAACCACATGGCATTTGCCAGGGGAGGTGATAGGAGTACCTGTGATTTGGATTATACTTTAGAAGTCCCTTCTTGGCGGGGTGCTGTGGTTGCAACAGCTTAATAATATTAATTAGCACTTGTATGTACTGTTGTGTTTGGCAACTCTTTTGGGCTGTGGATGTGGCTTGCCTTGATACTAGATGAGATAAAGTCAAGAGAAGATCAGAGAAGAATGCATCCTGAGAAATGGAGAAAACCCAGTAATCTGGAAAATTGTTGTGCCCACAAACACATTTGCTGGCCGGCCAAGTAACTGAAAATCTCATAGGGATGAGTATGAATAATTAAACATAGCCATAGAGATTTGTGGCCATTGGCATTCAATTAGCAGTTTAGAAAGGGGGCTGCAATAGCCTGTCATCCCTTTCCTTCACATCACAGTTTCCCCTTCTCTATTTCTTCCTCCTTTTCTCTATGCTAAGTGAGTATGTCAGGATAAAATACCACCTGATTCCTGGAGAAATGTAATAGGGCCCTGTGAACTCACCAGAGTGGTTAAGTGTGCCGTGACCTCCACCAGTTAGGGCTTTGACAACCCAAGTGATGCCAACATGAGTTATCTGGGCACTCTCGTTCCTTCCTCTTCTTCAGCAGCCCCAGCAATGTGTCAGGGTGCTGGTGCCTACCTGGCACTGTTGTTCCGTGAGGAACAAAGGCACTCTTCTTGCAATGTGGTTTCTTTGTCTCCCCAGTCCCTGACCCAGATCCCTTCTCCTTTTGAGCACACACAGGCTGTTTGTTTGCAAGTGAAGAGTTGTGAAATCAGGGTTGGTGCTGGGAAAATGCTCATTTAGGTGTTCAAAGGCATCTGCTGCTGAAGTTTTGCTGCTCAAGGTGCTCCCAGGCAGCAGATACCCCGTCTGAGGGACATATTCAGTTTATACTGATATCTGTACTTGTGGGGCTGGGTGAAGGAAGTATTCCTCAGATTGGGAGTTGGGAAACTGAGCCTTTGTGAGAGCACCGACCACTGCCAGTGAGGTGGCACGGGTGACGTGACATGTGATGACATGAGTGTAGAGATTAAAGCACTGTAGCTTCCTCAGCTGTCAATGCAGCCTCATTCACACGCATCAGAAATTCACTTATAATTTTCAGGAGGATAAGTGGAAAAGTTCCTCTAAAATAACTCTCAACAAGAGTGTCGCCAGCTCACAGGAGCGCTCATGTAGGCCATATTTGAGTTATCAAACCCAACAGCTAGAGGCAAATGTCAGCTTATCATAACTGCTCTGTAAACAGAAATCATCACGTAATCTTTTGTCTCAGCCATCACATGCAGGTGACAGCCCAGGAAGCCTATTAGCAAATGCCAACACACCCACCACACCGGGTGAGTTACGTGCCTGGGTTAAACACTGCGAGGGGAGCACGGAGCCTCAGCAGGGGAACAGAAATGAGTCACCTCAAGTCAGAGAAGTGCTAAGTGATTTTCTCGTGGGAAAAACAGAGATCTAGCATCACTCAGGGATTGAAAACCTCTTATTTTTTTTTTTCTTTCCTTTAAAGTTTGTTATTGAAAATATCATAGAGGATAAAAGAGGGGCACAGAAAGAGGGTGCATATACCCGTACCACTCTGGATGGGTCTATTACAGGCTGAATTTTTCCAGTGGGAAGATAAATTATAGAAGTAACCTGAGCCAAATGAATACCAGAGCTGGCAGTAAAACTGCAAGAATTACAGTACATACTTCAAAGTAAAGTGCTTGTACTAATAGCGTGATAGCAGAACCTGTTTCAAAGTTAGAAATGTGTTGTCAGTAAAACACAGTGTTCACAGATGTTTTGATCTGCCACTACTGCATTTCTGAAGAACTTAATATACCCATTTCTGCTGTTGCCCTAGTTTGTGGGCCCAGTTCACAAGTGGTTGTGTAGATCCCATCCTGAAATGGCACAAAGGGCTCCAAGCAGTGGGTCAAAGCAAATCCAAGGGTCTTCCCCAAGCCTTTCCTGTCAGGATGTCTGGCTGTTTTTCCTGAAGGCACTGAAAACGAGAGAAAAGTTAAGTATGATGCTATATCCATTGTGCAGTGGCTTTTCAACTCAAAGCCAGTGTTAGTGTTGCTTTCAGCAGACGATGAATGAATAAATTAAACCCTAAATGATATCTGAAGCTGTTTGCCATAGGAAGTTCCCCATCTTGCAGATCTCTCAAGGTATCTTGAAGTTATCAGCACACATCCGGCGGCCTGTGAATTGAAAACAGGGAAACAACTCTGTTTTCTGCTCACTGATACAGGGACATCCTACAGAATCACCCAACTTGGAAGTGTAATGAGATATTTTATGTATGGGGAATTTGCTATCAGTGATAAATTGAGTAAAAAAAAATAAAAAGAAGAAAAGGACAATACGTTAGCCACAAACTAGTAAACCCATCCAAATTTATGCAAAGCATGAGGTTCCAGGGACATGGGTCACATTTTGAAGCGTTTGTTTTTTGTGTATGCTTTAAGATTAGATATTTTTTAGTAAGAGGGACTCTCCAAAACTGATTGCAGGCTGGGGAGGTTGTGGTGATCATTAGGTGTTTTCAATGCAAATGTATTTTGGTTAACTGTAGCTTAGCTTAAGACTTTGCTTAACTTTAGTCCCCCACATAGTCACTTCTAACCCAAGAGAAAGGTTGCCTTAAATAATAAACTGCACATAAATGAAGCAGCACAGTTTTGTGGTTTGATCTGGCCAGAGTAATCTGCTTTACTTCCCAAAGTTATGGGATAGATTGACTGGCTGAATTAATATGAGGAGTGATACAGGATATTTGAACTCTTGTCAGTTATTTCATTCTGCTTTTTCCCAGCAGTAAAATGTATTTGTTCTGAAACCTGCAAAAAGAAAGAAATAAACGTGGCAGATGTAGCCAGTTTATGATTTATTCTGCGTTTGTAGCCTGATCCAAAAGCCACTGAAGTCTACAGAAATCTTTTGGGGGATTTCAAAAGGAATCTCATCAGACTCTTGATTAATATGCTGGGGAATTGGGGGGCACATGTTTGGGGCCAAGGGAGTCTTGCAGATCTAATCCCTTTTTTTCCAGGGTTTGCATTCTCTTGGTGTACATGCTTTCATGCAAGTCTCTCAGTGTTCCCTGAACCATATGTATTTGGATTAAAAGGTAATATGAGAAGTGCTAGGAAGAGCTGGAGCCAATTCCCATTTTATTGCAGGAAGGCCTCGAAGTGATGTGAGGAGGGACAGAGTGTCTGACATCTGGGGCTGTGGGAACGTTACTTAGCGGCTGCAGTGGAGATGGGGGTTTCTTGTCAGTCCTGTTTCCCTCGTGTCCAAACTCCCGTGTGCTCATGTGCCAGCTGAGAAAATTCGTGGGTGGAAAGAAACGGGGGACGAAGGAGGAGAAGTTTGGATCGTGTGATCTCCTAGCACGAGCACCACTGTGAGGGATGCTCAGCAGGCAGGCAGCTCATCTCGGGGTGGGGGTGGAACAGGGCAAGTCCCAAAGCCCTGTGCTCTGGTGCACTTTGGATCTCAGTTTCATGAGGTAGTATAAGTGTGTGTGACCTTAATCAAGCTGATTAACCTTGCTGAAGCATCTGGAAATGGAGACGAGAAATAATTGTAGCAGAATTTAGCATGCAGCATCTTTTAACTTTGCAGTTGTCTGCAGTCTTTTCTAGTTTGGAAAATTTCCAGATTTTTGTAGGATGGGAAAGGCCACTATGTAATGTATGGAAACTAAACAGGCTTTGCATCTTGATTTATTCCCAATCTTATTATTGTGTGACAGGATCAGTTATCTCTCAAGGGGTGGTATTAATTAATGTTTACAAAACACTTGCAGTACTTGGGGGAAAATGCATCACAGAACTGTGTTATTACTTGAGCTATTTATTAGGTGGCACCCTAGGTGTGAAACCCCCTCCTTTAAACTTGCAGCCATGTTTGAATGTACACTGTGAGCTTTCAAATTCCTTTTGGAAGAGCTTGTCTTTTAAAACCTTATTATTTTTTTTTCTTTTTTTCTCTCTCCCCTAAAGTGGGAGGGAATCACAGATGATCTTTCACATGATTCTTCCAACACCCAGTCATTCATCAGCAGAGACTTAAAGATAATAAACTTTTTGTTTCAGGCAATTACTTAATCTCGACAAACTCCTGTGTTAAGCAGGGCTATTAACTGAGCAGGCCATAAATCAGCGTGTTGCCAGGTGGGTGAGTCTCCTGAACTGCAATCACTCTTCAGGACCTTCCAGAGACCCCTTACAGTCTTAAGCACCCTCATTACACAAGCAGCATGCTAACAACCAGCACTTTGCATCAGCTGCCCGGAGAATCTGCTGCAAACTGCACTGGGACCATTTTTAATACCAGTCGGAAAATTTTCATACGAAGGCAGGATGATACATGGGAGTTATTAGCCTGCACCAAAACCACAGCTGGGTAAAACAGATAACTTCCTCACCCCTCTCCTCGTCAGACCTTCTGCGTAGTTAAGAGCAGCAGGCTGCCTTACGCCTGGTTAAAAGCCAGCTCATGCAGTATCCTCTCAGTCTTTATCACCTAGGACTGCTTTGGGGACTGCTGTCCTGAAGCATGAAAGCTCCCAAAACTCTTCTCTGAAGGCTATCTAGATGCTTATCACCTGGGTATAAGTGCAAGAAAGAAAAATACCCAGCCCTGCAATTTAATCACAACTAGTGGAAAGCAGACATCTTTTCTTCTATTTCTAGAAAGAAGTTTGGTCAAAATGCACAGCAGAGTCTGCATGGGTTTTTTCCAGACTCGATTTGTTCACTTTTACAAGTTATATAAACAGACCTTTCATACGAAGGGGAAATTTTTCAAACCATTGCCTATAGGAACAGTTTGATTTCAGTTTGTTTTAATGCCTGGAGGAGCATATGCATAAAGAAAGCAAACTGACTCCTGTGGTTTGGATTAGAGAGGCTCGAAATGCCAGCGCTGAATTTGAAGCACAGCCTTGTCCTGAAAGATTGAGCAAGTCTGTGTGGCACGAGGCAGCACAGGTGTCCCCGCCATGGCAGCAGGCAGCCCTGCAGTGGCAGAGACCGTTCAGGTAGGTCTGTGCTCAGGGCGGGCTGGCGTGCCCTTTCTTGTTGGCATTGGCACCTGAGCTTTCACAGGATTTAGGCATCTGCTTGGGAGTTTTCTTCTGCAAGGCAGCTTTCCAGCTCCTGCAAGTTGCTTTGGCTGGTTGAGCAGACAGCTCGTAGTGTGCTACCTGATCGATTTGGGGAAGTGTATTTAATTAGCAATGGCCAGTCAGCCCAGCTACTCCTTACACGTTTAAGCAGCCATGCCACCCAGGACCAGCACTTGGAAGCTGGGCTGTAAACATCAACTCCTGGGACGGGATATGTAATCTTTCAGTGAGATGTACTCAGTCCAGTCAGCCCTGCAGTCACAGAAAAACCTCCCGGCCACCATAACAGGGTGTGCTGTGTTGTGGAGACAAGTGGTCAAGGGAGGTCAGGCCTAATGCTTTCAGTGGCAGCTGGGCTGGAAGTGGCTGCTGAACAGCAGCCTAAAGGCTTTTGCTTTTTCTTCGCCATCGATCTCATGGTAAACTGGTTCAGGGAGTTGATCCAGCCAAAACCCTGTGCAATAAAATTTTAGGTGATTAGTTTTCAACTGGATGAACTCCCTGAGCTGGCTCAGTGTGTGATTGAGTGAGTGCCAGTGCCACCTCAGCGGAGGGGTGTGAATGCGTGGATGGGGGTGTGAAGGCTAAAATCCATCTGTAGATCTGCTCCTAGAAATGTGGCTTGGGATGACACTTCTCAATAAGGTTTTATTTGCATATTTTATTTCCACCGAGTGGAAGGTTCCTTTTTAAGGGTCTGCTAGATTTGCTGCTCAGATGAGTGTTGTCCAGAAGGTGCTGTGTGATAGCTGATGTGCTCTCCCTCCATCTTCATTCACCACTCGGTACTCCACCAGTCTTGTGGTTTCCAGTGCTCAACTTCCCTGTCCCTCCACATCTCACCAACAGAGATCCTGGGCTTGGTCAGGTTGGATGCAGTGAGGGCAGCAGTGTCATGTGGTGCTCCTGCTACCTCCTGGTCATAAATGCCAGTTAGTGCTTTCTCCCATAATGCCTCAATCTAATGGCAGTATACAATTTAGCCTTGTATTACAGGTGACCTGAAGCAGTTTCACTTCAGGGAGCCAAGGAAAACTCCTTTACAAGTTTGGAAGGAAAACTGCTCAGATGTAAAATCAAGCTCCAGGAGCACCTGAGCCATACTGAACAACATGTTCAGGTAACTATGGACTCAGGTTCTGGTTCTCTGCTCCCCAGAGTCCCTACTGCAGGAGGTAGGACTGCTGTCAGGGCCACATTTGCACAAGCATCAAATGCATTTCTCTCTCCTTTGGATACCCAGAAAAAGAAACCTGTTGGGGACTTGGGGCACCTCTCACAGCCAGATATTGGGGACCAAGCAGTGGGTATTGGGGAATACTCCGGGCAGTCAGCTGCGGTTCACACACTCCTGTTTCACCAGCTGTCTTGAAGTGAGGTGGGTTCCACTGTGAAATGAGCTTTAGTGTGAAACAGGCAAGGTTTGTCATCTGTTGGCCTGGTCCCAGAGCAGTCAGGGGCAAATCCTCTTGGCCCACTTCCTTTGAAAGTTGCTAGATCAGCTGGAGGTGCAGGCAGTTGCTGAATCCTAGTGGCTTTCCAGGAAGCAGGATGATAACAACTTGTGGAAAACTTCTCTCCTTAAACCTGCAGGTATTTTTTCCTTCTGTGAAAGGATCCCTCCTTTCTTGAGAGATCTATAAGTTTTCTTAGAAGTTTTTGACCAACTGATTTTTCTCCTACTGCCCGTCCAGGCAGGCACAAGCTGAACCACCATCTGGTCTGCCCCGCCTCCCTGCCTGCCCCTTGTGTGCCGGGATTTCTTCCTTACTGGTTGGAATTTTTCTTCTTTTTTTTCCTTTTTAATTTTTCTTCTTTCCATTCTCTGGCAGCAGCTGTTGGGAGAACAAGCCCCAAGATCCATCTGGTCCTTCGAGCTTATCAGGCTGTGTCTTTTCTCAACAAAGCAGCAGTGGCCGCGCTTTCATACAAGAGTTACATCATATAACAGCAACTTGCTCAAAAAGCAAACCGCCTTTTATTTTCTTGTGCTGCCTTTCTCCCTTTAGAATTGCAGCCACAGCCGAACCACAATGTAGCCTCAGATCTGAGTCAGTCTAGAGGGCTGCTTTTCTCTTTCTCTTTTTCTTTTCTTTCTTTTC